>LPNX010687861.1:31906-226906 GCA_001517045.1 Pseudotsuga menziesii
AGAGATGGTTGGAGAATAGATAGGGGAGTGGTGGCTAAGTGTAGTTGGATGAGTTGAGGAGCAAGAAAGAGTGGAGAGAGAGGTTTTAGGTGGTAGGAATGAGAGACGGGTGCTAAGGGGATGTGTGTGTGTGTGTGTGTGTGTGTGTATGAGAGAGAGAGAGAGAGAGAGAGGATGGAATCTTTAGGGGTTTTGGTGGGGATCGGTGCTAAGTGATTAGAGATGGAACAATAGGGGGATGTTTAAGATTTATAGGTTGAGATAAATGGTTATGGGTTTAGGGGTGGGGGAGAGGGGACATACATGTGTTAGTGGTAAGGGGGGACATAGGTGAGAGAGAGAGAGAGAGAGAGAGAGAGAGAGAGAGAATGAACGAAAGGGGAGGTGGGGTTTTAGGAAGAGAGAAGAGGGGGGTTAAAGGTAGGGATAGGAGGTGGGGTTAGTAAGAGTTAGGGGGAATATGGGAGTGTGGGGGACATAAAATAATAAAATTATTGGTATAATTGACAAAACAACCACTCATTTTAGTATTTAAAAAGAAATGCGTGTTGTGCTTCAATAAAATGCGCAGGCATGTTGCTTCAATAAAACACGCACCCAGTTTGCTTCAATAAAACGCACTCCCATTTTGCTTCAATAAAACCACTCCCTTTTTTCTTTAATAAAACACACACTCGTTTTGCTTAAATTCAAAAATGTATTCCCTCCAAATGATAAGTCCGAGCCTCCACCAATGCTTGCATGGCATTCTAATGCCTATGTGTTTGCTTCGGACTTTTCTTCAGAGTCAACATGCGTATGCCTTGGAGTATGATAAACCATGGCTAATTGAGCATTATATTGAAATTTTGAATATGCTCATGTTTAGCCGTTGCTTACAGTATGCTGCACACCTCCGTTTTTTATGAAATTTTAGAAACAAATATGGTTTTTTTTTGCAGATTCCAAATATGTAATTTTTAACAAGATTACATAATTTTTTCTTATTTATCTTCTTTCATCACTCCTCAACTCAAAAAACACATTGTTAGTGTTTCATCCATATCTCTTTCGTTTCTCAACCATTTCAAAAACAAATTGTATGGTGCACTAAATAACTCCGACCTATACATGCTATAAAAAACCCATTTCCAAATAATTGCATTAAGGAATTCAAATGCTGCTCCCACAATTGACATACTGTTTTCGAGGTTTGATCACTTAGATAATTAAAAATTATTATTTTTATTATTTGAAAAATAGTCTTGCACTAGTGATATATGTTCTCTATATGTCTACTA
Source organism: Pseudotsuga menziesii (assembly GCA_001517045.1). Taxonomy (NCBI): domain Eukaryota; kingdom Viridiplantae; phylum Streptophyta; class Pinopsida; order Pinales; family Pinaceae; genus Pseudotsuga; species Pseudotsuga menziesii. Next base: position 33,187 of record LPNX010687861.1, read on the forward strand.
GTTTTTGTAAGTTTATTCCATCATTTAGTCAATCAAGGGATGCATCCACAAAAACACATACTTTATAATTTGTCCCAAAAATAAAAAGTGCCCCTTAAAAAATATCTAACTTTAGATAGTTAACAACATTTTCAATAGAAAAAAATTATATATTTGGAAACTTCATTCAATTTCCTACATTTCTTGTTTTTTGCTCATTGCAAGATTCATTGTGTAAGTATCTCAAAATATCCATGTAAGTTGATGGATGCCTATTTTTTCAATTTTTCTATTTCATATAACATGTCAAAAGAGACCGTCATCAACTTCCACACACCCATAATCCATATATGATTTTAGGGGCGAATTTTCATCCATGGGAGAATTTTATAGGGTTTTGAAAATTTTGTGGGAGATTTTTTTATGTTGAACCCATTTGTTTCATTATTAAAATTTAGCCCACAATTTATTTTCCCAAAAAAAAAATTCAAAGGAGGTTAGCCCAATCATATTTACTAACAAAATTGGGGGAAAATGGATTTTTCCTTCTTCAAAATTGAAATGCAATCCTCTAATATTGCATTCGCCCCTTGATTTCCAAAAATGGTGGTTGCTGGGGACAATTTTTCCCTTTCTATTTCCTCAAAATCGATGATGGAGTTGAATTTGCCCAAATTTATGGTTTTAGTTTCCTTTACAGTTAGATTTGCCCCAAAATTGGTTTGAATATAGTTTTAAACCCTATATATATGTTATTGCTCAGTTGCAAGCATTACTCACAACTCATTATCCCTCATCCTTCATTATTACCCTCCCTTAATCAATCCTTTGGTTTTCTCACAAAATGCACTGGAAGTGGGCTTTCAATCACCATGCATTGTGATGACTTAAAAAAATTCACTGAGAGAAAGTAGTGGATTGGAACAATCGATGAGTATTTTGTCATAAACACAACATTTATAAACTATGTACAGTGATCACCTTCCATAGAATAACAAGGGAAAAACTCTTTGGATAGGTGGGAGTGTGTGTATGACTACTATGAAAACTACATCTAATGGTTGATATACGATCATTTGACTATTGCGAGTGTATGATAATGTTGGGGTATGACATGCATAGACAAATGATCATGATACATAGAAAGGCTTATGGATGAATGGGACAGTTAGGTGATGTGTTTACTATGCAAGCTGAAAAAATATATTTTCTGGAAATTGTGATACTGACTGATTTAAGAATCCTATAACTTCGCATGAACAATCATCTTTTGACCAAATGGGTTGAACATACTATTGTGACGTGATATAGGAGAAGGATCATGATCCCATTGTTAAAGTTTTATAATTTAAGCGAGGAAGAGTGAACGAGCATTGGTGCTTTACACACTTGCTCTCCTTTCAACTGAGTAGCATGGGGACCGTCTTAGAGTGAGAGGTAAATATTGGCCCTTTATCACTCGGTTTTAATTATGATGGGGTGGAAGATGATCAACAATAATCTGAATGAGATCATCCTCATCCACCGCTACTCCAATTCTCATGAGTTGATCTCTTATACGAGAGATATTTGTGAAGAAGGAGTACATTGTCTCGTCCTTATGGCAACCTCAAATCCCAAAGCTTATTCTTCAATCCCCTCTTCTGAATCAAATCCTTCTTCTCATAGAGGTTTCTAAAAGTATCAAAGCATTCTTTTGTGGTATTCAACAAAATAATCATCGGCATTAAGTTTTCTTTCACTGAATCATAGATGATCCACCTAGATTTATTTATCTTGGTTCTTCTTGAAAGTAATGCTCCCTACATTGGATGTACGATATTCCACAATGTTGGTACATATCCATTTAAGTCATACTCTTCTTGGATGTTCAAGATCCTATCCTTCCAAGTGTTGAAATTTGAGGCACCTTCAAGTTGGTATTTTGGTCTCATGGAAATTGAAGTCATTGATATTCAAGTACTGTGATCAAGATCTCAGAATATACATAGGCTGAAGCTTTCTTGCCAAAACTTAGCTCTGTCATGCCCTAAGCTCTATTACCATGTTAAAACTTTTGGTTAATGTTTGATCTTTAATCTCTAAATGCAGAAGTATCGAGTACTTGAAATCAATTGAACATTCATACACATAATCAATCACACATAAAACAAAATGTACAATGGGTAAACCCCTCAAAACAATGAGGGAGAATAACCATAGAAAATATCCAAAATATAATATTGATAGATTGTAGAGAGTGTCTTTTACAATAATATATTTCTTTTGACGCCCTATGTGCAAGAGAAGAGAGAATCAACAACCAAAGTGTTATCACCAAGCAAGAGAGAATAGATATGGAAGGAGGTTCTCAGCAGTATGCCCATCACAATTCCCACTATTTGCACTAGCGAGCTCTATCCTCTCAACCATTCTCCCTTTCAACACTCAAGAGAAAACCTTGCACACCAATTTGAACTTTTTTCACTGGTAGGAAAATTCTGCACATTGATTCATACCATCTTTCCTTAGATGCTAGTAAAGTGGATCACCGGAATGAGTTCATGAATCAACCAATGTGTGTCTCTTTATTGATTGTCTTTATATTGAATCCAAACATTAAATGGAGGCTAAATCATTCAGTTATATAGCTAACTTAAGTGTCATAACATAAGTGTCATCTTTTAACTAAAGTGACGTCTTTTAGTTTCACTAAAGTATTGCCATTCAAATCACTTTAGTCAACTAGATCCTTTTTATTAAAACTTTATGTATTAATTTAACTAAAGTCTTACTTGATTACATCACTAAAGTGAATACATGTAGTTTTCTTTATTTAATTGAAGCTTTGATTGTTAATATCACTAAAGTTAACAAACTTAGTTCTCTCAACATTAACTAAAGTCAATAACATGTGTAATTCAAATCCTCTATTTAATTGAAGTTAATTACCATGATTAATTCAAATTCTCTATTTCTATATGCATATCATCTCTTATCTCTCTATATTATGTTCATGATCCCTATGTTCCCACTTTTATCTATCACATTAATTACCTATCATAACAATTATACTAAGGAGATTCACCCATTGATGTGGTCATATCATTATATTATTTGTTCCAAGTGACCTTATGCTAAAGTAATTCACTCTAGAGGTGATCAGTCTCTAGAGGATACTTAATAGCTAGATCATGGTTAGTAGAATGTCACACATCAACATGATTCAACTAGTAAAGCATTGCCTCTACACATGAGTCCCACTCAACACATAAGGATCCAACTTGGCACACAAGTCCTTATCATTTCTTGACAAGACTATACAACATCATTACTTTGAAATATCAAAGCATTCACCTAAATACATGAGGATTAATGTTTACACATAAGTCTTATTCATTCTTGGGTCCAACCCAAGAATTTTACTACAGGTTTTGTGAGTCCAACTTAGGCTCCCTATTACCTAAACACATGAGGCCCAATCCTAGTGCACAACATTGGCTTAGGGAATGAATCATGATGTTGTAACTTTAACAATTGTAAAGTTGTGATAAGAATATCTGGAGAGAAGCTCAAGTGTAACATTAGATGTTTCTGAAGAATAAAGAAGACCATACCTTCCCATGGACATTTCCCCATTTGGAGTTTTACTACATATATCTTGTGTACTATTTTTTTTTTAATCTTTTCTCTTACTTAATTTTTTTATTATATGTTGTTTGTATGGATATAAGGATAGACTAGTACATTATTGTTATTGGTTTCCATGTTAGAAAATATATTGTTATATGTTTATACACATTTCTCAATATTCTAACACTTAGATGATATATTGGTTTATGTCTCTAATTGGGAAGATAATATTTCACATCTCATGCAAGTGTTAGAGACCATTCAAAAGCATCAATAGTTTGAAAAGCTAAGCAAATGTGAATTTTCCAAGAAATCATTAACGCATTTGGGTATGCACTTAGTCGATGTGAAGTGAAGATAAATCCTATGAGCATAGATTCCATCATCAAGTGGCCAACTCTAACAAGTGAAGTTAAGACATATTTTGGGGAAACAAAGTACCTATGGAAGTTTATGTGAATATTTTGAGTTATTGTCTCACCACGCCAAGCCATAATCACTACCAACAAGAGTTCCTAGTATGGAAAATATCAACATAAACATTTTGATGAACTTAAAAAAAAATCTAATCACTACTTCCTTCTATGGCTAATTTGAAAAATTATTTCAAAGGAGACATATGGAAGTGGGTATGCTATGAGAGATATCTTGAATAAAGTAATTTAGGCATTATGATATCATTATAAAATGTTTCATATAGGACTCCTTAACTATCCTAGATATGATAAGGAACTATTTGCTCCAGTTCAAACTATTAAAAAGTGGAAGTGATATCTAATAGGATCATCTAGATTTATGTGAGAATGAAATGAAAGAGCATATATATAATCACATACAAACATATATTGCAAGGGACATAGTGATACAATAAATGCAAATTCTAGTAAATGAATTAAACATAACATATTGTAAAATAAAAGCAACTAGAAAGGTGGTAGCTATATCTATAAGAAGAGATGTGGCATGTATGCTCATTTGTCACAAGTTGATTACAAAAATATTTTGAAAGGCCTTGTTATTATAAAAATAAGGAGAAAAACCACAAACATAAAATACCAAACCCTAGGACATCAACCATAAAAATGTGTGTGGGCCTCAAGGTGTTTAGTTGAGGTGTCAACTTCTTAGGGCCATAACTTTTGCATACAATATTTGTTTAGGGTGCTTGGTATCCCATTGGAAAGGTCTAGCCAATAAGTACACATTTTTCATTGTTCAGTTCTTATTGTAGAAATTATTGGACTATGGTATCACAAAGAACATCATTTAGGGACTCAAAATTACCCTGGAAGGTTTGGACATAAAATCCATTAAAAAACTGCCAAAATGGGAAAAAAATATTTTGAGTTAGTGGAATAGGTGGGTGGCCACCAATATCCATCTAGATCATAAAAAAAGAGAGAATCATCAACACTAATCACTAGCCATTGCAATACCTGTAGGCCTAAAATAAACTTCAACAAACAAGACACTACAAATAGAAGGAGTTTTTACAACAATTTCGTCCTATGATCAAGTATAAGAAGGGAAACACTAATAAGTTTGACGAAATTCTCTCAAGTTCATCCACATTTAATGTTAAAACCTTGGTAAATCTTGTCCACATGGATCATTTCACCCATCATGCATACAAAAATAAATACATAGATAATGAATACATTAAAGAGTTGTTCTAGTTGGTATGCATACAAAATTGTGTATAATAAGATCACAGTAAAACTTATTATCCTCACTAAAATGGGTTGTTGCAAGCTAGACAAGCTTTGTGTTACTAAAGGTGAAGGATTGCAACTTATTAGAAAGGCCAATAACTCCAATATTGCATGTCATTTAGGGGTTGAGAAGAAAGTTTCCAACTGACATAGTTATGTGTACTGGCCTATCATACAAGAAGATGTAGCTACGTTTATTATAGGATGGATATTTTGTTGTAATAGGAAGTCCAATAATTAAAAGAAAGGTTTATGGCATCCCTTAATAATACCTACTAATTTGTAGGAGAGCATCTCCATGGATTTCATGAGTCTTTTTCCAATAAAAAGGAAGGGACATGACCATATGTTTGTGATAGTTAACAAGTTTAGAAATATGTCCACTCTCATTCCTTGCAAAAATACCATCAAGCGGCAATGAAACACATATGTTCTTTGAAAAGGTCTAGGTAAATTATGGGATACCAAGAAGAATTATCTCAATCAAAGATACTAGAATTATTAATTCCTCTTGGACTAGACTTTGAGTGAATATGGACACCAAGTTGAAGAGATACACAACTTTTCATCCATTGCTAAATGGGTGTACACAAGTATTGAACAAGGAATTGGACCATGTTTTGAAGGGTTGCATTCAAAAGAATCCAAGGACCTTAGACAAATTTTTTATTTATACTCAACACTCTTATAATATAGAAGTCCATACTTCTACTGGTAATTCACCCTTTTAAAATTGCGTTGGATATTTTGAACCTTCACTCTTATATGTTGGATATGGATAAAAAGGAAGAGTGGGGAGGATACGATATTAGAAGAATTACAAGTTAAACATTCCATTGATAAGATCAAGTAGATCCATTTGCAAGTACACACAACATTGAAGATGTTAGATGTAGAGTACAATTCTAGGCATGATAAGCATAGAATTGAGAAAATTCTCAAGGCGGTAGGTAGAGTTTAGTTGCATCTAAATAAGGAACATGAAGTTGGGAAACATTTTTTGCTTGTTTTTTTAGAAAAAAATTGTAAAATTTTATGTTTTTCAACTTCAATCCTTCAAAACTTATATTTTCTTTGAGAATGTTTATTTCAGGTAAAAAGGGACTTGCATATATTTATGTTACCTTCATACTGATATTTTTTTGTATAGAAAAAATATGGAAATATTCTTGTATAAAATTGTTGTTTACTAATTGCATATAATTTAAAATTTTACCTTATGATAATGAATGATCTACTGATTTGTTATGTTTGTTAGAGATGGAAATTCATTGTAGGGAAACAAATATATTGTCACAATCTACAAATATTGTACTAGTGAATGAACTATTGTTGCAGAATTGTAAATTTAGCCATTAATTTTATTATTTAATGAAATAGATTAAGACAAAAAAGTGGCGATGTTTCAACACATTTTGCGATCCATCAATTTTCATTTTGATGTCATAATCATTGAGAAAACTAAAATCGCCTTTCCTAAGAGGACAGGGACATGAAATGCACTATGGTTTTTCCTATTTTTTGGTGTTGTCATCTTGAAGATATTGAATTTTCATTGCAGGTAGTTTTTAGAATAGTAAAATTTAGAAGTGATAAGAGTTTAAAATAAAATAATTAATTAACATAAATTTTAATGAAATGAGCAAATATTATATAACTAGAAACAAATTTAGAGATGAATGAACATTAGTACCACGTTAATCATCGCTTCCTGATTTGGTTAAGTTGTGGATCTCATTAGTAAGGAAACCTAGGTTCAATTCCCCTTACGGGTACTTGGGAGGATACACCCCAAAATCCTTCCAAGTTAATGGTTGGTGTTCTCCAAGGTGGGTGTTATCCTCAAGTGATTTTAACAGAATATATGCCCTTGGGTCATGGTATTTTACACCAAAGGCCACTCCCACCAAGTGACAGAGTTTCAATTCAAGCAAAAAAAAATAATCCAATGGTACCAGGTCCGATAAATAATCTTCAAAATTTGTAGGGGTTTAGCCTCTGCAAAGTTGTAGTTTCCAAAAAAAATGAAGGAGATTTTAAAAAAGAACATTTTTACTAGAAACTCTAGTTTGAGGAAATGTCTCAGTCGAGAGCTTTCTACAAACTCTTGGCCGAGAGTTTAAACTCTCAACTAAGCCTGTTGTTTTTAATAAACAACTCTAATTGAATAAAACTTCGAGTCGAGATTTTAGAAAAACACGCCTTAAATGTATTTCCCAAATTTGTGTTTTCACCCCTTATTGTGTTGGTAATAATATCAAGGATTTGCATAAGGTTCTTTTGAAGCATTGGAAAATTATGTGATAATGGATACAAACTCATTAGATACCCTCATGTATTCACATTTGATAAGTAGTGAATGTGGAAAATATGAAACTCTCTAGACTTTCTATGTTGTACTGGGAAACTAATAAGAAATTCTTATCTACCATAGAGGATTTATCTCCAAAATATCAATCATAGTTAATAAAAGATACATTTTTGTGGAAGAACTCTAGAAAAACAAGATGGGGCCATTGCTAACACTAGTACAAGTTAGGATCAAATGAAACTTCCAAGCAATGCTTAAATAGTACTCCAATGAGAAGGTAGAGAAAACATTTCTCCACCTCATTTAGTAAAATATTTTGGGCACCCAAATAATCCCTAAATGGGGAGGTATGAAGATACATTTTTGTGGAAGCACTCTAGAAAAACAAGATGGGGCCATTGCTAACACTAGTATAAGTTATGATCAAATGAAACTTACAAGCAATGCTTAAATAGTACTGCAATGGCAAGGTAGAGAAAACATTTTTTCACCTCATTTAGTAAAATATTTTGGGCACCCAAATAATCCCTAAATGGGGAGGTATGATATGAAATTAATGATTAAATCATTTCTCATTTATTTGACACTTTCTAAGTGGAAACATTGGAGGTATTGACATGGAGGGTTCATTTTATGAGCATGGCCTACTTTCATGGTTTATGGTCCAAAACCTTCTAGATCCCATTTGAGGCTTTAAAAAACCATTTTTTGGGTCAAAAATTTGCAATATTAGCTATTGTACTTCTGAAACTATTCTACACATAAGAGCTTTCCAATAGTGAAAAAAATACCCCAATTCAACTTCATAAGAAAAAAATATGTCTCTTACAAGTTGACCTATCATATTGAGCACCATGGTATTGGATTGATGCCACTTTAACTCACCTTACTCACATATTTGGATCTAGTCACATGTATACTTTCAATATGGCTCTACATTTTAAAATACCCTAACACTAATTAGAGTTTGAGGTATGAAAAAATCCCTAACACTAGCCTCAAACTGCTAGACTAGGTTAAATATTGAGCCACTAAAAAAGGAAGGGCTTCAATTCTTATTGTGTTGTCAATTAATCCATAGTTGAAATAAGCATTTGGAAATGGTATATTGAGGTAAAATAAAGGAATCAAAAGATCACATAAGTCATATTGTCCATTATATCTGGGTGAGTGCATGAAGTTGGTGGAACTTTTAGATGCAACTGGAATTTTAGAAAACTGAGCCTGTTTATGCCATAACTTTTCCTTTTCTCAACCATTTCATAAAAGAAAAATGTTGTACTACTAGACACTAACCTCTACACACTATAAAAAATCCAATCCATCATCATTACATAAAGACCGTGAAAACTGCACTATGCAATTTATTCAAATTTCTGAAGAAGCACATGTTTACCCACTCGTTACACTATGCCACAGACAATCATTTTTTATGAAATATTAAACATAGATAGCACCTTTTGATTAGATTCTAAATGTGTAATTTTTATTTCAAAATATTATATGGGCTCCCGCAAGAAGCTGCTACCCAAATATGATGCAATGGGAGCGCATGAGTGAGAAAAAAATAAGAATGTGCACGCACCCTTAGAGGTGTGCACCTGCTCCTGCTTCGGCAATGGAAAACCTCCATGCCGGATTGCCAATGTGGAAAATAGGAGTGCGGGCACGGTCCTAATTACATGCATGTATGCACTCCTAAATACACGCATGTGTGCGCTCCTAATGACACGCACTTGCCGGATTGCCAATGTCGACAATAGGAGCGCGCACGCTCCTAATGACACGTGCGCACTAGATTGCCAATGTGGACAATAGGAACGTGCACACTCCTAATGACATGTGCGCATACGTATGTGGACACGCACGTGTGTTTTGTGCGATCACATACAGGGATGCACGCGTGTCCCTGTGTTTAAAAAACATAGTGAACAATTTTTTTTTGTTCATCATCATCATTCTATTGAAAATGCTTGAAAATAAAATCAAAGCAAAGTTTCAACTAAACCTATTAACATAATCATCATCATCATCGTTCCTCATCATCGTCGTCATAATCATCATCCTCATCATCATCATCATCACCATCATCGTTGTCATCATCCTCATCCTCATCCTCATCCTCATCCTCATCATCCTCATCATAGTCATCATCCTCATCACCATCATTGTTCATCATCATTGTCATCATCATTCTACTCCTCCTCCTCATCATCATCATTATCCTCATCATCATCCTCATCATCATAGTCATCATCCTCCTCATCTTCATTATCATCATCATCCTCATCCCCATCATCATCATCATCATAGTCATCATCCTCATCATCACCATTGTCATCATCATCACCATCATAGTCATCATCATCCTCATCATCGTAATCATCATCATAATCATCGTCATCATAGTCATACTATTCATGATCATCATCATCACCGTCGTCATCGTCATCATCATCATCATCATCATCATCATCATCATCATCATCATAGTCATCATCATCGTCATCATCATTGTTCATCATCATCCTATGGTCATCATCATCATCATGGTCATCGTCAACATCATCATCCTCATCATCGTAATCATCATCATCATCATCATAATCATCATCATCATAGTCATAGTGATCGTGATCATCATCATCATCATCACCATCATCCTCATTGTTCCTCATCATCGTCGTCATCATCATCATCCTCATCATCATCATCATCGTCGCCATCAACATCATCATCATCATCGTCGTCGTAATAATTGTTATCATAGTCATAGTCATCGTGATCGTAATCATCATCATCATCATCATAATCATCATCATCATAGTCATAGTAATCGTGATCATCATCATCATCATCATCCTCATCGTCCTCATCATCATCATCGTCATCATCATCATCATCATCATCCTCATCGTCCTCATCATCATCATCGTCATCATCATCATCATCATCATCCTCATCGTCCTCATCATCATCATCGTCATCATCATCATCATCATCATCCTCATCGTCCTCATCATCATCATCGTCATCATCATCATCATCATCATCCTCATCGTCCTCATCATCATCATCGTCATCATCATCATCATCATCATCCTCATCGTCCTCATCATCATCATCGTCATCATCATCATCATCATCATCCTCATCGTCCTCATCATCATCATCGTCATCATCATCATCATCATCATCCTCATCGTCCTCATCATCATCATCGTCATCATCATCATCATCATCATCCTCATCGTCCTCATCATCATCATCGTCATCATCATCATCATCATCATCCTCATCGTCCTCATCATCATCATCGTCATCATCATCATCATCATCATCCTCATCGTCCTCATCATCATCATCGTCATCATCATCATCATCATCATCCTCATCGTCCTCATCATCATCATCGTCATCATCATCATCATCATCATCCTCATCGTCATCATCATCATCATCATCATCATCATCATCACCATCATTGTTCATCATCACAGTCATCATCATCCTCCTCATCATCATCATTGTCGTCATCAACATCACCATCCTCATCATCGTAATCATTATAATCATCGTCATCATGGTCATAGTCATCATGATCATCATCATCATTGTTCCTCATAATTGTCGTTATCATCATCCTCCTCCTCCTCATCACCATCATTGTTCATCATCATAGTCATCATCATCATCATCCTCATCATCATCATCATCGTCGCCATCAACATCATCATCATCATCGTCGTCGTAATAATTGTTATCATAGTCATAGTCATCGTGATCATCATCATCATCATCATCATCACCATCATTGTTCATCATCATCGTCATTGCCATCATCATCATCGTCATCGTCATCATCATCCTCATCATCATCATCATAGTCATCATCCTCATCATCATCATTGTCATCATCCTCCTCCTACTCATCATCATTCCATTGCAAATGCTTGAAAATAAAATCAAAGAAAATTTTCAATTAAACCTATCATCATCATCATTGTTCCTCATCATCGTCGTCATCATTCGCATCCTCATCCTCATCCTCATCATCATCCTCATCACCATCATTGTTCATCATCATTTTCATCATCGTCATCATCATCATCATCATCCTCATCATTGTCATCATCATCATAGTCATCATCCTCATCATCATCATTGTCATCATCCTTATCATCATCATCACCAGCATCATCATCATCATCATCATCATCATTGTTCCTCATCATCATCGTCATCCTCCTCCTCCTCCTCATCATCATCACCATCATTGTTCATCATCATAGTCATCATCATCCTCCTCCTCCTCATCATTGTCATCATCAACATCACCATTCTCATCATCATAATCATCATCATCATAGTCATCATGATCATGATCATCATTGTTCGTCATCATCGTCGTTATCATCATCATCCTCCTCCTCATCATCATTGTCACCATCAACATCACAATCATCATCATCGTAATCATCATAATCATCGTCATCATAGTCATAGTCATCGTGATCCTCATCCTCATCCTCATCCTCATACTCATACTCATCCTCATCACCATCGTTGTTCATCATCATCGTCATCGCCATCATCATCATCATCATCATCATTGTCATCCTCATCATCCTCATCATCATGATTGTCATCCTCCTCCTCCTCCTCCTCATCATCATTCCATTGTAAATGCTTGAAATAAAATGAAAGCAAATTTTGAGCTAAACCTTTCATCATTATCATCATCATCATTGTTCCTCATCATCATTGTCATCATCATCATCCTCACACTCATCATCATCATCACCATCTATGTTCATTGTCATTGTCATCGTCATCATCATCATCATCATCGTCCTCATCGTCCTCATCATCATCATAGTCATCATCCTCATCATCATCATTGTCATCATTCTTATCATCATCATCACCATCATCATCATCATCATCATCATCATTGTTCCTCATCATCGTCATCATCCTCATCCTCATCCTCATCATCACCATATTGTTCATCATCATAGTCATCATCATCATTGTTGTCATCAACAACATCATCCTCATAATCATAATCATCATATCATCATCATCATAGTCATAGTCATCGTGATCATCATCATCATCATCATCATTGTTCCTCACCATCGTTGTCATCATCACCATCCTCATCTTCATCATTATCACCATCACCATCATTGTTCATCATCATTGTCATCCTCCTCCTCCTCATCATCATCATTCCAATGCAAATGCTTGAAAATAAAATCAAAGCAAAGTTTCAACTAAACCTATCATCATCATCATCATCATCATTGTTCCTCATCATCGTCGTCATCATCATCATCATCATCATCACCACCATCATTGTTCATCATTATTTCCATCGTCGTCATCATCATCATCATCATCTTCATCCTCTTCATCATCATCATAGTCATCATCCTCATCATCATCATTGGCATCATCCTTATAATCATCATCACCATCATTGTTCATCATCATCTTCATCGTCATCACCATCATCATCATCATCATCATAGTCATCATCCTCATCATCATGATTGTCATCATCCTCCTCCTCCTCATCATCATTGTTCATCATCATCATCATGATCATCATCATCATTCCATTGAAAATGCTTGAAAATAAACTCAAAGTAAAGTTTCAAGTAAACCTATCATCATCATCGTCATCATCATCATTGTTCCTCATCATCGTCCTCATCATCATCCTCATCATCATCATCATCGTCATCATCATCGTCATCCTCATCCTCATCATCATCATCATTGTCATCATCCTCATCCTCATCATCACCATCATTGTTCATCATCATTGTCATCGTCATCATCATCATCATCATCATCATCATCATCATCATCCTCATCCTCATCCTTGTCATCCTCATCATAGTCATCATCCTCCTCCTCCTCGTCATCATCATCATCCTCATCCTCCTCCTCATCATCATAGTCATCATCCTCATCATCATCATTGTCATCATCATCATCATCATTGTCATCACCATCATAGTCAGATCATCATCCTCATCATTGTAATCATCATCATAATCATTGTCATCATAGTCATACTGCTCGTGATCATCATCATCATCGTCATCATCGTCATTGTCATCATCATCATTGTCATCATCATCATAGTCATCATCATCGTCATCATCATTGTTCATCATCATCATCAACATCATCATCATAATCATCGTCATCATAGTCATAATCATCGTGATGATGATCATCATCATCACCATCACCATCATTGTTCATCATCATCGTCATTGCCATCATCATCATCATCATCATCCTCATCATCATAGTCATCATCCTCATCATCATCATTGTCATCATCCTCCTCCTCCTCCTCATCATTCCATTGTAAATGCTTGAAAATAAAATCAAAACAAAGTTTTAACTTAACAGATGCGTGCACGCATGTATAAAACAAATTTTTAACTTAACAGATGCGTGCACGCATGTTCAAAACAAAGTATTAACTTAACAGATGTGCACACACACTTAGAAGCATGAGTGCACTTCTAATGCATGCGCATTACATTTTAAATTACACACGTGTGATTTAAATTTAGAATTTTGGCGGCCACCTTTTTTCCAACCTACGTGGTGGATGACTTGGTTGCTTTGGTTTTAGGTTCGGGTTGCCAAACCAAGTGGTTTGGACTGTCTTATGACATAAAACATGTTTTGTACCACTTCTCCTATTTCGTGTATGATTTTGCATATGCCACGCTTGTCCACTGCTAATGAAAATCCACACACTTGTGTAACTTTGTCTGTAGATTTTGAATATGTAATTTTTATTTAAATCTATTATTTTTTTCTATTTTTTTGTTTCATTTTAAATGGACTAACGTCAATCTAACACAAAAGGTAGGTTGTTTGCTTCAGCTATAACTTTTGATTGGCTCGCCTATTTAGAAAATGGAAAAGAAACCGCACAAGAAGACACAAAGACCTACATCCTAAAAAAAAAATATCGTTAATTGACTATGATAAGACGAAGATGTCGTGGACCAACGCTTGACCTTGTCATTTTAGGGCGTCGCTGATTTCCTTAATTAANTGTCCATGTTTCATATTCTTATGCCATATTCCAAAAATTTGTGTAGGTACCTCTAATATTGATTTTTGACGTTCATATTTCTGTTTTTCCAAAAGCCCATTGCAACGAACGCGTCATAAGTGACCAGCATTAGCTTGCATCAGCCCATATTTTTCTATTTTTTTTCAATTTCTATTTTGCTTAAACTCTTTAACTCAAAAAAAACATTGTTAGTTTTTTTCCATAACCTTTTCAACTCTTAATTGTTTAAAGAAAAAATGTATGGTGCACTAGAAGACAATGACCTATACATTATATAAAAAACTCATTTCATGATTATTGCATTAAGACCTTCAAAGGTTGCACCCACAATAAACTTACCATTTTCGAGGAATGATTACTTAGATAATTATTAAAAAAATAAAAAAAATACTAATTTTATTTTAGAAAAATAGTGGTGCACTAAATTTCCTGTAAATTTTTGTATCCCGAAACCATCATTTAGGACCTCAAAGGCTGCACCCACAAAAACATATGCCTTATCATTTGCCTGCAAAATATAAAGTGGCCATTAAAAAAAATGAATCTTGACATAAGTCTAGAAATTTTCAATACATAAAACTTATATATTCATAAATGTGATTCAATTTCCTAGATTTCATATTTTTTACTCAAAGCAATATATTTTATGTAAGTATCTCAAAAAATCCAAGTTGAGGGATTCATGTTTTTTTTAGTTTTCTATTGCATCTAATGCGCTAAAAGTGACCCTCATTAGCTTGCTCTCACCCACCTATGGAAACTCCATATTGAGTACTCATTTGATTTTATTTTCATTTTATAGAGAGGCCTCACATTCATGTTGGGTTTTTTCCATATTGCATTTTCCTAGGATATATATTAGGTCTATTGTGTGGATGTTGTTACTTGCTAAAAGTAGATAACTTTAAATCTACAATCTAAAAGAAAACACTTTGTTGTAACTTTGTTTCATTAGAATATCCAATATAATATATATATATATATTTTAATTAAACTAGGCGCCACCTTTTAGGAAAATTGTCCACAACCAAGAAGCCTACCTAAATAGAAAAATGAGCAGTTTTTTAAATATAAATGTTGACATCCATATCCTTTATATGAAAATGAAGAAGATGCGATTAAAGAATATTTTCCAATTATTGATGTTTATAAATTCAATAAAGAAGATTTCAAAATAAAAATTAAAGATATAAAACAAATAACAGTACAACCTTTGGATTTCTCTTCTCAATGGGACATGGTAAGGATTTGGTGAATAATATGTCTTTGTGAGTAAATTACTATTTATCTTAACTTCGCATCTACCAAGCATCCATAGAGATTAAATCTCTTTAGATATTGGGAAAGATAAAATTGCTTAAAAAAGAATAAAATAAAATTAAGTTTTTCTTGACTCATTATAAAACATTTACGTGTTCATTACAACGGAGGCTGGAGATTATTGTCACGTTACGTGTTCATTACAGCGGAGGCTGGAGCATGTCATTTTTGTGACGAGCATACGGTTAGTTTGTTGTTATATCCCGAACGCATAATTTTGCTGTCTGGTGTGGCGCACAAATCACTATACCAAGACCAACTAACTCGAACTCTGAGTTACCATACTATTTTCGTGATCGCCATGGAGCTAAGCTATACTCTCATCATTTCATGCATGTATCTGTTTTATAATGAATTTTTCCTATAAATATTTGAAGAAGGCAGGAGATTATTTTGTAGACTCTTTATTGATAATCACAAGAAGCATTGTAATGTGTGAAAAGCTTCTCATTGTAATTGTTTGGTGTAGAGTTTGAGATGGGTAGAATTGAAAACAAATGGATTACACAGCCATGTTTCTTTAGCGTTCATTGGTTTCTGGGTTTTTCATTCTCAATGGCACCATTTAAAGTAATTAGTCAGGACCCCTATTCAAAGTTCGTGTATTCCATGTAGAATAAGATATTCAATGCAAAAAGCTTCATTTCCACTCCATTCAAAATAATTAGTAGTCAGGATCCCTATTGAAAGTTCTTGTATTCTATGTAAGTTCTTGTATTCCATGTAGAATAAGGTATTCAATGCAAAAAGTTTCATTTCCACTCCAGCCAATTGAGAAGACAACATTGCATTTTTGAGGTAAAGTTGTTGTGTTTGGTGTGGTTATATTGCATTTGGATCCTTTCTTCCATTTGCTGTAATTGTGTTATGTTGCTACTTCATAAGTTGACTCACTACTATGTTGAAGGTTGAATAGGGGTTGTGGTTATATTGCATGTGGATGGAGATGCCATTGTTCATGTAAGAATAATTTTTCTAAGGATTTTGGGAAGTATTATATTAAATGCTGTAATATTGAAGGTTGAATAGAAAAGTTATTTATAGGTACTTGAAATAGTTGTAAAAATTATTAATATTTTTCTATTAAAATTTATAGTAAATTGAATAAAATTTTAGATTTTAAATTAATTAATTAATTTGATGGTTTTGTTAAAATAAAATTTTCATGTATTTGTCTTTTTATTATTATTATTTTACTATACTTTCATGTTTGGCTGGTTCAAGAAATTGCCAAGTTTTTAAATGGAAGTATAGTCAAGAGAGACTAAATTGTTTTTTCAGTCTCATAAAAATAGGGAATTAGCCTCATGCCTTGTTCATGCACAATTGATGATGTTGAAATTGAAATGCGGCTATTTTACATCATTTTTAAGTTACAACATTTGGATGCAATTACAGCTTCCCCAGCTCCATTCATGCATATGCATCTTATGGCAACGACGGTTCATGCATTATTTCGTCCGAGCTCGAAAACGGTACGTAGTGCCATCGTTCGCGGATTGGAAGCGACAAAAATATCAGAGTTTAAGGGGGCGTGGTCGCTGATGAGGTTTCCTCGGATTCATTGTAGTTCAAGGAAGGGTTCGTGGGGCCATTTCGGAAAAGACAGCATAAGAATTCTGTCAGCAACGATTGAGTTGTCGTTACAGTATACAGCCAAGCTTTCTGTGAAGATGGGCGTGGATATTTGGTTCAAACATGAGGATCTATGGCGTCGAAAAGAAGCATACCATTCATACTAAATAGCCATTATGTAAATCTCCGGAAGGAAATAATGGATTTGATACCACCTTTCTCGCACATTGGAGTGGGACTAGCTATAAAATTTACCCATTATCCAACTTTGATCTTTACAGAACCTACAATTCTCCAAATAACATCCTTAAAATCCCCCTCAGCTAGTTTGGTTCAAGTATTGACCGATCTAAAAACAAGATACAAAGACCTAAGCGAAAGGAACGTACAATTAACCAAGGAAGATAGACAAGAGATTGAAGCTTCTAATACTTGAGGTTACTTACACAAGAGATTGAAGCTTCTAGTATTTGAGGTTACTTACATTTCTAGTACTTCACGTTACTTACAGTAGATGACAACCAAAACAATATTCTGAGATGGTCAGTGGTAAAACCCATAGTCTCAAACCCTACTAGTATGCAAGATTTCAGGGCTAATGAATACCACATTGATTTTAAGGCCTTTGAAAAATTGGATAGGGTGGACTTCTACAATCAAACCAGTGGCACGGTGTACAATGATATAGTGCAATCAATTAAAACTGAAAAGAGGCTGAGAATAGTATTGAAGAAACTTGAATACCAATGGAAGGAAGAGAAAATCACTCTCAAAGCCAAGCAAGTCACAATAAAAAGCTTGGAGGAAAATATTATGGCCTTAAGAACTAGGTCAAAGTGACTGCGCACATGCAACTCCAATCCTGAAAGAAAAGGAAAATGAGATAGCTCACCTAAAAAAGCATCAAGTAAAATCCCAACAATTGAGCCAATACAAATCTTAGAGCTAAGAGAAGCATATGCAGAGAGTGAAAATAATTATGCACAAATGCTTCACTTCCAAAGGCTAAATGTAGAAAGGGAAAATGAAATCATATAGCTGAAAGTAGAGATTGTTGCACTTGAATTAAAACAAACGTTTATCTCATATGGGCAAAGTGTTATCATCAAGCAAGAGAGAATATAGATGGATATGCCCATCACAATTCCCACTATTTGCATTAGTGAACTCTATACTCTCAACCATTCTCCCTTTCAACACTCAAGAGAAAACCTTGCACACCAATTTGAAGCAAGTACATGAGGCAATATGATATCTTTCCAAAATGTTTCATAGAGGACTCCTTCACTACCCTAGATATGATAAGGAACTCTTTTCTCAAGTTCAAATTGTTAAAAAGTGGAAGTGATATCTAATAAGATCATCCGGATTTATGTGAGAATGAAATAAAAGAGCATATATATAATCACATACAAACATATATTGCAAGGGACATAGTGACACAATAAATTTAAATTCTATTAAATGAATGAAACATAACATATTGTAAAATAAAAATAACTAGGATGGTGGTAGCTATATCTATGAGAAGAGATGTGGCATGTACGCTCATTCGTCACAAGTTGATTACAAAAGGAGTCTGAAAGGCGCTTTTATCATAAAAAAGAGGAGAAAAACCCTAAACATAAAAAACCAAACCCTAGGACATGAAGCATAAAAATGTGTGTGGGCCTCAAGGTGGTTAGTTAAGGTGTCAACTTCTTAGGGCCATAACTTTTGCATACAATCTCTGTTTATGGTGCTTAGTAGCCCATTGGAAAGGTCTAGCCAAGAATTACACATTTTTCGCTGTTCATTTCTTATTTCAGCAATTATTGGACTATGGTATCACCAAGAACATCATTTAGGGGCTCAAAATGACCCTGGAAGTTTTGGACATGAAAATCCATTAAAAAACTGTCAAAATTTGAAAAACTATTTTGAGTCAGTGGAATAGGTGGGTGGCCACCAATATCCATCTAGATCATATAAAGTGAGAGAATCATCCACACTAATCACTAGCCATTGAAATACTTGTTTGCCAAAAATAAGCTTCAACAAATAAGACACTACAAATGGATGGAGTTTTACAACAATTTCATCCTATCCTCATGTATAAGAAGGTAAACACTAATAAGTTGGAAGAAATTCTCTCAAGGTCATCCAAATCTAATGTTAAACCTTGGTAACTCTTATTCACATGGATCTTTTCACCCATGATGCATACATAAATAAATACATAGATGATGAATACATTAAGGATTTGTTCTATTGCAATAAAAGTGACTATCCTCACTAGGATGGGTTGTTGCAATCTAAACAATCTTTCTGTTCCTAAAGGTGAAAGATTGAAACTTATTAGAGAGGCCAATAACTCAGATATTGCATGTCATTTAGTGGTTGAGAAGAAAGTTTCCAACTTACATAGTTATGTGTACTGACCTATCATACAAGAATATGTAGCCAGGTTTATTATAGGATGCATATTTTGTTGTAATAGGAAGTCCAGTAATAAAAATAAAGGTTTATACCATCCCTTAATAATACCTACTAATTCATTGAAGAGCATCTCCATGGATTTCATGAGTCTTTTTCCAAGAAAAAGGAAGGGACATGACCATATGTTTGTGATAGTTAACAAGTTTAGAAATATGTCCACTCTCATTCCTTGCAAAAATACCATCAAGCGGAAATATGGAACACCTATGTTCTTTGAAAATGTCTAGGTAAACTATGGGATACCAAGAAGAATCATATCAATCAAAGATACTATCTACTTATTAATTCCTTGTGGACTAGACTTTGAGTGAATATGGACACCAAGTTGAAGAGATGCACACCTTTTCATCCATTGATTCATGGGCATACATAAGTATTGAACAAGGAATTGGCTCATGTTTTGAAGGGTTGCATTCAAAAGAATCCAAGGATCTAAGAATTTTTTTATATTTATATTCAACACTCTTATAACATAGAAGTCAATACTTTTACTCGTAAGTCACCCTTTTAAACTTGCTTTGGCTATTTTCAGCCTTCACTCTTATATGTTGGATATGGATAAAAAGGAAGAGTGAGGGAGGATACCATATTAGAAGAATTACAAGCTAAAAATTTCATTGATAAGATCAAGTAGATCCATTTGCAAGTACACACAACATTAGAGACGTTTGATGAAGAGTACAATTCTAGGCATGATAAGCATAGAATTAATAGAATTTTCAAGCTTATAGGTAGAGTTCACTTGCATCTAATTAAGGAACATGAAGTTGGAAAACATTTTTTGCTTGTTTTTTTCGAAGAGAATTGTAAAATTTTATGTTTTTCAACTTCAATCTGTTAAAAATCATATTTTCTTTGATAATTTTTATTTGAGGTAAAAAGGGGACTTGCATATAATTGTGTTACTTCCATACTCATATTTGTTTGTACAAAAAAATTATGGAAATATTCTAGGATAAAATTGTTGTTTACTAACTGCATATAGTTTAAAATTTTATCTTATGATAATGAATGCTCGACTGATTTGTTATGTTTGTTAGAGATGACTATTCATTTTAGGGAAACAAATATATTGTTATTATTTTTATTATTTAATGAAATATATTAAGACAAAAAATGGTGATGTTTCAACACTTTTTGTGATCCATTAATTTTCATTTTGATGTCATCATCACTACGAAAACTAAAATCACCTTTCCTAAGAGGATAGGGACATGAAGTGCACTTGGTGTTGTCATATTGAATTTTCATTGCAGGTAGTTTTTAGAATAGTAAAATTTAGAAGTTATAGAGTTTAAAATAAAATTATTAATAAACATAAATTATTAATGAACTGAGCAAAAATTATATAACTAGAAACTGGGTTTAGAGATGAATTCATTGGTACCATCTTAATCATCGCTACCTGATTCAGTTAAAGTTGTGGATCTCATTAGTAAGGAAACATATGTTCGATTCCCATTAGGGGTGAATTAGTTGGGAGGATACAGCCCAAAATCCATCCAAGATTACCGTTGTTGTTCTCCAAGTTGGGTGTGATCTTCAAGTGATTTTAACAGAATACATGCCCTTGGGTCATGGTATTTTAGACCAAAGGCCACTTCCACCAAGTGAGAGAGTTTCAAGCAAAAAAGAAAAATCTGATGATACCAGGTTTGATAAATAATCTTCAAGACTCCTAGGGGTTTGGCCTCTCCAAAATTGTAGTTTCCAGAAAAATGACGGAGATTCTTAAAAATTATTTTTACTAGAAACTCTAGTTTGAGAAAATGTCTCAACCGAGAGTTTTCTACAAAATCTTGGCCAAGAGTTTAAACTCTCAACTAAGAGTGTTTTTTTAATAAACAAATCTAATTGAATAAAACTCCGAGTCGAGATTTTAGAACAAAACACCTTAAATGTATTTTCCAACTTCGTGTTTTCACCCCTTATGGTGTTGGTAAGAATATCAAGGATTTTCATAAGGTTCTTTTGAAGCATTGGAAAATTAGACGATCATGGATACAGACTCATTAAATACCCTCATGTATGCATATTTGTTAAGTAGTGAATGTGGAAAAATATGAAACTCTCAAGAATTTCTATGTTGGACTAGGAAACTAATAAGAAATTCTTATATACCATAGAGTATTTATCTCCAAAATATCAATCATAGTTAATATAAGATACGGTTTTGTGGAAGAACTCTAGAAAAATAAGATGTGGCCATTGCTAAAACTAGTACAAGTTAGGATGAAATGAAACTTCCAAGCAATGCTTAAATGGTACTCCAAGGAGAAGGTAGAGAAAAAATTTATTCACCTCATTTAGTAAAATATTTTGGGCACCCAAATAATCCCGAAATAGGGAGGTGTGATATGAAATTAATGATTAAATCATTTCTCATTTATTTGACACTTTCTAGGTGGAAACATTGGAAGTATTGACTTGGAGGGTGCATTTTATGAGCATGGACTACTTTAATGGTGTATGGTCCAAAACCTTCTAGATCCCATTTGAGGCCTTAAAAAACCAATTTTTGGGTCAAAACTTTCCAATATTATCTATTGTACTTCTAAAACTATTCTACACATAAGAGTTTTTCAATAGTGAAAAAATTACCCCAATTCAACTTCATAAGAAAACATTAAGTCTCTTACAAGTTGACCTATGGTATTGGATGGATGCGACTTTAACTCAACTTATTCGCATATTTGGATCTAGTCACATGTATACTTTGAATATGGCTCTAAATTTTGAAAAAACCTAACACTAATTGGAGTTTAAGGTATAAAAAATATTTAACACTAGCCTCAAATTGCTAGACTAGGTTAAATATTGAGCCACTAAAAAAGGAAAGGCTTCAATTCTTATTGTGTTGTAAATTAATCCATTGTTGAGATTTAAGCATTTGGGTATGGTATATTGAGGTAAAACAAAGGAATCAAAAGATCATATAAGTCATATTGTCCATTATATCTATGGAAACTCCATATTGAGTACTCATTCAATTTTTTATTTTATTTTATAGATAAGCCTCACCTTCAAGTTGGGTTTTTTCCATATTGCATTTTCCTAGGATATATATTGGGTCTATTGTGTGGATGTTGTTACTTGCTAAAAGTAGATAACTTTAAATCTACAATCTAAAAGAAAACACTCTTTGATAATAGATTGTTGAATACTATAATACTTATTGTGACTTTGTTTCATTAGAATATCCAATATAATATTTTTTTTTAATAAAACTAGGCCTTTAGGTGCCACCTTTAGGAAACTTGTCCACAACCAAGGTCTACCTAAATAGAAATATATGGACAGTTTTTCAAATATAAATGTTGGCATCCATATCCTTTATATGAGAATGAAGAAGAGGAGATTAAAGAAGATTTTCCAATTATTGATGTTTATAAATTCAATAAAGAAGAATCCAAAATAAAAAATAAAGGTTAAAACAAATAATAGTATAACCTTTGAATTTCTCTTCTCAATGGGGCGTGGCAAGGATTTGGTGAATAATATGCCTTTGTGAATAAATTAGTATAGATCTATCTTGACTCCGCATCTACCAAGCATCCATAAAGATTAAATCTCTTTAAATATTAAGAAGGATAAAATTGCTTAAACAAAAAAGATAAGATTAAGTATTTCTTCAAATCTTAACTCATTATAAAACATTAACTATATTTCTTATTATATTTGAAATCTTTGAAAATAATCAATTACATTATAAAATTACATGAACTTAACTTTGTTTTAAACTTATTGCTTTGATAAAATATGTTTTGAACTTGTTACTTTGATAAAATATTTTTAAAGATTTTTAAAATTAGAACGAAACCACATATTAAATTGAGATAAAGATTACCTTCTTCGAAAAACCTTACTTTAAAAATATATCTAAAAAATACATATTCTTAATTTATTTATTATTAAAAATTATATCATAAAAATACATCATCAAAATCATTTTTATTTTTTTTGCTATCGAACTATTCTCCAAAGCAAATACGACTTAGTACTAAATTTTGTAAAGAATTAAGGAAAGTGTGGTTTTAATAAACGCTAAAGTGTACTCCTACATGATTTTCACTTTACGTGTTCATTGCAGCTGAGCATGCCATTTTTTGTGACGAGCATACTGTTAGTTTGTTGTTCTATCCCGAACGCATAATTTGTGGCTCACCAATCACTATACCAAGACCAACTAAGTAACTCGTACTCTGAGTTACCATACTGTTTTCGTGATCACCATCGAGCTAAGCTATACTCTCTATCATCCCATGTATCTGTTTTAAAATGAAATTTTGAAGAAAGAAGTCTTCCAACAACAGAAGATTATTTAGGAGACTCTTTATTGATAAGCACATCAAACATTGCAATGTGTGAGAAGTTTCTAATTGTGACTATTTGGTGTTTTGGTGTAGAGTTGAAAACAAATGGATTCTAGTCATGTTTTTCAAGCGTTGAATGATCAATCTCATTCTCAATTGTAATAATTAGTAGTCACAACCCCTGTCGGACCTTAGTTATAGTATTCCAGGTAGAATAAGGTATTCGATGTAAAAATTTCTTTTCACTCCAGTTAATTGAGAAAACATTCTCGCATTTCTGGAGTAAGATTCCATGTTTGTTGTGGTTATATTGCATGTGTGGATGTAAATGGCACATTTCTTCCATTTGTTGTGATTGTGTTATGTTGTTAAGCCATGAGTTGGCTCGATACTATCTTGGAGGTTGAATAAGGGATCGTGGTTATATTGTATGTTGATGGAGATGTCACTGTTCATGTCAGGAGATAATCACAGCCAGCATTTCAATGTGTGAGAAGCTTCTAATTGTGATTGTTTGGTGTAGAGTTGAAACGCGTAGAATTAAAAACAAATGGATTACCAGCGTTGATTGGTCTCTAAGTTTTCGTTCTCAATTGCACCATTCTAGAGAATTAGTAGTCATGGCTCCTATTGGACCTTAGTTGTTGTATTCCATGTAGAATAAGGTATTCAATGCAATTTAAGTTCATTTTCACTCCAACCAATTGAGAAGACAACATTGCATTTCTGGAGTAAAGTTGTTGTGTTTGATATGGTTATATTGCATCTGTGGACATAAATGGATCATTTCTTCCATTTGTTGTAATTGTGTTATGTTGTTGCATCTTGAGTTGACTCAGTGCTATGTTGGAGGTTGAATAGGGAATCATGGTTATATTGCATGTGGATGGAGATCTCATTGTTCATGTAAGAATAATTTTTTAAGGACTTTGGTAAGTACTATATTGAAGGTTGAATAGAGATGTTATTTATAGATATTTGAAATATTGAAGGTTCAATAGAAAATTTATTTATAGGTAGTTGGAATAGTTGTAAAAATTATTAATAATTTTTATTAAAATTTATAGTAAATTAAATGAAATTGTAGATTTTAAATTAATTAATTAATTTGATGGTTTTGTTAAAATAAATTTTCATGTATTTGAATTTTTATTATTATTGTTTTACTATATGATGCCAACCCTACCCTTGGGTCAACATTTTTTTCCCCCTTTGAGTTCAAAAACATGAACTTCAGAGCATGGAGGGACTTTAAACATTTTCTGACAACCAAATTGCTATGTTAAATCTTCTTCTGTGTAGCTCTGCTTCCACAAGTTCAATTCTACAACTCTATTTATGCAACATTTTTTTCGCAATTTCACACCTTTGTTTCCGCAACAACTTTTTCTGCAACTTGCGGGATGTGGGTTATGAGAGGTCAACTTTTATGAAAACTTTGGCATTCCACAATTATGTTCCCGCAACGGTCGTTCTGCATGTGGGTTGTGAACACACCTTTTTATTTTCTGAAGTATGATTCCCGCAAATATTTTCCCACAACTTCAATCCGACCTGTTGATCTTCTGCGGGGTGGATCTGGATCGTTGATCTTTATTTTGATGCGGATCTTTTCCTCAATTGTTGATTTATTTTGTAGAATGTTTTATGGTCTTTGATCTTTGATAAAATGTAGAACTTAATTTAACTTTCCAGATCTAATTTATTTTACTATGGAATCGATTTTCTTCAATCAATCAAGCCACACATAGGCTTGAATCTTCATATTCCTTGATCTCTCAACGATCAACTTCGCCTCCTTGACCTGTAACAGGGTTGATACATGCACGGATTCATTTATAAATTCCTCAAAGGATTATTCATCTAAATCCTACCCTTCGATTGACCAGAGAGTTGATCAATCAATCTATGTTTCCTCTCTCTTAGAAGCCATCTTTCACATATGACTTATTAGCTGTTAACAGGAAATAAATCAAACATTAATTTCATGAAACCACACATTCAAACAGAGATGAATTTACACATAGACATTTAGACGAAATAGGCTTTTTCATTCACATATTGAAAATGTATATACAAATTTGTTTCAGAACCTGCGTTCTGATCTCCTTAGGCCTGATAAATCTTTAAGTGGCCTTACTTAATTCCTAGAGGCCCTACTGACCTTCCTATCTGTCTATCTATGTCTTTTATCTGTTGTCTATCCTCCTCATAGGCTTACAATTATAAATAATTGTATTAATGAATCATTCTAGTTCAGATCCTTAATACTCTCAATAGCATACTAAATTAACTCTAACTATCAACCCTATCCTATGACTCACTCCCCTAATTGAGGGATTTGGTACATGATTCATCAATTGACTCATCATCCACCTAGTGACTCACCCAATTGATTCACCATCATCTAGAATAAAATAAAACATAGGTTATTTACAATGTGATGGTTCGAAGACCATCAATTTAGATTTAAGACCCCTTCTAGGCCCAATCAGACTTTGAGCTTGAATCTGGATTGAGAGCAAGATGCTCCTGCATCACTATACTTTCATGTTTGGCTCAAGACTAAATTGCTAAGTTTTTAAATGGAAGTCTCGTTAACAAGAATAATTTTCTATAAGGGTTATTTCAGTCCCATAATTCCAACCAGTTCAAATAGGGAATTAGCCTCATACCTTATTAGTGCACAATTCCCTTGTATATGTAAAGTTGTTGTGTTTGGTATGGTTATATTGCATCTGTGGATGTAAATGGATCATTTCTTCCATTTGTTGTAATTGTGTTATGTTGCTGCGTCTTGAGTTGACTCAGTGCTATGTTGGAGGTTAAATAGGGAATCGTGGTTATATTGCATGTGGATGGAGATCTCATTGTTCATGTAAGAATAATCTTTTAAGGACTTTGGTAAGTACTATATTGAAGGTTGAATAGAGATGTTATTTATAGATAGTTGAAATATTGAAGGTTCAATAGAAAATTTATTTATAGGTAATTGGAATAGTTGTAAAAATTATTAATAATTTTTATTAAAATTTATAGCAAATTAAATGAAATTGTAGATTTTAAATTAATTAATTAATTTGATGGTTTCGTTAAAATAAATTTTCATGTATTTGAATTTTTATTTTTATTGTTTTACTATATGATGCCAAACCTACCCTTGAGTTGACATTTTTTTCCACCTCTGAGTTTAGAAACATGAACTTCAGAGCATGGAGGGACTTTAAACATTTTCTGACAACCAAATTGCTATGTTAAATATTCTTCTTTGTAGATCTGCTTCCATAGGTTCAATTCTGCAACTCTGTTTCTGTAACACCTTTTTTCGCAATTCAGCAACTTTGTTTCTGCAACATGCGGGATGCGGGTTACAGTAGGTCAACTTTTTCGAAAATTTTGTCATTCCGCAATTATGTTCCTGCAACGGTCCTTCCGCATGTGGGTTGTGGGTTATGGGTTGTGGACACACCTTTTCATTTTTCGAAGTGTGATTCTCGCAAATTTTTTCCCGCAACTTCAGTCTGAACTATTGATCTTCTGCGGGGCGGATCTAGACCGTTGATCTTTATTTTGATGTGGATCTTTTCCTCAACTGTTGATTTATTTTGTAGAATGTTTTATGGTCTTTGATATTTGATAAAATGTGGAACTTCATTTAACTTTATGGATCTAATTTCTTTTAGTGTGGAATCATTTTATTCAATCAATCAAGCCACACATAGGCTTGAATCTTCATATTCCTCAATCTCTCAATGATGGACTTCGGCTCCTTGACCTACAACAGGGTTGATACATGCACGCATTCATTTATAAAGTCCTCAAAGGATTATTCATCTAACTCCTACCCTTTGATTGATCAAAGAGTTGATCATCGATCTATGTTTCCTCTCTCTTAGAAGCCATATTTCACATACAACTTATCAACTGTTAACATGAAATAAATCAAACATTAATTTCATGAAACCACACATTCAAACAGAGATGAATTTACACACAGACATTTAGCCAAAATAGGCTTTTTCATTCACATATTGAAACTGTATATACAAATTTGTTTCATAACCTACGTTCTGATCTCCTTAGGCCTGATACATATTTAAGTGGCCTGACTTGATTCCTAGAGGCCCTACCAACCTTCCTATCTGTCTATCTATGTCTTCTATCCCCTGTCTATCCTCCTCGCAGGTTTACAATTATACATAATTGTATTAATGAACCATTCTGGTTCAGGTCCTTAATACTCTCAATAGCACACTAAATTAACTCTAACTATCAACCCTATCCTATGACTCGCTGCCCTAATTGAGGGATTTGGTACATGATTAATCAATTGACTGATCATCCACCTAGTGACTCACCCAACTGACTCACCATCATCTAGAATCAAATAAAACATAGTTTATTTACAATGTGATGCTTCGAAGACCATCAATTCAGATTTAAGACCCCTTCTAGGCCTGATCAGACTTTGAGCTTGAATTTGGATTGAGAGCATGATGCTCCTGCATCACTATGCTTTCATGTTTGGTTCGAGACTAAATTGCTAAGTTTTTAAATGGAAGTCTCGTTAACAAGAATAAATTGCTATAAGGGTTATTTCAGTCCCATAATTCCAACCAGTTCAAATAGGGAATTAGCCTCATACCTTATTAGTGCACAATTTATTTCCCCTTCCAACCTAAAGTGTGGAACAAATAAGGAAATGTGAGTATTGTTGATTATGTTAAAATTGAAATATAGTTATTTTTTATCATTTCTAAAATAAGGAAATTTGAGTATTGTTGATTATGTTGAAATTGAAATGAAATTAATTTTCATCATTTTTAGGTCAATAGGTGTTTATATATTATCTAAGGTTTTGGACATTCTTGAGCTAATTAGAAAGATTAACCGAAGTGTAACAAGTGTATAGTGGGGTTCATTTCATGGTCGTCATATATTGTTATTCTTAAATGCATCTTGATTGAAATTTAAATAAGCTTCGTTTAAAAACGCTTTTAATTAAAATTTTGTATTTTATGGAAAATATTTGATGGTGGAGAATATTCATAGTCCTATTCAACAATCAAAGATCAATAATGTAATGTTGCAGTTATGTATTTATGAAGAAGCTAGTGAGCATTTTTTTCTACACTAATTAGAGATTAGAAGTGGATTAGTAAACAATCAATTAATTTTACCACTCGATAGTTTCACTCTCGATTATGTTTCCACTCGGTGGCCATT
Organism: Pseudotsuga menziesii; assembly: GCA_001517045.1. Classification (NCBI taxonomy): domain Eukaryota; kingdom Viridiplantae; phylum Streptophyta; class Pinopsida; order Pinales; family Pinaceae; genus Pseudotsuga; species Pseudotsuga menziesii. The sequence goes on from LPNX010687861.1 coordinate 62,830, forward strand.
TAAATTTTCACCTTCATCTCCCTTGTATTGTCCAGTTTCAGTCCATGAGGAGGATGTTTCAGGAATGCACTATCATTTGAATGTGAGGTATAAACAAGGCGTTTCAACCGAATTCCACTAGGGTGAATGGGAAGTGCCATTCTTTTCGATGATGTCTATATTTATTAAAGCAATGCTCCATTTCACTCAGGAAGCACCATTACTTAAACACTTCTAGTTTCCATGATATACATATAAAATCCTTATGCTGATTGGTTGGTAGACTTGTGACAAACATTTTTCTAAGACTTTTATCTCTCTATATATACTTGTTTCCCAAACTGGTTGTCTCGGAGGGAGTGATCTAGGGAGGATACAAAGGATTTTTATGTTGCTTGAATTACGTCCCAGAAATCCTCATCATTTCCACCCAACTAATAGCTTCATCAAACATTGAAACTCTGGGAAGAAACACATTCACATGGAGTAAGCTATCTTCCCGAGGATTTGCACCGGTGCCCACCTAACGTTGTCGAGTGGATAGCTTACTCTTTTACCCTCTTTGAGACTGATATTTACTGGTATTTGCACTTTTGTACACTTGGAAACTTATCTGCATATTAAATTGCTTATACAGTGACTGCATATTGTTCCATCACTTCGTGATTAAATTGATCAAGATAGACCAGTGTAAACACTATTATATGCTAGTAAAATCCTGTTTGATTGTGTTACAAAGTAAAAACAAGCATCCCACAATCCCATATTTAGGCACAGAGAGATACGCTTAGTACCAGTAATGGAAGGGAGCCCATAAACCACACTGACTTCCCTTATTCTACCCATGTTTCCATCATCATTAAGAGAGAAACTACCAATGAAATGGTTGAAACAACATGAGACATCATTGGTGTACACATGTATGGTATTTTTATTGGTTAGGGTCTTAATTTAAATCATTGAGAGTATGTAAGAGTAATGAACATGGAATAATTGTAAGAGATATCCCAGGTATGCAGTGACTATGAAGCCCCTTTGTCTTTGGGAAAAAATAAGTCATTTTGAAAATACATCAAATCATTTCTTCCTACGCTCACTATGAATCCTGTTAGCATTTTCATCCCCTGAAATCTTTCTCAACTTCGTGCAAAATTATGTTAGCATTTTCAGCCCCTAAAACCTTACTCAACTTCTGTACATATTCCTTGAAATATTGCAGTTCTTTCCAAATGGGTAGTATAGACTTTAAAATAAAGTACTCCAGTTCTTTCCAAATGGGTATTATAGAATTTAAAATAAAGTACTCAAGTTCTTTCCAGATGGGTAATACAGACTTTAAAATAAACAACAATCAAATATTTTAACAGGTGCATGATGCATTACACTGTAATGTCCTATAGAATATTAAAAATTTGAGAAATAAGGCAGATACTACAATAAAAATTTGCGAATTCCTTGGATGTCCTGTTATCATATCCAATGCCTGCAGAGGTGAAACTAACGCCAATGAACAGGTCTTAGTGGGTAATCCCTAGATCTAGATATGTTGGTATCGTCTCTTTTATACCTATCCTTCAGTTATGTTGATTAACCAACAAACAAGTTCCATGGATATGAAAATCGAAGACTTAAATTATCTAATTAAAAGATATATCACCATTGTATTCCCAGTGACTTTTGAACATTAATTTAATTCCATGTTACCCAAAAAGTTCGATGTTAGCCTTCCAACTATGTGCAATCGATTAAAACTGAAAAGAGGAGAAGAATATTATTGAAGAAACTTGAATACCAATGGAAGGAAGAGAAACTCATTGTTAAATCCAAGCAAGCCACAATCAAAATATTGGAGGAAGATATTATGGCCTTAAGAATTATGTCAAGTGATGGAGCACATGCAACTCCAATCCTGAAAGAAAAGGAAAATGAGATAGTTCACCTAAAAAAGCATCTTAAAATCCCAACAATTAAGCCAATATAGATCTTAGAGCTAAGAGAAGCATATGCAAAGGGTGAAAATAATTATGCAAAAATGCTTTAGTTCCAAAGGCTAGATGTAGAAAGGGAAAATGAAATCGTATAGTTCACAAAATTTTATCTCATATGGGAAACCTACTCCAGCTATTAGTCAATACAAGGATAAAGAAACATAAGTGGAAGCAAGAGAGCCTGAGGAACCATGGGAGTAAGTGGAAGTACTAGATTTATATGCAATGGAAGAATATCAAATTATCCATCCTATTGACAAAGATAATAACATTGAGTAGTTGGAAAGGGATGTAAATAAAAAGGAAGATTGAATTTTTGATTTGGAGAGGGGAATGTCTAGAAAACAAGACACGATACATAACCTTCGAAATGAGAGAATTGAGTTAAAGATCCAAATCACTAAGCTTGAAATAGATACAATAGGACAATATCTTCTTAGGAGGACATTGACGATTTTCTACAAGATAAAGTCATACATATAATGATAGATGAGTGGGATAAATTTTTTAGATGGTCTAGGAAGAGCTTGAGATGTACAAATACATCAGGAAGGAAACCGAGGATGTTGAAATACAATTAGTATATATTCTTCGAACTACAAAACAAGTGATAAATTTCTTGACAACAAAAATAAAATCCAGTTGAAGCAACTCCAGATTGCAAGCAGAAGACCTATCATAAAAATAGGCAAGTAGATGATGTTTAAGCAAACACTTTTGAAAAGCACAAATTAGCCAAAATATGGTGAGTAGTGATATAAGCAATTTTAAGATATGTTTGACACGGAAATTAAATTTGGTTTACCGCATCCATGTTATGGAAATGGAAGATAGTCGCTAAAGAAGATTTTAAAGCAGATTACTTCAAAAGAGAAATGAAGTGCCCACAATTGAAGTACTAGAGGGTAAAATATCAGGCGAGAAGGTAATTTATAGGATTAAGCCACAATTTCATATGTGGATGAATTTAAAAATTTTGTTCAAAGACTTGGATCAAGTCTCCTATGCAACTCATATTGATATAGAGTTATCACTAGATTCCCTCAAATCCCACAAGATGTTAATTGGAAAAGAGTGGCAATTAGTTATAAGGTGCTCCAAGATGGCTGAGCCACAAAAGAAACATGAATCGGGACAAACTTCAAGCATTCCAAGTACCATGACAAAAGGGAAACAATACTGAATAGTATCTACACATATCATGAATTTCCCCTCTCCTATACTTGTTTGGAAACCAGTAAAATGCGAAAATCCATCAGGAGCATCACAAATACACTCAACAAATACTTCTACATAGAAAGTTACACAAATACAATTCTATATGAGAGGAAATGTCTCCCTAGACAAAAGAAAAAATAAAAGTGTGACCAAAATAACAACTTAGAATATAATAGAAGTCTGTGAAAATGAATGCAAAAGTAATTTTTGTAGTGGGAATTACATAGCAAAATTTGGTACAAGTCATTGTAATCTCAACTAATTCCGTTAGGCTCAAAGGTGTATATAATGTGATTCGAGCCAAAGGCTTAGGGTTGGGATTTTAGAATTAGGAATATTTCTCTCTAACTTGTTGAGTCACATGAATATTTTTTCCAGAGATTGTGGATACAAAGCCTTGTAAAGATTTATCCTCTATGTATATCTTATGTTATAATATCCATTGTATAAAGGAATTCATGGGAATTCCAATAAAGAATGTTGCACCATATTTGATCTAATTGAGCATCGTTGATACTCTTTTATGATTTAATGTTGGATATTGTTTCATAATTGCTAAGTTCTTTTGTTTTTGTCATAGTTATCACCTATATAAGTTGCATCAATTGCCAACACCAGTAATCTCTATTTAAAATTGGTGAAAGCATTGTTCACCCTCTATATTGTCATTTTCATTAAAACAAAATGTAGTATCTCATTTTCTACAAGTTTTAATTCAATGATTAAACTTTCATAAAATATTTGAAGAAATTCGTATTTTTCATGTAGATGATCATGGTTACAGATTTCTTCACTTGCTTCACCAACATTAAGTATTCTTACGAGGTTTAGTGTTTAATCCTCAACTTCTTAGAAATATATTTAGAAATCAAATTATCTTGATACTAACTATGAAACAAGGTATCTACCTTTGTATGCTTCATTATGACCCTTATATGGAAAATCTCATTCATTTTCTTATCATCATTTTCAAACTTAGGATATCGAATAGAAGAACTTGAGTTAGAAGTTATACCTTTACTTTCCATTGCACTAACTTTTGTCTCAAATTTTAAATCAAACCCAAGGTATTGTTGCACTATAGCAGTAGTCTTTTTCTTCCCTATTTCCTATAACTTATTTGGTATTAAATTAGGATGCAATTTCCAACACTTGGCCTACACCCGCCCTTTCTTACCACAATGGGGACATATAGGATTCTCCACCTCTTTCTTCACTGTAGACGTATTCTTAACCTTCTCTTTCCTTTTGACTTCTTCTCAAACTTAGGTGGCTTCTTATATACATTCTCCATAATATGTTCACCTTTTCCACCTTCTAGATGAGTAGATTGTATTGTCACTTCATTAATATTGGTAGGGTTAAACATCAAAATAGTATGACAAAAATAAGAATGCAAATTTCCAATGTGATTAAGAAGAGTGTCATGAGTGTGTAATGGAATTTCAATGCTAAATATTTTTTCTTAAATTAGTGTGTATAAGCTTAAACATTTTCCCTTTTAATTTTTTTATATGTAACCATTCAATCATAGATGTTGTCCAACTTTTATGCATTCAATTCTCCATCATGAACAGGAAAGTCAAATTTAACATCCAAGTTTAATAAAGGCATATCATGATAATGAGAAGGTCTTTTAAAATGAATATTCATGGAAGAATGACTACTTCCACCATCATTAGATGATGTTGACGGTGATGGTGAAGAAGGTATTGAAGATGCTCCACCTTCACCTCATTCTTCAGCATGTACCAAGGACTCAACTTCCCCAAAAACCTTTGAAATCTTTGATAGAAATATTCCACTATTTACTTCATCACACAAAGAGTAGCCATAACTTCCTCGAGACTCATGGGAGGCCTCTCTTCATCATTTTGCATGGATTCCATCTCATGTTTTCAATGTTCCATTTGGATTTCCCAATTGAAACATGCAATATTTAATTCACCTCACTTTACTTTATATCTTGTAGGCATGCACTTGTCAAACCTTCTTTGATACCAGTTGATTTGAAAAATATAAAGCTACCAATTTTAACCATTAGTCCATCATAAATAACAAATATTTTTCAGTTAACAAGGTCTTTAAATTGACAGTGCACTTACCAATTTTACATTATTATCTTCACTTAACTAAACATGTATGCTTATGAAAATCAAATTGCATAATCCTTTGTTCGTAAGTGAAATGTGAGATGTAAAGAAAATATCAAGAGAGAACAATAAGAACAAAATCACACAAAAACTTGATAACAAAGTTCACAAGACACCCTAGATACATATCCGGGTCCACTCCCAAATAGTGAGATTGCTCTCATTAATCTCAAAGTGCTAAAATATGATATATTATTATCTTCACTTAACTAAAAAATCATGCTTATGAAAATAAAATTGCATAATCCATTCTTCATATGTGAAATGTGAGATGCGAAAAAGAGGTCAAGAGAGAACAATAAAAATAAAATCACACCAAAACTTGATAATGCAGTTCAACATACATGCTATCTACGTCTTTAGGTCCACTCCCAAATAGTAATATTTCTCTCATCAATATCAAAGTGCTAAAATAATACAAAAGAAAAGCGTACAATTAAACTTCTGAAATCACCTTTCAGTTCTGCAACTTAGAAATAGAAATAGAAATCATCACTTCCTTTTACAAAAAAAAATGATAGTTTTAAGTATAAAATCCATTATACTTGGCTCATAGATGGTGGTCACACCCTCAATCCTCTCGAAATCACGAGTCTTTTTAGTATAAATGTGACCAGGTTCTTCTCTGGTATTGTGACTCCCCTCTTGTCATGAATTCCAATGTTATGCTATCTACTATTAGTCTGTACCTTGATATGCATTCCCACTGTATTACATCTCGATCCACATACCAATTTAAATAGATGGGTTTGGTACTAACCCTAGGATGAACCCCATAGCTCCATGGAATCAAACTTAAATACAATGTTTATGGTTTGGCATAATATATAGAACCCATGGTGTAGTTGTTGGGTTGTTTTATTGGGTAGTAGTAAGCCATGGGTTGAAACCCCATGACCTTCAATCTAGTGGTATAAAAATTTATATATATGGAATGTTTTTTTAGAATTAGTTTATTCATATGATGTGTTGGGTCGACTCCCATGAGTGTGAATTTTTTATTTTTAATCATCCTTGGGCTTCTCAAAGGTTCCATGTAGAATCTTCTAATTGGTCCATGTGGAACTCTTCCACTATACAACTTCACCACCTAGTTAGTATATGGACCTACCACGTGTCTGTTGATTGTGCCTCCACTTCATTGTATGAACGCACTACCTTAGATACCGCATCACTATATGGAAAAGAACATGTCACTCGCAAATTGGTCAACATCATATGCTAATTGTACTAGCCTATACCATGTGTCACTTGCATATGATTCCACACCACCCATACAGATTCCATGTAGGAGCATCACATTGGTCCAATTGGACACCAAATGTGTCAAATTCATGTTACACATGGATACCTGTTGTGTTTCTATGTCAGCATGCTGAAGTCATGCTAACATCATCTTGTGCCATGTCAAGTGTATAGATGGGCCACATGGAAACCTATAGGATTTCCACGTGGCACTCCCATTTTTACTTTTTTCCCATTTTTCCAAAACCTCATAATGTAATATATCCCTACGATGATGTATGTTTTAGGTGATTCAAGTGTCATTGGAAACCTCTCGAAAATCCCTATGCAAAGGTGCCATATGTTTTAGAATTTAAGAATATTAGTTTTTTAGTGATCATAGATCAACCTAGATCAAGGTATAATTGAGATAGAAGGTCCAATGTAGGGTACATCTTTCATCTTGGTTCCAATATAATTTCATGGTCAAGTAAGAAGTTGAGATATATTTCTCTTCCTTCTTCTGAAGTAGAGTATAAGGTAGCTAAGGAATCAACTAAAGAAGTAGTGTGTATCTAGCATGTTCTTATAAAGGTTGTACTAATTCACAAGTCTTCTAGTAAGTTACAATGTCACAATCAAAGTGCAATTCAACTTGCGTACAATCCAATGTATCACTCCAAGACTAAACACATTGACCTTGATACCTGTTACATTCTAGATCTTGTTACAGATGTTGCTATTTATTTAGAGTATTGTCACACTCAACAACAAATGACATATATCTTCACCAAATCCATGCCATAAGTGAAGTTTGTGTATCTTTTAGTTTTGTTGGAGATGTGGTAAGTTGTCATCAAGGGGTAGTGTTAATGTAATGCCATCTTCCTCCATATGTTTATTCTCCCTAGTCTTCCTTAAGGGGGAGTGTTGGGATTTTTAATATCAATAGTACATGTGTAATGATGTCTAGAAAGACATAACTAGCATTTGCACTAGGAGGTGCAAAGGAACGCTGAGAGGGTAAAAATATTGAAAGTGAAAACTAAGGTTAAGATAATAAGAATTTGTTTAATTTTAATATTAACAAAAATATATTTCATGCAAAGAAGATTATATTGAAAAAGAGAAAAATGCATTTACTAATAAGAATAAATATTACTGAAAATGTTAGCATATAGCTAATGTATCTTTTCATAAGATAGGTACTACAATTGATGTTTGGAAAATTTTGAATTTAGCAGTAAGAGTTATATCATTGTATTGTGAAAGGGAAGAAATCCTTGAACCATGAAACAATGTAACCAAGTCAAATGGGGAAACAATCTATACATTCATATTTTAGTTCAGAACCTACATTCAGAAAAATATGTACACAACCAACTATCCTCGGCCTAATTCTTCCTTGATTTGGCCATGCCTTAGCCATATTTACAATATTTGGCTACTTCCTCTTAGCTATATGTACATTGGTTGGATACATCTCTTTCCTTGAAGGCTTAAAAATATATATAATCAATAGGATTCATGAACCAATTCTGGTTTAGACCCTCAATACACTAAACAATCTAACAAACTCTTAAGCCTATCTTATGACTCGCCAAACAACCATCAAATGCTCCCATTAGTTGTGGGATTTGTTAAATGACTCATGAAATTACTCAATGAATCACCTAGTGATTCTCTATCCATCTAGAAGCACATAAAACATATGTTTATTTACAATATGAAGAACCCTTTTAGGTCTGATCCAAAGATTAGATTCGGAATTGGATGGAGAGCAGGATGCTCCTGCACCATGATGGCAATGACAACACCAATTATAAGAGATTGAAGGTTCCAGCTTAAGAAAATATATGTTGTATTAACCTCTTGAGATAAATATGATAATGGTATATACGTCTTCTAAAAGGGTTTCTCATGACCTAGAAGAGAAACCTAAAATTAGCATTAGAAGGAATCATATACTCAAGGGGAGTTAATATAAAAAATTACAGTTTGTACTTGAAAAATATCAGTTGGTAAGAGGAAAGGAATGTATTGGGGTTTCCATCAAAACAAGAATAAGAAGATTCATAAGAAATAATTGGTAAAATCTATCTTCCTCATAGACAAGAAGAAGTGTAGAAGTGTAGTTTTTTTTAGTGGAAATTCCAAAGATGAACTATTCGACCTGTCCATAATTCATTGAGGTGTGTTACATGTGTCGAAGACTTGAAAGAGGAAAAGATTACATCCCGATTTTGAAGCAATCAACTCCAGATTTCTAGGTATTCTTCAAACAGACAGAAGACAGGAAATACTCCAGATTTTGTGCAGCTAGTTAAGGATTCGATCCACCTTTCTAGTCTAGTTTTCCTGCAAGAAATGTACAGGTGGCATTTTGGGTTTTATCCTTCAGCCTTCGAAGATCTCTTGCTTTGTCATCACATTGAATAATGTCAATACTCTTGCAGCTGTCGAAGACTCTATTTATATATAGTTTGATTTCCTTTAATAAAGGATTTGTTTTGTTAGAGTTTACAATGAGTGTTAGACTTTACTATTTTTAGATAAACAGATCCAGTTTTCTAGGATCTGAGACTGTTTGTAAAGGCGATATAAGCCTAAGAACTCAAAGGGAGAAGGGTTCAAGTTTGGATACATTTTGGGCTATGTACTTGACACTTTCTTTCTATATGAATCATAGTTTTCTTTGGTCATTAAATATCAGTCTGTCCACATTTTCCATTATTCTACATTTGATTCTATTCAGTTCAGTTGTTCAGAACTGTCATCTTCTGATACAGCTCATTGATGAATTAGATCTTCTTTATATTCTTGTATGACCCTACAGCTCTGTATTTGGTTATCTTGAATGTATTTCTTCATACCTTGATTATTTACTGTAGCTGATATTTAATTTCTCAAAGCACTGGCTTATTTAGAGGCATAGCATGTTGTCTTACTGCTTATTCTTCTCAGTTATCCCATTGTTCCACACTTCGATTATTATAATTTCTTAAGTTACCAGGCATACTTAGCCATAACCACTAAGTAGTTTCTTGGAGTGTTAACAATCATCATAGTCATAGTCATCATGATCATCATGATCATCATCCTCATCCTCATAATCATCACCATCATCATCATCATCATAATCATCATAGTCATCATCCTGATCATCATCATTGTCATCATCCTCCTCCTCCTCATCATCATTGTTCATCATCATCATTCCGTTGCAAATGCTTCAAAATAAAATCAAAGCAAAGTTTCAACTAAACCTATCATCATCATCATCATCATCATCATCATCATTGTTCCTCATCATCGTCGTCGTCATCGTCGTCATCATCATCATCATCATCACCATCATTGTTCATCATCATTTTCATCGCCATCATCATCATCATCATCATCTTCATCCTCTTCATCATCATCATAGTCATCATTCTCATCATCATCATTAGCATCATCCTTATCATCATCATCACCATCATTGTTCATCATCATCATCATCATCCTCATCCTCATCCTCATCCTCATCGTCATAGTCATCATCCTCATCATCATGATTGTCATCCTCCTCCTCCTCATCATCATCATTGTTCATCATCATCGTCATGGTCATCATCATCATTCCATTGAAAATGCTTGAAAATAAACTCAAAGCAAAGTTTCAACTAAACCTATCATCATCATCATCGTCGTCGTCTTCATCATTGTTCCTCATCATCGTTGTCATCATCATCGTCACCATCGTCATCATCATCATTGTCATCCTCATCCTCATCCTCATCCTCATCATCATTGTCATCATCCTCATCCTCATAATCACCATCATTGTTCATCGTCATCGTCATCGTCATCATCATCATCATCCTCATCCTCATCATCCTCATCATAGTCATCATCGTCGTCCTCCTCCTCCTCCTCATCATCCTCATCCTCTTCATCATCATTTTAGTCATCATCCTCATCATTAGCATTGTCATCATCATCATCATCATTATCATCACCATCATAGTCATCATCATCCTCATCATCATAATCATAATTATAATCATTGTCATCATAGTCATACTATTCATGATCATCATCATCATCATCGTCATCGTCATGGTCATCATCATCATGGTCATCATCATCATCATGGTCATCATCAACATCATCATCCTCATCATCGTAATCATCATCATCATCATCATCATCATCATTATTGTCATCATAGTCATAGTCATCGTGATGATGATGATGATGATGATCATCACCATCATTGTTCATCATCATCGTCATCGCCATCATCATCATCATCATCATCATCCTTATCATCATAGTCATCATCGTCATTGTCATCCTCCTCCTCCTCCTCATCATTCCATTGCAAATGCTTAAAAATAAAATCAAAACAAAGTTTTAACTTAACAGATGCGCGCAGCCCACACGGGTGTGGCTCATTGGCGGTTCCGTTGTTATGAATTCACTTGTTGTAAATTGTTATAAAGTCACTTGTTGTAAATTGGAGGTCATGAGATCATTCCCACCCTGGTTTACCTGTGTCCCATGTCTTGCGGCAGGTGTGGGGCACCTAGGGTTATAGTGGTATCGGGAATGGATCCCTTGACCCCGTGTCACGCGTTTACCAGCCCGGCCCTAGTTGCCGATTCCCCTAGTAAAAAAAAAAACTTAACAGATGCATGCACGTGTGTTCAAAACAAATTTTTAACTTAACAGATGCACGCACGCGTGTTCAAAACAAAGTTTTAACTTAATAGATGTGCGCACACACTTAGAAGCATGAGCGCACTTCTAATGCATGCACGTTATGTTTTAAACTCGCGCACGCATGATTTAAATTTAGAATTTTGGTGGGCACCTTTTTTCCAACCTACGTGGTGGATGATTTGGCTGCTTTGGTTTTAGGTTCAGGTTGCCAAACCAAGTGGTTTGGACTGTCTTATGGCATAAAACATGTTTTGTACCACTTCTCCTATTTCGTGCATGATTTTGCATATACCACGCTTGTCCACTACTAATGAAAATTCACACACTTGTGTAACTTTGTCTGTAGATTTTGAATATGTAATTTTTATTTAAATCTATATTTTTTTCTATTTTTTATTTAATTTTAAATGGACTAACGTCAATCTAACACAAAAGGTAGGATGTTTGCTTCGGTTATGACTTTTGATTGGCTCTCCTATTTAGAAAACAGAAAAGAACACGCACAAGAAGACACAAAGACCTACATCCTAAAAAAAATTATCGTTCATTGACTATGTTAAGACCAAGATGTCGTGGACCAATGCTCGACCTTGTCATTTTAGAGCGTCGCTGATTTCCTTAATTAAAAAAAAATATAACATAAATAAATATGGAAAAATAACGCTGCACTAGACACACCTGTTATCTACAACTCTATATAAGTTTTTTCACAAAATTCCACCATTTGCATACCAAACGAGTAGACAAACGCAAGCATATTCATTATTTTTTGGGAAAAAAATAACATACCAACCTTAGAAGAACCTCATTTTTTGGCATTTATACTTAGTTTCCATAAATAAAAGTTATATATTCTGGAAGGTAATTCGATTGTCCACGTTTTATATTCTTACGCCATATTCCAAAAAGTTGTGTAGGTACCTCTAATATTGATTTTTGACGTTCATATGTCTGTTTTTCCAGAAGTCCATTGCAACAAACGCGTCATAAGTGACCAGCATTAGCTTGCGCCAGCCCATATTTTTCTATTTTTTTTCAATTTCTATTTTGCTTTAACTCTTTAACTCAAAAAAAACATTGTTAGTTTTTTTCCATAACCTTTTCAACTCTTAATTGTTTAAAGAAAAAAGTATGGGGCACTAGGAGACAATGACCTATACATTATATAAAAAACTCATTTCATGCTTATTGCATTAAGACATTCAAAGGTTGCACCCACAATAGACGTACCATTTTCGAGGAATGATCACTTAGATAATTATTAAAAAATAAAAAAAATACTAATTTTGTTTTAGAAAAATAGTGGTGCACTTGCGCAATATGTTCTTTACATTCCTGTAAATTTTTGTATCTCGAAACGATCATTTAGGCCCTCAAAGGTTGCACCCACAAAAACATATGCCTTATCATTTGCTTGCAAAATATAAAGTGTTCGTTAAAAAAAAATGAATCTTGACATAAGTCTAGAAATTTTCAATACATAAAACTTATATATTCATAAATGCGATTCAATTTCCTAGATTTCATATTTTTTACTCAAAGCAATATATTTTATGTAAGTATCTCAAAAAATCCAAGTAAGTTGAGGGATTCCTATTTTTTCAATTTTCTATTGCATCTAACGCGCCAAAAGTGACCCTCATTAGCTTGCACTCATCCACCTATGGAAACTCCATATTGAGTACTCATTTGATTTTATTTTCATTTTATAGAGAGGCCTCACATTCATGTTGGGTTTTTTCCATATTGCATTTTCCTAGGATATATATTAGGTCTATTGTGTGGATGGTGTTACTTGCTAAAAGTAGATAACTTTAAATCTACAATCTAAAAGAAAACACTTTGTTGTGACTTTGTTTCATTAGAATATCCAATATAATATATATATATATTTTAATTAAACTAGGCGCCACCTTTTAGGAAACTTGTCCACAACCAAGAAGCCTACCTAAATAGAAAAATGAGCAGTTTTTTAAATATAAATGTTGACATCCATATCCTTTATATGAAAATGAAGAAGATGCGATTAAAGAATATTTTCCAATTATTGATGTTTATAAATTCAATAAAGAAGATTTCAAAATAAAAAGTAAAGATATAAAACAAATAACAGTACAACCTTTGGATTTCTCTTCTCAATGGGACATGGTAAGGATTTGGTGAATAATATGTCTTTGTGAGTAAATTATTATTTATCTTAACTTCGCATCTACCAAGCATCCATAGAGATTAAATCTCTTTAGATATTGGGAAAGATAAAATTACTTAAAAAAGAATAAAATAAAATTAAGTTTTTCTTGACTCATTATAAAACATTTAAAACATTTAGTATATTTCTTAGTATATTTGAAATCTTTAAAAAAATTAATTACATTCTAAAATTACCTGAACTTGACCTTAGTTACTGTATTTCTTATTATATTTGAAATCTTTAAAAAATATTAATTACATTATAAAATTACCTATATTTGACCTTGTTTTGAACTTATTGCTTTAATAAAATATAGTTTGAACTTGTAGTTTATTGCTTTAATAAAATATAGTTTGAACTTGTAGCTTTGATAAAATATTTTAAATGATTTTTAAAATTACAATCACATATCAAATCAAATTGAGTATTGAGGTAGAGATTACCTTCTTCTAAAACCCTTACTTTAAACATTTATCTTAAAAAAATACATATTCTTAATATATTTATTATTAAAAATTATATAATAAACATATATCATCAAAATCATTTTTATTTTATTTTTAGTGCATCAAGCTATCGAACTATTCTCCAAAGCAAATACGACTTAGTACTAAATTTTGTAAAGAATTAAGGATAAGAGTGGTTTTAATTAAAGCTAAAGTGTACTCGTATATTTTTTGAACTTAATTAGGCACAAAAGCATGATTGTCACGTTACGTGTTCATTACAGCGGAGGCTGGAGCATGTCATTTTTGTGACGAGCATACGGTTAGTTTGTTGTTATATCCCGAACGCATAATTTTGCTGTCTGGTGTGGCGCACCAATCACTATACCAAGACCAACTAACTCGAACTCTGAGTTACCATACTATTTTCGTGATCGCCATGGAGCTAAGCTATACTCTCATCATTTCATGCATGTATCTGTTTTATAATGAATTTTTCCTATAAATATTTGAAGAAGGCAGGAGATTATTTTGTAGACTCTTTATTGATAATCACAAGAAGCATTGTAATGTGTGAAAAGCTTCTCATTGTAATTGTTTGGTGTAGAGTTTAAAATGGGTAGAATTGAAAACAAATGGATTACACAGCCATGTTTCTTTAGCGTTCATTGGTTTCTGGGTTTTTCATTCTCAATGGCACCATTTAAAGTAATTAGTCAGGGTAGAATAAGGTATTCAATGCAAAAAGTTTCATTTCCACTCCAGCCAATTGAGAAGACAACATTGCATTTTTGAGGTAAAGTTGTTGTGTTTGGTGTGGTTATATTGCATTTGTGGATGTAAATGGATCCTTTCTTCCCTTTGCTGTAATTGTGTTATGTTGCTACTTCATAAGTTGACTCACTACTATGTTGAAGGTTGAATAGGGGTTGTGGTTATATTGCATGTGGATGGAGGTGCCATTGTTCATGTAAGAATAATTTTTCTAAGGATTTTGGGAAGTATTATATTAAATGCTGTAATATTGAAGGTTGAATAGAAAAGTTATTTATAGGTAGTTGAAATAGTTGTAAAAATTATTAATATTTTTCTATTAAAATTTATAGTAAATTGAATGAAATTTTAGATTTTAAATTAATTAATTAATTTGATGGTTTTGTTAAAATAAATTTTCATGTATTTGTCTTTTTATTATTATTATTTTACTATACTTTCATGTTTGGCTGGTTCAAGAAATAACCAAAATAATATTCTGAGATGGTCAGAGGTAAAACTCATAGTCTCAAACCCTACTAGTATGCAAGATTTCAGGGGTAATGAATACCACATTGATTTTAAGGCCTTTGAAAAATTGGATAGGCTGGACTTCTACAATCAAACCAGTAGCATGGTGTACAATGATATAGTGCAATCAATTAAAATTGAAAAGACGCTGAGAATAGTATTGAAGAAACTTGAATACCAATGGAAGGAAGAGAAAATCACTCTCAAAGCCAAGCAAGTCACAATCAAAAGCTTGGAGGAAAATATTATGGCCTTAAGAACTAGGTCAAGTGACTGAGCACATGCAACTCCAATCCTAAAAGAAAAGGTAAATGAGATAGCTCACCTAAAAAAGCATCTTAAAATCCCAACAATTGAGCCAATACAGATCTTAGAGCTAAGAGAAGCATATGCAGAGAGTGAAAATAATTATGCACAAATGCTTCACTTCCAAAGGCTAAATGTAGAAAGGGAAAATGAAATCATATAGCTGAAAGCAAAGATTGTTGCACTTGAATTAAAACAAAATTTTATCTCATATGGGAAAAGTGTTATCATCGAGCAAGAGAGAATATAGATGGATATGCCCATCACAATTCCCACTATTTGCACCAGTGAACTCTATACTCTCAACCATTCTCCCTTTCAACACTTAAGAGAAAACCTTGTACACCAATTTGAAGCAAGTACATGAGGCAATATGATATCTTTCCAAAATGTTTCATAGAGGACTCCTTCACTACCCTAGATATGATAAGGAACTCTTTTCTCAACTTCAAACTGTTAAAAAATTGAAGCGATATCTAATAAGATCATCCGGATTTATGTGAGAATGAAATGAAAGAGCACATATATAATCACATACAAACATATATTGCAAGGGACACAGTGACACAATAAATTTAAATTCTATTAAATGAATGAAACATAACATATTGTAAAATAAAAACAACTAGAATGGTGGTAGCTAAATCTATGAGAAGAGATGTGGCATGTACGCTCATTCGTCACAAGTTGATTACAAAAGGAGTCTGAAAGGCGTTTTTATCATAAAAATGAGGAGAAAAACCCTAAACATAAAAAACCAAACCCTAGGACATGAAGCATAAAAATCTGTGTGGGCCTCAAGGTGGTTAGTTGAGGTGTCAACTTCTTAGGGCCATAACGTTTGCATACAATCTCTGTTTAGGGTGCTTAGGAGCCCATTGGAAAGGTCTAGCCAAGAATTACACATTTTTCGTTGTTTAGTTCTTATTTCAGCAATTATTGGACTATGGTATCACCAAGAACATCATTTAGGGGCTCAAAATGACCCTGGAAGTTTTGGACATGAAAATCAATTTAAAAACTGCCAAAATTGGAAAAACTATTTTGAGTCAGTGGAATAGGTGGGTGGCCACCAATATCCATTTAGATCATATAAACTAAGAGAATCATCCACACTAATCACTAGCCATTGAAATACTTGTTTGCCTAAAATAAGCTTCAACAAATAAGACAGTACAAGTGGATGGAGTTTTTAAAACAATTTCATCCTATCATCAAGTATAAGAAGGTAAACACTAATAAGTTGGAAGAAATTATCTCAAGGTCATCCACATCTAATGTTAAACCTTGGTAACTCTTATTCACATGGATCTTTTCACCCATGATGCATACAGAAATAAATACATACATGATGAATACATTCAAAGGATTTGTTCTATTGCAATAAAAGTGACTATCCTCACTAGGATGGGTTATTGCAATCTAAACAATCTTTCTGTTCCTAAACGTGAAATATTGAAACTTATTAGAGAGGCCAATAACTCAGATATTGCATGTCATTTAGTGGTTGAGAAGAAAGTTTCCAACTTACATAGTTATGTGTACTGGCCTATCATACAAGAAGATGTAGCCAGGTTTATTATAGGATGCATATTTTGTTGTAATAGGAAGTCCAGTAATAAAAAGAAAGGTTTATACCATCCCTTATAATACCTACTAATTCATAGGATAGCATCTCCATGGATTTCATGAGTCTTTTTCCAAGAAAAAGGAAGGGACATGACCATATGTTTGTGATATTTAACAAGTTTAGAAATATGTCCACTCTCATTCCTTGCAAAAATACCATCAAGTGGAAATATGGAACACCTATGTTCTTTGAAAATGTCTAGGTAAACTATGGGATACCAAGAAGAATCATATCAATCAAAGATACTATCTACTTATTAATTCCTTTTGGACTAGACTTTGAGTGAATATGGACACCAATTTGAAGAGATGCACAACTTTTCGTCCATTGATTCATGGGCATACATAAGTATTGAACAAGGAATTGGCTCATGTTTTGAAGGGTTGCATTCAAAATAATCCAAGGAACTAAGACAAAATTTTGATTTATATTCAACACTCTTATAACATAGAAGTCAATACTTCTACTCGTAAGTCACCCTTTTAAACTTGCTTTGGCTATTTTCAGCCTTCACTCTTATATGTTGGATATGGATAAAAAGGAAGAGTGAGGGAGGATACCATATTAGAAGAATTACAAGTTAAAAATTTCATTGATAAGATCAAGTAGATCCATTTGCAAGTACACACAACATTAGAGACGGCAGATGAAGAGTACAATTATAGGCATGATAAGCATAGAATTGATAGAATTTTCAAGCTGGTAGGTAGAGTTCACTTGCATCTAAATAAGGAACATGAAGTTGGGAAACATTTTTTGCTTGTTTTTTTCGAAGAAAATTGTAAAATTTTATGTTTTTCAACTTCAATCTGTTAGAAATCATATTTTCTTTGATAATTTTTAATTGAGGTAAAAAGGGGACTTGCATATAATTGTGTTACATCCATACTCATATTTGTTTGTACAAAAGAATTATGGAAATATTCTAAGATAAAATTGTTGTTTACTAACTGCATATAGTTTAAAATTTTATCTTATGATAATGAATGCTCGACTAATTTGTTATGTTTGTTAGAGATGACTATTCATTTTAAGGAAACAAATATATTGTCATGATCTACAAAGATTTTACTAGTGAATGAAGTATTGTTGCACAATTGTTAGATTTAGACATTATTATTATTATTTAATGAAATAGATTAAGACAAAAAATGGTGATGTTTCAACACATTTTATGATCCATCAATTTTGATTTTGATGTCATCATCACTACGAAAACAAAAATCACCTTTCCTAAGAGGACAGGGACATGAAGTGCACTATGGTTTTTCCTATTTTTTGGTGTTGTCATATTGAAGATATTGAATTTTCATTGCAGGTAGTTTTTAGAATAGTAAAATTTAGAAGTTATAGAGTTTAAATAAAAATTATTAATAAACATAAATTATTAATGAATTGAGCAAAACTTATATAACTAGAAACTAGATTTAGAGACGAATTCATTGGTACCATCTTAATCATCGCTACCTATTTCGGTTAAAGTTGTGGATCTCATTAGTAAGGAAACATATGTTCGATCTTCGTTAGGGGTGAATTAGTTGGGAGGATACACCCGAAAATCCATGCAAGATTACGGTTGTTGTTCTCCAAGTTGGGTGTGATGCTCAAGTGATTTTAACAGAATACATGCCCTTGGGTCATGGTATTTTAGACCAAAGGCCACTCCCACCAAGTGAGAGAGTTTCAAGCAAAAAAGAAAAATCTTCTGGTACCAGGTCCGATAAATAATCTTCAAGACTCCTAGGGGTTTGGCCTCTCCAAAGTTGTAGTTTCCAGAAAAATGAAGGAGATTCTTAAAAAATATTTTTACTAGAAACTCTAGTTTGAGAAAATGTCTCAGCCGAGAGTTTTCTACAAAATCTTGGCCGAGAGTTTAAACTCTCAACTAAGAGTGTTTTTTTAATAAGCAAATCTAATTGAATAAAACTCCGAGTCAAGAGTTTAGAACAAAACATCTTAAATGTATTTTCCAACTTTGTGTTTTCACCCCTTATGGTGTTGGTAAGAATATCAAGGCTTTTCATAAGGTTCTTTTGAAGCATTGGAAAATTAGGTGATCATGTATGCATATTTGTTAAGTAGTGAATTTGGAAAAACATGAAACTCTCAAGAATTTCTCTGTTGGACTAGGAAACTAATAAGAAATTCTTATATACCATAGAGGATTTATCTCCAAAATATCAATCATAGTTAATATAAGATACGGTTTTGTGGAAGAACTCTAGAAAAATAAGATGTGGCCATTGCTAAAACTAGTAAAAGTTAGGATGAAATGAAACTTCCAAGCAATGCTTAAATGGTACTCTAAGGAGAAAGTAGAGAAAAAATTTATTCACCTCATTTAGTAAAATATTTTGGGCACCCAAATAATCCCTAAATAGGGAGGTGTGATATGAAATTAATGATTAAATCATTTCTCATTTATTTGACACTTTCTAGGTGGAAACATTGGAGGTATTGACTTGGAGGGTGCATTTTATGAGCATGGCCTACTTTAATGGTGTATGGTCCAAAACCTTTTAGATCCCATTTGAGGCCTTAAAAAACCTATTTTTGGGTCAAAACTTTGCAATATTATCTATTGTACTTCTGAAACTATTCTACACATAAGAGTTTTCCAATAGTGAAAAAATTACCCGAATTCAACTTCATAAGAAAACATTAAGTCTCTTACAAGTTGACCTATGGTATTGGATGGATGTCACTTTAACTCACCTTATTCACATATTTGGATCTAGTCACATGTATACTTTGAATATGGCTCTAAATTTTGAAAAAAACCTAACACTAATTGGAGTTTAAGGTATAAAAAATCCGTAACACTAGCCTCAAACTGCTAGACTAGGTTAAATATTGAGCCACTAAAAAAGTAAGGGTTTCAATTCTTATTGTGTTGTAAATTAATCCATAGTTGAGATAAGTATTTGGGTATGGTATATTGAGGTAAAACAAAGGAATCAAAAGATCATATACGTCATATTGTCCATTATATCTATGGAAACTCCATATTGAGTACTCATTCGATTTTATTTTTATTTTATAGATAAGCCTCACCTTCAAGTTGGGTTTTTTCCATATTGCATTTTCCTAGGATATATATTGGGTCTATTGTGTGGATGTTGTTACTTGCTAAAACTAGATAACTTTAAATCTACAATCTAAAAGAAAACACTCTTTGACAATAGATTGTTGAATATTATAATACTTGTTGTGACTTTGTTTCATTAGAATATCCAATATAATATTTTTTTTAATAAAACTAGGCCTTTAGGTGCTACCTTTTGGAAACTTGTCCACAACCAAGAAGTCTACCTAACTAGAAAAATGGACAGTTTTTCAAATATAAATGTTGGCATCCATATCCTTTATATGAGAATGAAGAAGAGGAGATTAAAGAAGATTTTCCAATTATTGATGTTTATAAATTCAATAAAGAAGAATCCAAAATAAAAAATAAAGGTATAAAACAAATAACAGTATAACCTTTGGATTTCTCTCCTCAATAGGTGTGGTAAGTATTTGGTGAATAATATGTCTTTGTGAATAAATTAATATAGATCTATCTTAATTCCGCATCTACCAAGCACCTATAGAGATTAAATCTCTTTAAATATTAAGAGGGATAAAATTGCTTGGAAAAAAATAAGATAAAATTAAGTATTTCTTCAAATCTTGACTCATTATAAAACATTAACTGTATTTCTTATTATATTTGAAATCTTTGAAAATAATCAATTACATTATAAAATTACATGAACTTAACTTTGTTTTAAACTTATTGCTTTGATAAAATATGTTTTGAACTTATTATTTGATAAAATATTTTTAAAGATTTTTAAAATTACAACGAAACCACATATTAAATTGAGATAGAGATTACCTTCTTCTAAAAACCTTACTTTAAAAATATATCTAAAAAATACATATTCTTAATTTATTTATTATTAAAAATTATATCATAAAAATACATCATCCAAATCGTTTTTATTTTTTTGTGCAACAAGCTATCGAACTATTCTCCAAAGCAAATACGACTTAGTACTAAATTTTGTAAAGAATTAAGGAAAGTGTGGTTTTAATAAACGCTAAAGTGTACTCGTACATGATTGTCACGTTACGTGTTCATTGCAGCTGAGCATGTCATTTTTGTGACGAGCATACTCTTAGTTTCTTGTTCTATCCTGAACACATAATTTGTGGCTCACCAATCACTATACCAAGACCAACTAACTCGTACTCTGAGTTACCATACTGTTTTCGTGATCACCATCGAGCTAAGCTATACTCTCTATCATCCCATGTATCTGTTTTAAAATGAAATTTTGAAGAAAGAAGTCTTCCAACAACAGAGGATTGTTTTGGAGACTTTTTATTGATAATCACATCAAACATTGCAATGTGTGAGAAGCTTCTAATTGTGACTGTTTGGTGTTTTGGTGTAGAGTTGAAATGAGTAGAATTGAAAACAAATGGATTCCAGTCATGTTTTCCAAGCGTTGAATGATCAATCTCATTCTCAATCGCACTAATTAGTAGTCACAACCCTTGTTGGACCATAGTTATTGTATTCCAGGTAGAATAAGGTATTCTATGCAAAAATTTCTTTTCACTCCAGCTAATTGAGAAAACATTCTCGCATTTCTGGAGTAAGATTTCAATGTTTGTTGTGGTTATATTGCATCTGTGAATGTAAATGACACATTTCTTCCATTTGTTGTAATTGTGTTATGTTGCTAAGTCATGAGTTGGCTCAGTACTATCTTGGAGGTTGAATAAGGGATCGTGGTTATATTGTATGTTGATGGAGATGTCACTGTTCATGTCAGGAGATAATCACAGCCAACATTTCAATGTGTGAGAAGCTTCTAATTGTGATTGTTTGGTGTAGAGTTGAAATGCATAGAATTGAAAACAAATGGATTCCCAGCGTTGATTGGTCTCTGAGTTTTCATTCTCAATTGCACCATTCTAGAGAATTAGTAGTCACGGCTCCTATTGGACCTTAGTTATTTATTCCATGTAGAATAATGTATTCAATGCAATTCAAGTTCATTTTCACTCCAACCAATTGAGAAGACAACATTGCATTTCTGGAGTAAAGTTGTTGTGTTTGGTATGGTTATATTGCATCCGTGGATGTAAATGGATCCTTTCTTCCATTTGTTGTAATTGTGTTATGTTGCTATGTCTTGAGTTGACTCAGTACCATGTTGGAGGTCGAATAGGGAATCGTGGTTATATTGCATGTGGATGGAGATGTCATTGTTCATGTAAGAATAATTTTTTAAGGACTTTGGTAAGTACTATATTGAAGGTTGAATAGAGATGTTATTTATAGGTAGTCGAAATATTGAAGGTTGAATAGAAAATTTATTTATAGGTAGTTGGAATAGTTGTAAAAATTATTAATAATTTTTATTAAAATTTATAGTAAATTAAATGAAATTGTAGATTTTAAATTAATTAATTAATTTGATGGTTTTGTTAAAATAAATTTTCATGTATTTGAATTTTTATTATTATTGTTTTACTATATGATGCCAACCCAACCCTTGAGTCGACATTTTTTTCCACCTCTGAGTTTAGAAACATGAACTTCAGAGCATGGAGGGACTTTAAACATTTTCTGACAACCAAATTGCTATGTTAAATCTTCTTCCGTGCAGCTCTGCTTCCACGGGTTCAATTCCGCAACTCTATTTCTGCAACACCTTTTTCGCAATTCCGCAACTCTGTTTCCGCAACACCCTTTTCTGTAACTTGCGAGATGCAGGTTACAACAAGTCGAGTTTTCCGAAAACTTTGTCATTCTGCAATTACGTTCCTGCAACAGTCCTTCCGCATGTGGGTTGTGGGTTGTGGACACACCTTTTCATTTTTCGAAGTGTGATTCCCACAAATATTTTCCCACAACTTCAGTTCGAACTGTTGATCTTCTGTGAGGCGGATCTGGACCGTTGATCTTTATTTTGATGCGGATCTTTTTCTCAACTATTGATTTATTTTGTAGAATGTTTTATGGTCTTTGATCTTTGATAAAATGTGGAAATTCATTTAACTTTCTAGATCTAATTTCTTTTACTGTGGAATCGATTTTCTTCAATCAATCAAGCAACACATAGGCTTGAGTATTCATATTCATCAATCTCTCAATGATTGAATTCGACTCCTTGACCTGCAACATGGTTGATACATGCACGCATTCATTTATAAAGTCCTCAAAGGATTATTCATCTAACTCCTACCCTTCGATTGATCAGAGAGTTGATCAATCGATCTATGTTTCCTCTCTCTTAGAAGCCATCTTTCACATACAACTTATCAACTGTTAACAGGAAACAAATCAAACATTAATTTCATGAAACCACACATTCAAACAGAGATGAATTTGACACACAGACATTTAGTAGAAATAGGATTTTTCATTCACATATTGAAACTGTATATACAAATTTGTTTCAGAACCTGCGTTCTGATCTCCTTAGGCCCGATACATCTTTAAGTGGCCTTACTTGATTCCTAGAGGCCCTACCGACCTTCCTATCTGTCTATCTATGTCTTCTATCCCCTCTCTATCCTCCTCGCAGGCTTACAATTATACATAATTGTATTAATGAACCATTTTGGTTCAGATCCTTAATACTCTCAATAGCATACTAAATTAACTCTAACTATCAACCCTATCCTATGACTCGCTGCCCTAATTGAGGGATTTGGTACATGATTCATCAATTGACTCATCATCCACCTAGTGACTCACCCAATTGACTCACCATCATCTAGAATCAAATAAAACATAGGTTATTTACAATGTGATGGTTTGAAGACCATCAATTCAGATTTAAGACCCCTTCTAGGCCTAATCAGACTTTGAGCTTGAATTTGGATTGAGAGTAGGATGCTCCTGCATCACTATACTTTCATGTTTGGCTCGAGACTAAATTTCTAAGTTTTTAAATGGAAGTCTCGTTAACAAGAATAAATTGCTATAAGGGTTATTTCAGTCCCATAATTCCAACCAATTCAAATAGGGAATTAGCCTCATACCTTATTAGTGCACAATTTATTTCCGCCTCCAGCCTAAAATGTGGAACAAATAAGGAAATGTGAGTATTGTTGATTATGTTGAAATTGAAATATAGTTATTTTTTATCATTTCTAAAATAAGGAAATTTGAATATTGTTGATTATGTTGAAAATGAAATGAAACTATTTTTCATCATTTTTAGGTCAATAGGTGTTTATATATTATCTAAGATTTTGGACATTATTTAGCTAATTAGCAAGATTAACCGAAGTGTAACAAGTGTATAGTGGGATTCATTTCATGGTCGTCATATATTGTTATTCTTAAATGCATTTTGATTGAAATTTAAATAAGCTTAATTTAAAAACGCTTTTAATTAAAATTTTATATTTTATGGAAAATATTTGATGGTGGAGAATATTCATAGTCCTATTCAACAATCAAAGATCAATAATTTAATGTTGTAGTTATGTATTTACGAAGAAGCTAGTGAGCATTTATTTCTACACTGATTAGAGATTAGAAGTTGATTAGTAAACAATCAGTTAATTTTACCGCTCGATAGTTGCACTCTCGATTAAGTTTCCACTCAGTGGGCATTTAAATTTTCACCTTCATCTCCATTGTATTGTGCAGTTTCAGTCCATGAGGAGGGTGTTTCAGGCATGCACTGTCATTTGAATGTGAGGTATCAACAAGACGTTTCAACCGAATTCCACTAGGGTGAATGGGAAGTGCCATTCTTTTTTATGATCTCTATATTTATTAAAGTAATGCTCCTTTTCACTCAGGAAGCACAATTACTTAAACACTTAGTTTCCGTGATATACATATAAAATCCTTATGCTGATTGGTTGGTAGACTTGTGAAAAACATTTTTCTAAGAATTTTCTCTCTATATATATACTTGTTTCTCAAACTAGTTGTCTCAGGGGAAATGAATGAGGGAGGATACAAAGGATTTTTATGTTGCTTGAATTACGTCCCAGAAATCCTCATCATTTACACCCAACTAATAGCTTCATCAACCATTGAAACTCTGGGAATAAACACATTCACATGGAGTAAGTTATCTACCCGAGGATTTGCACCGGTGCCCACCTAACGTCGTCGAGTGGATAGCTTACTCTTTTACCCTCCACAAGACTGATATTTACTGGTATTTGCACTTTTTTACACTTGGAAACTTATCTGCATACTGTTCCATCGCTCCACGATTAAGTTGATTAAGATAGACCCATGTAAACACTATTATATGCTAGTAAAATCCTGTTTGATCGTGTTACAAAGTAAAAAAAAGCATCCTGTAATCCCATATTTAGGCACAGAGAGATACGCTCAGTACCAGTAATGGAAGGGAGCCCATAAACCACATTGACTTCCCTTATTCTACCCACGTTGCCATCATCGTTCATAGAGAAACTACTAATGAAATGGTTGAAACAACATGAGAATTCATTGGTGTACACATGTATGGTATTTTTATTGGTTAGGGTCTTAATTGAAATCATTGAGAGTATGTAAGAGTAATGAACATGGAATAATCGTAAGAGATATCCCAGGTATGCAGTGACTATGAATATCCTCTGTCTTTGGGAAACAATAAGTCATTTGGAAAATACATCAAATCATTTCTTCCTACGCTCACTATGAATCCTGTTAGCAATTTCATCCCCTGAAATCTTGCTCAACTTCGTGCAAAATTCTGTTAGCGTTTTCAGCCCCTGAAACCTTGCTCAACTTCTGTACATATTCCTTGAAATATTGCAGTTCTTTCCAAATGGGTATTATAGACTTTAAAATAATGTACTCCAGTTCTTTCCAAATGGGTATTATAGACTTTAAAATAAAGTACTCCAGTTCTTTCCAGATGGTTAATACATAATTTAAAATAAACAACAATCAAATATTTTAATAGGCACATGATTCATTACACTGTAATATCCTATAGAATATTAAAAATTTGAGAAATAAGGAAGATACTACAGTAAATTTTTGTGAATTCCTTGGATGTCTTGTTATCATATCCAATGCCTACAGAGGTGAAACTAACGCTGATGAACAGGTCTTGGTGGGTAAGCCCTAGATCTAGATATGTTGGTATCGTCTCTTTTATACCTACTTCCTCAGCTGTGTTGATTAACCAACAAACAAGTTCCATGGATATGAAAATCGAATACTTAAATTATCTAATTAAAAGATATATCACCATTGTATTCCCCGGGACTTTTGAACATTAATTTAATTCCATGTTACCCAAAAATTTTGATGTTAGCCTTCCAACTGTGTGCCATCGGTTAAAACTGAAAAGAGGCGAAGAATAGTATTGAAGAAACTTGAATACCAATGGAAGGAAGAGAAGCTCACTGTTAAAGCCAAGCAAGTCACAATCAAAAGATTGGAGGAAGATATTATGGCCTTAATAATTATGTCAAGTGATGGAGGACATGCAACTCCAATCCCGAAAGAAAAGGAAAATGAGATAGCTCACCTAAAAAAGCATTTTAAAATCCCAACAATTAAGCCAATACAGATCTTAGAGATAAGAGAAGCATATGCAGAGAGTGAAAATAATTATGCAAATATGCTTCAGTTCCAAAGGCTAGATGTAGAAAGGGAAAATGAAATCGTATAGCTCACAATTTTTTTTCTCATATGGGTAACCTACTCCAGTTATCAGCTAAGACAAGGATAAAGAAACATAGGCAGAAGCAAGAGAGCCCTAGGAACCATGGGAGTAAGTGGAAGTAGTATATTTATATGCAATGGAAGAAGATCAAATTATCCATCCTATTGACAAAGATAATAACATTAAGGAGTTGGAAATGGATGTAAATAAAAAGGAAGATGGAATTTTGGATTTGGAGAGGGGGATGTCTAGAAAACAAGACAAGATACACACCTTCGAAATGAGAGAATTGAGCTAAAGCTCCAAATCACTAAGCTTGAAATGGATACAATAGGACAATATCTTCTTAGGAGGACACTGACAATTTTCTACAAGATAAAGTCATACATATAATGATAGATGAGTGGGATAAATTCCAGATGGTCTATGAACTTCTTGAGACGTACAAATATATCAAGGAGGAAACCGAGAATGTGGAAATATAATTAGGATAGATTCCTGGAACTATAGAACAAGTGATAAATTTCTTGAAAACAAAAATAAAATCCAGTTGAAGAAACTCTAGATTGTAAGAAGAAGACCTATCATAAAAATAGGCAAGTAGACGATGTTTAAGCAAACACTTTTGAAAAGCACAAATTAGCCAAAATATGGGGAGTAGTGATATAAGCAATTATAAGATATGTTTGACAAGGAAATTAAATTTGGTTTACCGCATCCATGTTATGGAAATGGAAGATACTTGCTAAAGAGGATTTTAAAGCAAGATTACTTCAAAAGAGAAATGAAGTACCCACAATTGAAGTACTAGAGGGTAAAATATCGGGAGAGAAGGTAATTGATAGGATTAAGACACAATTTCATATGTGGATGAATTTAAAAATTTTGTTCGAATACTTGGATCAAGTCTCCTATGCAACTCATATTGATATAGAGTTATCATTAGATGCCCTCAAATCCCACAAGATGTCAATTGGAAAAGAGTGGCAATTAGTTATAAGGTGCTCCAAGATGGCTGAGCTGCAAAAGAAACATGAATCGGGACAAACTTCAAGTAGTCCAAGTACCATGACAGAAGGGAAACAATACCGAACAGTATCTACATATCTCATGAATTTCCCCTCTCCTATATTTTTCAGGAAACCATTTGAACGAGAAAATCCATCAGGAGCATCACAGATACACTCAACAAATACTTCTACATAAAAAGTTACACAAATACAATTCTATATGAGAGGAAATGTGTCCCTAGCCAAAAGAAAAAATAAAAGTGTGAACAAAATAACAACTTAGATTATAATAGAAGTCTATGAAAATGAATGCAAAAGTAATTTTTGTAGTGGGAATTACATAGAAAAAGTTGGTACAAGTCATTGCAATCTCAACTAATTCAGTTAGGCTCAAAGGTCTATATAATGCGATTCAAGCCAAAGGCTCAAAGTTGGGATTTTAGAATTAGAAATATTTCTCTGTAACTTGTTTAGTCACATGAATATTTTTTCCATGTAAATATTTTTTCCAAAGATTGTGGATACAAAGCCTTGTAAAGATTTATATTCTATGTATATCTTATGTTATAATGTCCATTGTATAAGGAATTCATGGGAATGCCAATAAAGAATGATGCACCATATTTGATCTAATTGAGCATCATTGATACTCTTTTATGATTTAATGTTGGATATTGTTTCAGAATTGCAAATTTCTTTTGTTTTTGTCATAGTTATCACCGATATAAGTTGCATCAATTGCCAACACCAGTAATCTCTATTTAAATTTGGTGAAACCGTTTTTCACCCTCTATATTGTCATTTTCTTTAAAACAAAATGTAGTATCTCATTTTCTACAAGTTTTAATTCAATGATTAAACTTTCATAAAATATTTGACGAAATTCTTATTTTTCATGTAGATGATCATGGTTACATATTTCTTCACTAGCTTCACCAACATTAAGTATTATTATGAGGTTTAGTGTTTAACCCTCAATTTCTTAGCAATATATTTAGAAATCAAATTAACTTGATACCAACTATGAAACAAAGTATCTACCTTTGTATGCTTCATTATGACCCTTATATGGAAAAGCTCATTCATTTTCTTATCATCATTTTCAAACTTAGGAGATTGAATAGAAGAACTTGAGTTAGAATTTATACCTTTACTTCCCATTGCACTAACCTTTGTCTCAAATTTAATATCAAACCCAAGGTATTGTTGCACTATAGCAATAGGCTTTTTCTTCCATATTTCCTATAACTTATTTGGTAGTAAATTAGGATGCAATTTCTAACACTTGGCCTACACCTTCCCTTTCTTACCACAATGCGGACATATAGGATTCTCCACCTCTTTCTTCACTGCAGACGTATCCTTACCCTTCTCTTTCCTTTCGACTTCTTCTCAAACTTAGGTGGCTTCTTATATACATTCTCCATAATATGTTCACCTTTTCCACCTTCTAGATGAGTAGATTGTATTTTCACTTCCTTAATATTGGTAGGGTTAAACATCAAAATAGTATGACAAAAATAATAATGCAAATTTCCAATGTGAATAAGAAGACTGTCATGAGAGTGTAATGGAATTTCAATGGTAAATGTTTTTTCTTAAATTATTGTGTATAAGCTAAAACATTTTCCCTTTCGATTTTATTATATGTAACCATTCAATCATAGATGTTGTCCAACTTTCATGCATTCAATTCTCCATCATGAACATGAAAGTCAAATTTAACATCCAAGTTTAATAAAGGCATATCATGATAATGAGAATGCCTTTTAGAATGCTTATTCATGGAAGAATGACCACTTCCACCATCATTAGATGATGTTGATGGTGATGGTGAAGAAGGTATTGAAGATGCTCTAACTTCACCTCAACATGTACTGAGGACTCACCTTCCCAAAAAACCTTTGAAATCTTTGATAGAAACATTCCACCATTTAATTCATCACACAAAGAGTAGCCATAACTTCCTCAGGACTCATGGGAGGCCTCTCTTCATCATTTTGCATGGATTCCATCCCATGTTTTCAATGTTCCCTTTGGATTTCCCAGTTGAAAAATGCAATATTTCCTTCACCTCACTTTACTTTATATCTTGTAGGCATGCACTTGTCAAACCTTCTTTGACACCAGTTGATTTGAAAAATATTAAGCTACCAATTTTAACCATTAGTCCATCATAAATAAAAAATATTTTTTAGTTAACGGGGTCTTTAAATTGACAGTGCACTTACCAATTTTACATTATTATCTTCACTTAACTAAACATGTATGCTTATGAAAATCAAATTGCATAATCCTTTGTTCGTAAGTGAAATGTGAGATGTAAAGAAATTATCAAGAGAGAACAATAACAACAAAATCACACAAAAACTTGATAACGAAGTTCACAAGACACCCTAGATACATATTTGTGTCCACTCCCAAATAGTGAGATTGCTCTCATTAATATCAAAGTGCTAAAATATGTTATATTATTATCTTCACTTAACTAAAAACTCATGCTTATGAAAATAAAATTGCATAATCCATTCTTCATAGGTGAAATGTGAGATGCGAAAAAGACGTCAAGAGAGAACAATAAAAATAAAATCACACCAAAACTTGATAATGCAGTTCAAAAGACACGCTTGCTACGTCTTTAGGTCCACTCCCAAATAGTAAGATTTCTCTCATCAATATCAAAGTGCTAAAATAATACAAAAGAAAAGCGTACATTTAAACTTCTGAAATCACCTTTCAGTTCTGCAACTTAGAAATAGAAATAGAATTCACCACTTCCTTTTACAAAAAAAAATGATACTTTTAACTATAAAATCCATTATACTTGGCTCATAGATGGTGGTCACACCCGCAATCCTCTTGAAATCATGAGTCTTTTTAGTATAAACGTGACCAGGTTCTTCTCTGGTATTGTGACTCCCTTCTTGTCATGAATTCCAATGTTTTGCTATCTACTATTAGTCTATACCTCGATATGCATTCCCACTGTATTGCATCTCGACACACATACCAAGTTAAATAGATGGGTTTGGTACTAACCCCAGGCTGAACCCCACGGTGCCATGGAATCAAACTTAAACACAATGTTTATGGTTTGGCATAATATATAGAATCCATGGCATAGTTGTTGGGTTGTTTTATTGGGTAGCGGTAATCCACGGGTTCAAACCCCGTGACCTTCAATATAGTGGTATACAAATTTATATATATGGAATGTTTTTTTAGAATTAGTTTATTCATATGATGTGTTGGGTCGACCCCCATGAGTGTGAATTTTTTATTTGTAATCCTCCTTGGGATTCTCTAAGGTTCCATGTATAATCTTATAATTGGTCCATGTGGAACTCTTCCACTATACAACTTCACTACCTAGTCAGTATATGGACCTACCACGTGTCTGTTGATTATGCCTCCACTTCATTGTATGAACCCACTACCTTAGATACCACATCACTCTATGGAAAATAACATGTCACTCACAACAACATCATATACTAATTGTACTAGCCTATACCATGTGTCACTTGCATATAATTCCACATCACCCATATAGATTCCATGTAGAAGCATCACATTGGTCCAATTGGACACCAACTGTGTCAAGTTCATGTTACACATGAATACCTGTCGTGTTTCTATATCAGCATGCTAAAGTCATGCTAACATCATCTTGTGCCATGTCAAGTGTATAGATGAGCCACATGGAAACCTATAGGATTTCCACGTGGCACTCCCATTTTTACTTTTTTCCCAATTTTCCAAAACTTCATAATGTAATATATCCCTACGATGATCTATGTTTTAGGTGATTCAAGTGTCATTGGAAAGCTCTCGAAAATCCCTATGCAAAGGTGCCATATGTTTTATAATTTAAGAATATTAGTTTTTTAGTGATCATAGATCAACCTAGATAAAGGTATAATTGAGATAAAAGGTCCAATGCACGATACATATTTCATCTTGGTTCCAATCTAATTTCATGGTCAAGTAAGAAGTTGAGATATATTTCTCTTCCTTTTTCTGAAATAGAGTATAAGGTAGCTAAGGAATCAACTAAAGAAGTAGTGTGTATCTAGCATGTTCTTATGAAGATTGTACTAATTCACAAGTCTTCTAGTAAGTTACAATGTCACAATCAAAGTGCAATTCAACTTGCGTACAATCCAATGTATCACTCCAAGACTAAACACATTGACTTTGATACTTTTTACATTCTAGATCTTGTTATAGATATTGCTATTTATTTAGAGTATTGTCACACTTAACAACAAATGACATATAACTTCACCAAATCCATGCCATAAGTGAAGTTTGTGTATCTTTTAGTTTTGTTGGAGATGTGGTAAGTTGTCATCAAGGGGTAATGTTAATGTAATGCCATCTTCCTCCATATGTTTGTTCTCCCTAGTCTTCCTTAAGGGGGAGTTTTGGGATTTTTAATGTCAATAGTACATGTGTAATGATGTCTAGAAAGACATAACTAGCATTTACACTAGGAGGTGCAAAGCAATGCTGAGAGGGTAAAAATATTGAAAGTGAAAAATAAGATTAAGATAATAAGAATTTGTTTAATTTTAATATTAACAAAAATATATTTCATGCAAAGAAGATTATATTGAAAAAGAGAAAAATGCATTTACTAATAAGAATAAAGATTACTGAAAAAGTTAGCATATAGGTAATGTATCTTTTCATAAGATAAGTACTACAATTGATGTTTGGAAAATTTTGAATTTAGCAGTAAGAGTTATATCATTGTATTGTGAAAGGGAAGCAATCCTTGCACCATGCAATAACGTAACAAAGTCAAATGGGGAAACAATCTGTACATTCATATTTTAGTTAAGAACCTACATTCAGAAAAATATGTACACAACCAACTATCCTCGGCCTAATTCTTCCTTGATTTGGCCATGCCTTAGCCATATTTACAATATTTGGCTACTTCCTCTTAGCTATATGAACATTGGTTGGATACATCTCTTTCCTTGAAGGCTTAAAAAATATATAATCAATAGGATTCATGAACCAATTTTGGTTCAGAACCTTAATACACTAAAAAATATAACAAACTCTTAAGCCTATCCTATGACTCGCCAAACAACCATCAAATGCTCCCATCAGTTGTGAGATTTGTTACATGACTCATGAAATGACTCAATGAATCACCTAGTGATTCTCTATCCATCTAGAAGCACATAAAACATATTCTTATTTACAATATGAAGAACCCTTTTAGGTCTGATCCAAACATTAGATTTGGACTTGGATGGAGAGAAGGATGCTCTTGCATCATGATGGCAATGACAACAACAAGTATAAGAGATTGAAGGTTCAAGCTTAAGAAAATATATGTTGCATAAACCTCTTGAGATAAATATGATAATGGTAGATACGTTTTCTAAAATGGTTTCTCATAACCTAGAAGAGAAACCTAAAATTAGCATTAGAAGGGATCATATACTCAAGGGGAGTTAATATAAAAAAATACAATTCGTACTTGAAAAATATCAGTTAGTAAGAGGAAAGGAATTTCTTGGGGTTTCCATCAAAACAAGAATAAGAAGAGTCATAAGAAATAATTGGTAAAAGCTATCTTCCTCATAGACAAGAAGAAGTGTATAAGTGACAAATTGAAGACTTTGCTAGAGACCATCCATGTGACAAAGTGAAGAAACATGAAAGTATTAAAGTGTGTGATTCATGAAGAACATGAAGTATGTAAATAATATAACATAAGTTATTTTTATGGAATTAAAAACTCCTTAAAAGAAGAACAATTTATATGATACAGAGAAATCCGGTATGGAAGGAAACTAAAGGTTGGCTAAAAAATATCAATAGTAAAACTGATGATTATAAACTGCCACAAAAAGAAGGATACTTTATGACAAGTGAAGAAAACTTAATATTTTAATTCTAAGAAATACAAAAGAAGAATTGTGATTAAGGGAATATAGGTGATTATCATGAGAGCTAACGAAATCCAAGGATTATGAAAATAGATTAACTTTAAGACTAAGAAATTTCGGTGGACTATTTTTTAATATGAATGTGGGATTAAGCGTATATGAAAGCAATGAATGAATATTAGAATTGATGTGACACTCTGTTGATGTCCCTAGTTTGTAGGTTGCTGGATAATTTACAGGCAATCAAGACAAGGAAATAGTCCAACCAGAAAGGATTCAAATTGATCCCATGCATAGATGATTCTATCAATGAGTTGTTTGGGGTGACTAAATCCTATGGATACAAGGAATTCATTAGTATAAGGGTTTTTAGATCAAATAGATATGTTCTTCCTACAAGGAATATGTGAGAAATATTTGAAGTAACTGGAAACTAGACTAAACTGTCTAAGGAAACTAAGACAATGATTGTGAAATATGTTTTAAAAGTAGAACTGTTGTGGTATTAGGATGATGCCAGAGGAATAGTTACCTAACATGTAAACATACATATCAGGCTTATTTATTTTGATCAAATTAAAATAAAACTAAACAATAAAAAATGCAATGTTTTATTCAAGGTATTATATGTGAAGAACTGTTCTCTAAATCAATACCAATTGAAAAATAAGTACTGGGCATAAATGGTTGTTCAATAGTTGCAACAAATAACACTTGAATTAAATAAAAACATTTATTCAAGACATGTGTGACATGTTAAAATTGTAATGAGACACCAATACATAAATTAGCATGTTTGAGAAAATGAGCAATCTGTGAACAATCTGTCAGATATATAAGAAAATGACTAAAAATCATGAAATATTTTTGATGAATAACCATAAAACATAAGATAGGAAACTGTAACTCTTTATTAAAATTGCAAAAAATTACAATCTTTCCAATTATTATAGGGTGTCCTCTATATGTATTTAGTAGTCTCTTCTTCCGTGGTTCTCCTAGAATTAATCCTACGAGCCCTTTATCATTACAAAATATACAAAAACAGAAAAATATTCCCAAGATATGGGATTGCAAAATATAAAAAACTAGGATTTTCCAAGGGAATACTGCCACTTGGAAAATGCATCCAATAAATCATGGATCTCTCGATATTGGGAATGTTCCAAATTCAACTTAGCTTTTCTAATCAGGGATGCAATCTCTTTCTTCTTTGTATTTTCCCATTCTCAGAGGAAAAGGTCAATCTTCATTAGTTAGGTGAGTGAAGCCTCAATGCATTCCTTAATCTGGTCCAAGTGATGCTGACTGATTTCCTGGATCCTCTCCCTGGCATTAGCGAAGTTTCTTTCAATATGCTCCAAATGTAGCTTCGGAGGCAAGGCCTCATCAATTGGATCCAACTATGGAAGATGTAGAAAACCAAGCAGGTTTATTGAAGCAAGACATTTCCTCTTACAAGCCACCTGTCCATCCTTGGTTATGGACTCAACCAGATCACAAAAATTCCCCCATGTCTCAATTGACACATGGATCCTCTTCAGCTTAAGCTTGTCAAAAATTGGCAAATCGTCAGGTTTGTCTTTGATATACTTTTTCCAGTCGACCAAGTTATCAAAATCCCTTATCGCTTCACTTCTTCTTTTATCGTGATCATGAAGAATGTCATATTGGAACTCAAATTCATTATATAATTCCTGCATTTCAATAAACCCTTTGAACAAACTGACCATTCCTTGGTAAAAATCATCATGGATCCTGCAGGCTAGTTGTTTGAATTCTTCTCTGGTAAACTTGGAAAATAAAGAAGTGGCAGATGTAACCTGGAAATCATTCAACTTCTTCTCAAGGGTGGCTATATTTTGGTCATGATTATCATTCAAAACGTTTTCCTCTTGAAGTTGTTTCTTGAGAAGTTCATTATGCTCTTTGATTTTCTTGAGCTTCTCCTCATATTCATCCCTCAGGGATTGCAGGTCCTGTTGATGTAGTGCAACAACTTGTTCTTGGTGTTGTTTGGACATCTACAATTATTGTTCCTTTTCTTCCACCTCTTTATTCGGTTGGGAAACTGAATCATAATTTTCCCCAATGAAAGCTTCCATAGAATCTGCAGTTTCTAGGGAATCCTGTTTGACATATCTGAGGATTCCATTTTCCATAAGATATGATTTGGGACTGACCCCTGCTTAAAGGTTCCTTCCCTTGAACTCTTGAATCCTTTCCTCACCACAGCCTTGCTTTTCCTGTTCCAAAAATATTGTCTCAAGGAGACAACAACATCTTCCCCAAATTCAACCATATCTTTAGTTGTGGAGAGGGTTCTGTCAGGGATAGTGACTATTGGTGCAGGATTGGGGGTTTCGGGTACAAGGTTCTGCATACTTATGGAAGGGATGGTAGTGGCATATTTTGAAATAATAGAGGCAGGGGTTAAAGAAATGGATGTAGGGAAACTGAAAAGAGACTGAGAATAGTATTGAAAAAAATTGAATACCAATGGAAGGAAGAGAAAATCATTGTCAAAGCCAAGCAAGTCACAATCAAAATCTTGGAGGAAAATATTATGGCCTAAGAACTAGGTCAAGTGATGGAGCACATGCAACTACAATCCTAAAAGAAAAAGGAAAATGAGATAGCTCACCTAAGAAAGAATCTTAAAATCCCAACAATTGAGCCATTATAGATATTAGAGCTAAGAGAAGCATATGTAGAGAGTGAAAATAATTATGCACAAATGCTTCAGTTCTAAAGGCTAGATGTAGAAAGGGAAAATGAAATGATTTAGCTCAAAGTAGAGATTGTTGCACTTGAATTAAAACAAAATTTTACCTCAAATGGGAAACCTACTCCAGCTATCAGTCAAGATAGGGATAAAGAAAAAAAAGTGGAAGCAAGAGAGCCCGAGGAACCATGGGAGTAAGTGGAAGTAGTAAATGTATATGTAATGGAAGAATATAAAGTTATCCATACTATTGACAAAGATAATAAAATTAAGGAGTTGGAAAGGAATGTAAATAAGAAGGAAGATCTAATTTTGGATTTGGAGAGGGAGATATCCATAAAATAAGACGAGATACATGACCTACGATAAGAGAGAGAGTTGAGCTAATGATACAAATCACTAAGCTTGAAATAGATACAATAGGATAATCTCTTATTAGGAGGACACTGACAATTTTCTATGGGATAAAGTCATACAGATAATGATAGATGAGTCGGATAAATTTTTCAGATGGTCTAGGAAGAGCTTGAGATGTACAAATACATCAGGGAGGAAACCGAGGATGTGGAAATACAATTAGTATATATTCCTGGAACTATAGAACAAGTGATAAATTTGTTGACAACAAAAATAAAATCTAGTTGAAGCAACTCCAAATTGCAAACAGAAGACCTATCATAAAAATAGACAAGTAGATGGTGTTTAAGCAAACTCTTTTGAAAATAGCACAAATTAGCCAAAACATGGTGAGTCATGATATAAGAAATTTTAAGATATGTTTGATAAGGCAATTAAATTTGGTTTACGTCATCCATGTTATGGAAATGGGAAGATAATCACTAAAGAGGATTTTAAAGCAAGATTACTTCAAAGGAGAGAAGGGAATTGATAGGATTAAGCCACAATTTCATATGTGGATGAATTTAAAAACCTTGTTCAAAGACTTGGATCGAGTCTCTTATGGAATTCACATTGATATAGAGTTATCACTAGATGCCATCAAATCCCATAGGATGTCAATTGGGAAAGAGTGGAAATTAGTGATAAGGTGATCCAAGCTGGATGATCCTCAAAAGAAACATGAATCAAGAAAAATTCCAAGAAGTCCAAGTACTATGACAGAAGGGAAACAATACCCAACAATATCTACACATCTCATGAATTTCCCCTCTCCTTATCTGTCAGGCCACCAGTTGAACAAGCAAATCCATCAGGAGCATCATAGATACACTCAACAAATACTTCTACATAGAAACTTACATGAACACAAGTCTATATGAGAGGAAATGTGTCCCTAGACAAAAGAAAAAGGAAAAATGTGACCAAAATAACAACTTAGAAGATAATAGAAGTCTATGAATTTGAATTCAAAAGTAATTTTTGTAGGGGGCATTACATAGAAAAAGTTGGTTACAAGTAATTGTAATCTCAACTAATTCAATTAGGACCAAAGGTCTATATAATGTAATTTGAGCCAAAGGTTCAGGGATGGGATTTTAGAATTAAGAATATTTTTCTCTAACTTGTTGACTCACATGAATATTTTTTCCATGTAAAATATTTTTACTAGAGATTGAGGATACGAAGCATTGTAGAGAATTATCCTCTATGTATATCTTATGTTATAATTTCCATTGTATAAAGGAATTCATGGGAATTCCAATAAAGAATGCTACACCATATTTGGTATAATTGAGCATCATTGATACTCTTTTATGATTTAATGTTGGATATTGTTTCATAATTGCAATTTTCTTTTGTTTTTGTCATAGTTATCACCTACATAAGTTGCATCAATTTCCAACACCAATAATCTCTATTTAAAATAGGTGAAACCATTGTTCACCCTGTATATTTTCATTTTCATTAAAACACAATGTAGTATATCAGTTTCTACAAGTTTTAATTCAATGATTAAACTTTCATAAAATATCTGGCGAAATGGTTATTTTTCATGTAGATGATCATTGTTACATATTTCTTCACTGGCTTCACCAACATTAAGTATTCTTATGAGGTTTAGTGTTTAATCCTCAACTTCTTAACAATATATTTAGAAATCAAATTAAATTGGTACCAACTATGAAACAAAGTATCTACCTTTGTATGCTTCATTATGACCCTTATATAGAAAATCTCATTCATTTTCTTATCATCATTTTCAAACTTAGGAGATTGAATAGAAGAACTTGAGCTAGAAGTTATACCTTTACTTACCATTGCACTAATCTTTCTCCGAAATTTTAAATCAAACCCAAGGTATTGTTGCACTATAGCAGTAGTATTTTTCTTCCCCTTTTCCTATAACTTCTTTGGTAGTAACTTAGGATGCAATTTCCAACACTTCGCCTCTACATGCCCTTTCTTACCGCAATATGGACATGCAGGATTCTCCACCTCTTTCTTCACTGCATATGTATTCTTACCCTTCTCTTTCCTTTCGACTTCTTCTCAAACTTAGGTGGATTCTTATATACATTCTCCATACTATGTTCACCTTTTC
This sequence comes from Pseudotsuga menziesii, assembly GCA_001517045.1. NCBI lineage: Eukaryota > Viridiplantae > Streptophyta > Pinopsida > Pinales > Pinaceae > Pseudotsuga > Pseudotsuga menziesii. The sequence goes on from LPNX010687861.1 coordinate 101,762, forward strand.
AACCTTCTAGATGAGTAGATTGTATTTCCGTGCTACGTTATGATTGGTAGGGTTAAACATCAAAATAGTATGACAAAAATAAGAATGCAAAATTCCAACGTGGTTAAGAAGAGTGTCATGGGTGTGCAATGGAATCTCCAATGTTAAATATGTATTCTTAAATTATTGTGTATAAGCTTAAACATTTTCCCTTTTAATTTCCTTAGATGTAACCATTCAATCATAGATGTTCTCCAACTTTTATGCATTCAATTCTCCATCATGAACAAGAAAGTCAAATTTAACATCCAAGTTTAAGAAAGGCATATCATGATAATGAGAAGGGTTTTTAGAATGCTTATTCATGGAAGAATGACAACTTCCACCATCATTATATGATGTTGATGGTGACGGTGAAGAAGGTCTTCAAGATCCTCCACCTTCACCTCATCCTTTAGCATATTGTACTGAGGATGCACCTTCCCCAAAACCCTTTAAACTCTTTGATAGATATATCCCACTATTTACTTCATCACAAAAAGAGTATCCATAACTTCCTCGAGACTCATGGGAGGTCTCTCTTCATCATTTTGCGTGGATTCCATCTCATGTTTTCAAAGTTCCCTTTAATTTCCAGATTGAAACTAGAAAGATTTCCATCACCTCACTTTACTTTATCTCTTGTAGGCATGCACCTGCCAAACCTAATTTGATACTACTTGATCTGAAAAAACTTCGGTTACCTGTTTTAACCATTAGTCCATCATAAATAGCAAATCTTTTTCAGTTAACAAGGTCTTTAAATTGGCAGCGCACTTACCAATGTTACATTATTATCTTCACTTAACTAAACCCATATGCTTATGAAAATCAAATTGCATAATACATTCTTCATAAGTGACATGTGAGCTGTGAAGAAAAGATCAAGAGAGAACAATAACAAAAAAATGACACCAAGACTTGATAACCAAGTTCACAAGACACCCTAAATAAATCTTTGGGTCCAATCCCAAATAGTGAGATTACTCTCATTAATCTCAAAGTGATAAAATATGTTATATTATCATCTTCACTTAACTAAACACTTAACTAAACACTCATGCTTATGAAAATCAAATTGCATAATACATTCTTCATATGTGAAATGTAAGATGTGAAAAAGAGGTCCACAGAGAACAATAACAATAAAATCACACCAAAAATTGATAACGCAATTCACCAGACACCCTAGCTATGTATTTAGGTACACTCCCAAATAGTGAGATTTCTGTCATTAATCTCAAAGTGCTAAAATAATACAAAGGAAAAGTGTACAATTCAACTTCTGAATTCACCTTTCAGTTTTGCAACTTAGAAATAGAAATAGAAATTACCACTAGAGTTTACAAAAAGTTTCAACTTTTAAGTATAAACTCCACTATACTCGGCTCATAAATGGTGGTCAGACCTGGAATCCTCTCAAAATTATGAGTCGTTTTAGTTTAAATGTGACCAGGTTCTGCTCTGGTATTGTGACTCCCCTCTTGTCATGAATTCCAATGCTCTTCTATGTACTATTAGTATGTACATCGATATGTATTCCCATTGTAGTGCATATCGATCCACATGACAAGTTAAATAGATGGGTTTTGTACTAACCCCATCCTGAAACCCACAGTGCCATGGAATTAAACATATATACAATGTTTATCATTTGGCATAATATATAGCACCCATGGCATAGTTGTTGGGTTGTTTTATTGGGTAGCGGTAAATCATGGGTTCAAAATCCATGACCTTCATTCTGGTGGTATAAAAATTTATATATATGGAATGTTTTTTTAGAATTAGTTTATTCATATGATGTGTTGAGTCAACCCCCATGAGGGTGAATTTTTTATTTGCAATCCTCCTTGGGTTTCTCGAAGGTGCCATGTAGAACCTTATAATTGGTCCATGTGGAACTCTTCCACTATACAACTTCACTACCTAGTCACTATATGGACCCACCACGTGTTGGTTGATTGTGTCGCCACACCATTGTATGAACCCACATCATTAGATACCACATCACTGTATGGAAAAGCACATGTCACTTCCATATTGGCCAACGTTAATTGCTAATTGTACTATCCTCTACCATGTGTCACTTGCAGAGGATGCCACGTCATCCATACAGATTCCATGTAGGAGCATCACATTGGTGGAATTGGACACCAAATGTGTCAAATTCATGTTACACATGGATACCTATCGTGTTTCTATGTCAACATGATGAAGTCATGTTAACATCATCTTGTGCCATGTCAACTGTATAGATGGGACACATGGAAACCTGTAGGATATCCACGTGGCACTCCCATTTTCCCAATACTTCATAATGCAATATATCCCTTAGACGAGTATGTTTTAGGTGATTCAAGTGTCATTGGAAATCTCTTAGAAATCCCTATGGAATGGTGCCATATGTTTTAGAATTTAAGACTACTAGTTTTTTTAGTGATCATAGGTCAACCTAGATTAAGGTATAATTGAGATAGAAGGTCCACTGCAGGGTACATCTTTCATCTTGGTTCCAATCTATTTCATGCTCAAGTAAGAATTTGAGATATCTTTCTCTTCATTCTTGTGAAGTAGAGTATAAGGTAGCTAAGGAAGAAACTAAAGAAGTACTGTGGATCTAGAATGTTCTTATAAAGGTTGTACTAATTCACAAGTCTCCTAGTAAGTTAAAATGTCACAATCATAGTGCAATTCAACTTGTGTACAATTCAGTGTATCACTCCAAGGCTAAGAAAATTGACCTTTATACTTGTTACATTCTAGATCTTGTTGCAGATGTTGCTATGTATTTAGAGTATTATCACACTTAACAACAAACAACATATATCTTCACCAAATCGATGACATAAGTGAAGTTTGTGTATCTTTGAGTTTTGTTGGAGATGTGGGAAGTTGTCATAAAGGGGTAATGTTAAGGTAATGGAACCTTCCTCCATATGTTTGTTCTCCCTAGTCTTCCTTAAGGGGGAGTGCTAGAATTTTTAATGTGAATAATACATGGGTAATGATGTCTAGAAAGACATAATTCTGTATATCTTATGTAAAAGGAGTGATCCCACATGCATCATAGAGTAATACTCTATTGTTACCATTCATTATATATGGTGGAAAATCATGTATCCCACATGTATTATGGGATGCAATTATTCCATATCTCTAGATATATAATAGAGGTGAAGGAGAACCTTTGGGTATCAAGTTATTATGTTTTGATGTTATTATGTTATGTTTTTGGTTGAGATTTGATCTTTAATCTTTAAATGTGGAGATATTGTGTACTTGAAATCAATTGAACATTCATATGCATAATCAGTCACACAACACAAAATCTACCCTAGGGAAAAACCTCAAAACAATGAGGGAGAAAAACCCCAACAAATCTCCAAATTATAATATTGATAGATAACAAAGAATTCCTTTTACAAAAGTAAATTTTTTTCGGCACCTCGAGTTCAAGATAAGAGAGAATGAATACCCCAGATGTTATCATGGAGCAAGAGACAATATATATAGAAGGAGAAGGCGGCCATTCTCCCTTTCAACAATGAAGAGCAAACATTGCATACCAATTGACACTTTTTGTACTCGTAGGAAAACCCTGCACACCGATTCTCCCTTTTTCCTTGGATGCTAGTAAATTGGATCACCAGAGTGAGTTCAAAGCTCAACCAAGGCATGTCTCTTTATTGATTTCCTTTAGATTGATCTCAAACATTAACCGAAGGCTAAATAATTTAGTTAGATAGCTAACTTAAGTGTCATCCTTTAACTAAAGTGTTGTTTTTAGTTTACTAAAGTATTTCCACACAAATCGCTTTAGTTAACTATATTCTTTTTATTAACACTTTAGTTAATTACTTTAACTAAATTCTTACTTGATTACATCACTGAAGTGAATACACTAAGTTCTCTTTATTTAACTAAATCTTACATTTCTTAATATCACTGAAGTTAACAAACTTAGTTCTCTCCACATTAATTGAAGTCAATAACATGTGGAATTTGAATTTCATATTTAACTAAAGTTAATTACTATGAGCAAATTGCCTTCTTTATTTCTCTATGCATGCTATATATTATCTCTCTATCTTATTTGCATGGACCATATGTTCCCACTTCTATATATCACATCAATTATCTATCATAACAATTATACTAAGGGTATTTTTCCATTGATGTGGCCATATCATTCTACTATTCAATCCAAGTGACCTCATGCTAAAGTAATTCACTCTAGAGGTGACCAGTTCTAGAGGACACTTAATAGGTAGATAATGGTTAGTAGAATGTCACACACTAGCATGATTCAACTAGTAAAGCATTTCCACTACACATGAGGCCCTCCTAAACACATGAAGATCACACTTGGTACACAAGTGTTTAGCCTTCTCTGATAATACTGCACAACATCATCGCTTTGACATATCAAATTATTTACCTCACTACATGATGATTAACCTTTACCCATAAGGCTTAGTCATTATCGAGACCAACCCAAGAATTTTACTCCAAGTTTATTGAGTCCAACTTAGTCTCCCAGCTATTACTTCAAGACATGAGGCCCAATCCTAGTGCACAATATTGGCTTGCAGAATGACATGTGATGTTGTAACTTTAACACTCCCTCTCAGTGAGGGAGGAATTCTCTCCCATACCAATATTATCTTGGAAGTACCTTAACTTAGTCACAAACATAGGCTTAGATATCCCATTTGTTATCTTCTCATTAGTACTGACGTACGAATGCACTTCTTTGGACCATATCTTTGATGAAGTGATACTTCATCTCACAGGGTTTTTTGAGAGCTTAATACACCTCTGTTTAACAGAGAAAATGATCGTAGTCTCAAGATTATTCTTGAACAACCTAGCTAGTACCTTCCAAATCCAGACAACTTTTCAGCAAGTAGTACTATCCACAATATACTTTTCTTTTGTACTACTGGCCGTAATGCACTCTACTTTTGTAGTACTAGTTGCAATACACTCTTTCTTCTATAGTACTAGCCGCAATACTACCATCCTAATTGGAGCTGGCATAACCAAGTAAGTTTACCTCACCACTTGAGGCATATCTGTTGCCATAATAAAATTTACCTTGAAGGCACCTAAGCACATTCTTAGTAGCAATCCAATGTTTACGTATAGGCTAAGACATGATCTAGATCACATCATAACATATAATAGGTCTTACTATGTATCAAGTACATTAAGGGACCAATGAGCGAACTATACTTGGTAGACTCCATTGGATCCGATTGTGAATTTGAATCATGTAGTTTCCTCAAACTAGAAACCAATGGTGTGGTTATGGATTTGCGATCCATCAAACCAAACCTTTACAACACAGCAATTGTGTCCTTTCTTTGCAAACATAAAATCTCATCTTTCCTTTGCCAAATTTCAAGACAAAAAAAGTAGTGCATAAGACTCAAGTCTTTGAACCCAGAAGTGAACTCCCTCTTGCACCGAACTATTTATTGTTCCTCTCTAGTAAGGAAAAAAACATAACCATACAAAACCAATATCAGAGGTTGGTTATTTAAAATATTGAAGTACATGTTTGGAACAACTTCACTATTAGAGAAGCTCAATCCATGAAGATAGTTTTCAAACTCGAATATCAAGCCTACATGGCTTACACAAGCCCATACAATGATTTCTTCATTTGCATACATGGGATTCCTTCCCATGCGCTACAAAACCCCTCAGGTTGATGTACGCAAACCTCTTCCTCAACATCACCAGTAAGGAAGACAACCATGTGAGGTATTGGGAAGAATAAAATCGCTTGAAAAAGAATAAGATAAAATTAAGTATTTCTTTAAATCTTGACTTATTGTAAAACATTTAATATATTTCTTATTATATTTGATATCTTAAAAAATTGAATTGCATTATAAAATTACCTTGTTTTGAACTTATTATTTTTAATAATGTAATTTTAAATCTGGTTTTGAACTTGTTATTTTGATAAAAATATGTTTTGAACTTATTCCTTTCACAATTTTAAAATTACAATAAAGCCCATATCAAATTGAGGTAAAAATTACCTTGTTTTAAAACCATTAGTTTACACATATGTACTCTTAATTTATTTATTATTAAAAATTATATAATAAAAATACATCATCAAAATCATTTTTATTTTTTGAGTGCAACAAGCTATCCAACTATTCTCCAAAGCAAATACGACTTAGTACTAAATTTTGTAAAGAATTAAGGATAAAGCGTGGTTTAAAAAATGATAAAAGTGTACTCGTATGTTTTGAACTTAATGTGTCACGTTACGTGTAAAGTTGAAATGGGTAGAATTGAAAACAAATGGATTCCACAGCCATGTTTCAGCTCAAGCCTTGATTGGTCTCTCCGTTCCCATTCTCAATTGCTGAGTAGTCATAGCCTCCTGTGGACGTTAGTTATTGCATTTTATGTAGAGTAAGTTATTCAATGCAAAAGTTTGTTTCCAAATGGTCTTTTCTTTCATTTGCTGTAATTGTGTTATGTTGTTATGCCATGAGTTGGCTTAGTATTATGTTGAAGGTGGAATAAGGAGTCGTGGTTATATTGCATGATGGAGATGCTGATGGAGATGCCAATGTTTATGTTATGTTCATGTAAGGACCATTTTTTCTAAAGACTTTGGAATGTAAGATATTGGAGGTTGAATAAAAATTTTATTTATAAGTGGTTGAAATAATTGTAAAAATGATTAATAAAGTTTATTAAAATTTATTGTAAATTAAATGAAATTGTAAATTTCAAATTAATTAATTAATTTGAAGATTTTGTTATTATTATTATTATTAGAAATTTACTATATTTTCTTGTTTGCTCCCGACTAAATTGATAAGTTTTTAAATGGAAGACTTTTTAGGCTAAAATAAGAGAGACTGAATTGCTATAAGTGTTATTTCACTAAATTTTGTATAGCCTAATTCGAGTCAATTGAGATAGGGAATCAGCCTCATACCTTATGAGTGCACAATTTCTTTCCCCTTCCAACCTAAGATGTGGAAAAAATAAGGAAATTTGAGTATTGTTAATTATGTTGAAATTTAAATGTAGTTATTTTTTATCATTTTTAAAATAAGGAAATTTAAGTATGGTTGATTATGCTGAAATTGAAATGCACTTATTTTTCATCATTTTTATGTTGATAGGCATTTATATATTATTTAATATTTTGGACTTCTTTGAGTTGATCAACAAGATTAACTTGAGTGTAACAAGTGTATAGTGGGATTCATTTCATGGTGGTATTTTGTTATGCTTAAATGCATCTTGATGAAGATTTAAATAAGCTTCATTTAAGGGGATGTCCGTTTTTGTTTTTTGTTTTTTGTTTATTAAATGTTTTAATGCTTAGGTTATACCATAAATGATTAATTATAACAATATGGTAATTAGTTTAATATTTAGCCTTTGTTCAGCAAGTTGGCTCCGCGTATGCATTTACCCACCACTTTATTTAGTGCAGTGTCAGTTAAATAGAATGGAATCTATCAAACATATCAACCACTTTAAAAAAGTTATTTTATAGTAATAAATTTATATGCTTTTAATTTATTATAATTATAATAAATACTTTTAAAAATGTGATTGTGATAATATTATTAATATTTTTTATTACCCAAAGTTAATAAGGATATTTATTTCAATACATAACCATTGGATTATACACTTTTAATTGAAATTTTGTATTCTATGCAAAAGATTTGATGATGGAGAGTATTCATAGTCCTATTCAACAATCAAAGATCCTTAATTCAAGGCCTAACCTTCTTTGCACTTATGCAAATGTTAAGAATCTAGTGAGCATTTCTTTCTACACTAATGAGAGACTAGAAGTTGATTAGCAAACAATCACTGGTGCCCTTAAATTTTATTGGTTAAATTTTACCGCTCGACAGTGCACTCCCTCGATAAAGTTTTCCATGCAGCTCCACTCGGTGGCCATTTCACTTTTCACCATCATCTCCATTGTATTGGGCAGTTTCAGTCCGTGAGCAGGGTGTTATGTCAGGTATCAACAAGGCGTTTCAACCGAATTCCACTAGGGTGAATGGGAAGTGCCATTCTTTTCGATGATGGGTATATTTATTAATGCGATGCGATGCCATTCTTTTCGATGATGTTTAAGGAAGCACCATTCCTTAAACGTTTAGTTTCCATGAGATACATATAAAATCCGTATGCATGATTGACAGTCTTGTGACAAACATTTGTTTAGGGAAACATTGTTTTGCGTAGATTACACTCTCTACTTAACCGGAGGGAGGGACCTCTCCATGATGACTAAGACTTTTCTCTCTCTAGATAGGTTACCGGTAAAGCAGTAATACTTAATGAGATGATGATCGATCTCTTCAACTCTAAGCAGAGGTAATAGATGAAAAACAGATGGCCCATAAACTGCTCTCACTAAACCTCTATCCCAAAAGCTCAGTAAGCTCCAAATAGCATTTGGTACCTTAATAATGGACCTAACTATACACCCCGAAAGCTTAGTAAGCTCCAAAGTTTATTATTTTTTATTGCTTAGCCCCACTAAATGCTATTACAAGAACATACAACAGTATTGTTGAACATCCCTGTCTACTGCTCCAATGAATCATAGCCATGGAGACAAATGGTTTTAAAGCATCATATGCAGGATTAATATTGTCTTAATAGGCAGGTGGCCTTAAGAACTCTTTACATCATATATTTAAGTTTAGGATTAATATGTGTTTCATAAAAATTGAATTCATTATAGTGCTTACTCTTCACATCTTTCACTACACAATGTTGCCAATAACACTATTTCCTAGCCAGTGGCCTTTTTCCTAACTATCTTTTTTGGTTGGTTTGGTTGGTTGATGACTAGAACAGTAGTTTCCACTCAGTTTTAACATTTTGTTTTCTGGGTTGTTTCAAATGTCCATGAAATTGGCTATACTCGGTCCAAATTAGACTTTAACATCTACAATTTTTCCAAAGAGGTAAAAGTTTTATAAGCGAGAATCTTGTGATATAACGATGGATCAAATATTTTTCTAGATTTTTTATTTCAAGCCAAAGAAAAAGTTTCAATTGTTCTTAGTTAGATATCTAGAAGCTTGTCAAGCAAGGGAATGTCTCCCACGCACGTCCTTTTGGATCAGGTGAAGCAGGCCTCACTGCAGACAATACCAATTCCCGAACTAGATTTACCTTCCACTATGAGTCATTAGACTCTGCAGAAATGTTTGATGGTGAAAATTTTCGAGTAACAATTAATTTGCTTAAAATATAGGGTGAGGCTCTGAGCGGGGGGTCCACTGAACCGTTTATTACTCAGCTTAAGAGAACATGCCACTGAGCTCCAACTAAATTCTGGACTCTGTGGAGTTTAGTGTCTTATTTGTGAGCTTAAGAATTGATAGAAAATTTGAAGGCCATCCATGATGAAAACTAACCTCAAATCTAGAAGGGTCGAACTTCTGTGGGTCAGGGAAAAACTTTGTACTATGATGAAGATTTCTAAACAATGGCATGACCTTCCATGCTTTTGGGATGAGGTAACCTGTACAAAAAACACCATATGGGAAATCAATTATCAGCTGAACTTAACCCAATTAATTATGTCTCTTTTTTTCTCATTTATAAGAAAACTGGCAGGTTTGTTAGATTTAATACTATGAGGAGACTTGATTGCCTTTGCATTCCACATATGCAACTGCTTCTATGAATGTGAAGGATAATATTGATTCCACTTTCAATGTCTCCTGAATAACCTGAAAATTTGAAGAAAACAGATTCTTACGTAATATTCAACGGTGGGTCGAAGTAGGGAACTTAATACATCTATCGCCAAATATTAACTAAAAATAGAACACGGTGATTGGGAAAGTTACCGTGCATGTTAAGGGCATTTTCCTGGTATCTTCCCAAGTCAGGAGGCAATTGTCCTTTCCTTTGGGTTGTCTAATTGGATTCTTTTTCAGCCTGCAAATAACCAACGAAAAAAGAAAATGATTAAAGGTTATAACCAAATTTTATTATAAGACGCGACAACAAAGATCCTATCAATATATCCAGATTCACAAAGGTTTTAATGTGAATAATGCCTTATAAAGAGAGTGAGTGACTTAGATTGTTTTATTGCCGTGACAACCTCAAGAAATGTTGGATTATATCTCAGGTATTTGATGATCCCTGGGTCAAGACACTAGCAGTTGTATCTTGGGCTGCAAAAATTACTCCAATAATATTATCTGCAATCTGGTCATCTATTAGAGCCTGTGAGCTTCTGTCAGTTGATTGCATCAGAGAACCCAACAAATCATTGTTTACTACATTATAATTTATTGTCGCTTGGTGCAACAACTATTTGGTTTATAAAGCGCGTAAGAGCATGATTCTAGACTCTGGTAAAATAAGAAACATAGGAAAATATTTTTTGTATTTTTGTGGATATATCTTCATTGCCTTGTGGAATAGTGTCAGGAAGGTTTATAGGCATTGAATTGTATACGTTGTGAACAATAGAATATGATTGCTTCATATCTTCTCTGTTAAATACTTCATCTGTTAACCTTCTATCACTTTAAGTTTCTAAAAGAAATCAGAGTTCCCATAACAACAATAATTTCATTTTGCAAATCATGGTGATTTTTTTGAACCATTACCCTTTTCATCTCTTGGAACGTCCCTTTTCATCTCTTGGAACGTGTTGATGGTGTTCCTTCCCATGAATCAAGAGCCTTGAGTGAAATGGATTCATTGTCAGGAACAATGTTTCTAATAGGCTAAGAAAGAAATGATCTCTGATCCAATTTCCTTAGTTGTGCATGGTATTATGTTAAAACCAAAAATTGTCAAGATAGCTCTTTATGGTCCAAACCATAATTATACATCATAGTCACACCATTTTTCCCTCTATTTTGATCTTTACAATTAAATTCCACCAAAAGTGGTCCAAAACATTATTATTCCTTCCCCCATAGATACATGGAAGTTGAGCATTTATTGCAACATAACCCTACTCTCTCCAAAAATGATCAAACAACCCTAAAATGAGAGTGGGTCAATAACCATAAAGAAATACCATGCACAATAAAATACCATGGGTTAGAAAACCTTGGATCATCCTATAAATACATTGTGAAGGTCTCCCTAAAAACAATTTTTCGTCAACTTTACATTCCAAAAAATTTTGAATTTTGGATATTCCTTAATTCCTCACTCCCTACCCCTTTTGCCACACTATCCCACATTGCAAGTAGAGTTCTCTCCATGCAACCCTTAATCCCTTTTCCGGAGACAACCCATTGTTGGATATAAACTGAGACCGAGATTGTGGGAGCCTACACACCATTTACTCGAATGGTTGCAATGACCCAAGCTAAAGGTATTTATTTATATTATTTCATTGCATTAGTTAGTTAAGAATATTAAATTGTTGTTATTGTTTGTTATAAGTCGAGGTTGAGAAATCGCTTGTCTTAGAACCTAAATTCACTACGAACCATTCCATTAATTGGTATGTATAATATACGCCAATGTCTATATATATTTTTATAAAAGAACAACAAAAAATACAAAAAAGAGATGTTAACACACTATTACTGCAATAACACTCACTGATTTTATAAGTATGGAGATGGAAAGGAAGGGAGATTTTATAGTGGTAGTTATTCTAAGCCATTACAAGATAAGCTTATTCTACTGTACTTTCATATGTACTTATCTACTGAATCTATGTGATAAATCTAAAAAATTATCAACATCTCATGAGAAATTGGTTGCTTTTTATGTTGTTCTTGTTTTTGTAGCTCATCTGATACAAACAAGATGGTGCAAGAATGGACATTTTGCATTCAAGTGTCCTGTTATCCTAACACATGACAATTCATCATTGAATATGTTCTACGCAACATTTTTTTGAATGATGCTTTCTAATGGAAAAGAGAGATACCTGGGATGAAAATGAATAATGAAGCTCATTACATTGTGCTTATAGAAGGGATAAAAAAACCAAAATGTATAGTGCCAATGACATATGTGTATACACCAACTCTGAAATTCTATGTAACCAAATGAAAGGAATATACCTAATTAGAAAAGGGAATTTAAAACCAAGTCATGTAGAAGCAATGACCATTACTTCTGAATTTCATTCATTTACAATCAACCGCCATTCAAATATAAATAGGATGTATGTTTATATGTTGTCTGGTGAAATGTCCATTCCAGGGGGGGTGTGAAAAATGAAATGTTATCAACATCTATTGCATCAAAATTTAGACTTGTATTGTTACACATCTCCGATATGTGTATGTTTTTTTGTTGTAATTGTTTTGGTGTCACTCATGGTGAGTCTCTTTTAATAAAGAATAATGTCCTCCCCACGATGTAATGGTTGGTGTAAAATTTTAAATTTGAGCCATGTATAATTTTAAGCATGTTATCATTGTTCAATAAAAAAATATTATTGTTCTATTGTAAGGTTGTTGCTATGTTTTATTCTTTAAGGTTTCACATTATTTAATGGATGATTCATAATGGATATTGTTGTTGGATACATCTTTGGGGGGGTTGGTTTCACAATTTATCACCTTCCCCTTGTTCATTTGAAAGTTTAGTAGTGCAAGCTCAATATTGCTTTAGAAATTTTGTTTGAACTATGGCCTGTATGTTTCTTACCCAAGATGATTTGAACCAACAACTATCAACATGTAACTATCCAAGTGCCCAATGACATTGGCGACAGGTACTTGAACAAACCCTTTGGGCTAGCTTCATCGTCTTCTCTGGTGGTAAGCTCTCCGTGTATTCATATAGGTTTGCAGGCTCTCTTTTGAAGTTCCTTAAAGTTTTGCTTTAATTATCATCAATTCTTTAAATTGTTAATTGAAGAGATAATAGACCCTTAAGTTTCAAAATCCCATAAACAACCAGACCAAGTGCCCTTAGTTTTTTTTGTTCCTCCTGCAAAATCCACATGGACAATGTCACTAGAACTCTATCAACTTCTTAACTTCTTCCGTATATGTTTTTAGGTATTTTTTATAAAAGAGATGTATGTACAAGATGCCAAATCATATTTTTCTAATGTTGAAGGTTTCATTGGCTCTTTCCCTATAAATAAAATTAATATTTGAATGCTTTTATGTTGCATGTTATCTATAGATTTGATTAAGAACTTTGCGTTGAGTAAATTCTATGATGGATTATGTAAATTTGGAAAAAGACATGTTCACCGTTTTATGAGAGAATTCATTTAGCATAACAAATTTGAGGGGATAAAAAGAAATTTGGATGCAATTCCAAAGCCATATTAATGAACCATTTAATCCAATGTAATATATATTTGTTTAAAAACAAGTTTATACCGATGAAAGTACATTGAGATACTAATTTAAAACATTGTAAAATACACCAATCCCTATACAAGTTCTTCATTACAAAAATATCAATTAAATATTGTTCACTCTCAATTTTCCTTGGTCCATTGGATTGAGATACTAAATAAGAAAAATAACGTTAAATATCATGGTAATTTTTCATATTTTTATTTATATAAAAAAATATAAAATACATCCATTAGAGCAATTATGACAAGCATTTCTACCTATAGCTAGAGCCAAAAGTTCAAAAGAGAAAATCCTAAAGTGAATTAAGAGAGGATAAACAAGTTATCTATCTCCCCTACTGAGAATGTTCGAAACAAAACTCTACAATGCTCACAATCACATATACTCCAAAGATTTTAAAAAACCCTGCTATACAGACATCCATTACAACTGAAAAGACCTAAGTGAAAAGACATGATCTATTGTGATAGGTGAACTTCCCATCTGAAAATCATTTCAAAAAGATAGCTGAAAGTATTTCATATGACAAAAAAAGTGCTACTAAGATATATCACAAAACCTCGCTAAATCCTCAGCCATTTGCTACATGCATATTACCGAGCTTAATTGCTTCAGGCATACTTCCCATCATAAAAACACTTTCAAATATAATATTTAACAAAAATAATGCATACTGCTCTTGTAGGCAACATTAATTTTCCCTAAGTATTAAAATAATATACTAACTAAAAGAGTTAGTCGGTATTTAAGTATTAAACATACCATCAAATTATGAAGTTATAAAAGGATACATCTGATGAGTAGTGCCATCTAATTTGGAACTAAGAGACCAGATCCCTTTCTTCATATAAAGGACTATGATGGTGTTCTATAGTGACGCTCTGTTTTCCCTCTAGATGATCCACTAAGCTTTAATGCTAATTTTCACTTATTCTATATATTTCAAAGTCTTTTCACAGTCTCTTAGGCATAGTAAATTATGTCATATCACCACCCATACATGTCATGTTGTACATCAATTCTCCAAATTCCAACTCTCTCTTTAACTCCAACAATTTATTATGACTACTAATACAGAGGAAAAATAAAAATTGAGAATTGTTCCACATGTACCCATGTAGAGAGATGCATGTATTTTTTTTCCATTTTAATGAGTTGTTCCAGTTTGAATTGTTGGAAAAAACTCTACTAGAAACAACAATTATGAATAGCATGCACAATTAAACTCTCAAATTGAAACTAAACATATGATAAATAAATCAGTAGAACACTCCTTCAAATGGCATTGCCACAACACAGACTTGCAGCCTCAAACAACTGGATCTTACAACATGAATTTGTTGCAAATGAATTGGAATAGTTCTCTGCTAGAATGAATCGAAGATTACTCCAAACAACTTGTTTCAATAGCGTTATACAGGACATCACAACAAACATTGTATAATATGTCAATACTATTTTGGTTGAAGATAGGTGAGAAATTTTTGGGTCACCATTTCAAAGTGAGCAAAATAGAAAGATAGAAGCAATTTTTCTATTTTATTGTCGAAAGATGGGTGATATGTTCACTTGAAAAATCAACTTAAAAATTTCCCCACATAAAATAAACCAACAAATTACATTGACATAAAGACCACTTATAAACTAATCTCAGGACACCAAAATTCATCTCATAAATAGTGAATCAATGACTAATATCCCTATCCAAATACATATGGCTAATGCAACTCAAATGTTTTCATGCACGGACTCAAAAAAGAACTTATAGGAAATATTCTTTCAGCACAATGGAGATGGTGTCGAGAAAATTACATAAAACAACCAAATTCTTTAAAAAATAGCAAGAGGTTACTATTGAATGGTATCTTTCGAGAGTTTAGGATTGTTTTTCAATACTACCAGACATGCACGGAAAGAAAGAGAAAATTAAATCTAGCCAAGTGGTTGTGGGTTGGAGTGTTATCATCCCCACTCAGCATCTATTACCATAAGTGACACACCGAGTTTATAAAAATATATTATTGTAATGATACTTACTTTAAAAAGAATTTAATCTAATTTCTCCTTGAAATTGCATTCATATATCCACATATCAAGGCCTAGTATATGGATTTGCTTTCGACCTTCCTTATATGTCCAGATTATTACCACTTTTATTATGTCCAAATGGTTTTAATTTCTAACTGTTATATGTTTAGTTTCAATTTGAGAGTTTAATTGTCCAAGTTCTTCATAATTTCCGTTGCCAAGAGAGTTTTATCCAACAATTAAAACTAGAACAACTCGTTAACATGGAAATGTTAGGTTGTTCATAATTATTGTTGCCAATGATGGTAAGTATTTCGTCGTGTCACAATATTCTTTACAAATAAAAAATAATTAAAAAATATCATCTAAATCTTTGCTAATTATAATCACAAATGCCATTATGCAGTGTTTCATAACAATGACTGAATGCATATTCCATAGAATATTTGGACATAAAAAAAACTAACAAATACATAACATTGATATATATTGGATTCCTATAATTAAAATTGCATATAAATATTTGTTAAACAAATTCATTAATTATTATTTTCATCCGAAAACAAAAATATATATGTGGAAACTACAATGAATATATCAAATACAACATAACTAGAAACAACCATATGAGTAAGATTAATATCTTTGAAATACACCGACATATATATATTCGACACATTGATAATGTTTTTTTTTGTAAACAATGTGTCAAATATAAGCCTTCGATGTATTCCTAACATATTAATATTATTAATATAGTTGTTGCTATTTTATAAAGCCTAAAATTACATGGAAAATTCATCCAAAGTGATCGTGGACTCATTTTATACCAAATAAAATATTTAATTACATAACCCTTATGAATACCAAAAGGATTTTTATTAAAAATAATAAACATGCATTTTACAATTTTTCTAAGATCAATAATTTACAAATCCAAAATAAACAAACCAGACTAGACATTTCATGAATGTCGCGGATGTTTGATTGAGATCCCTATTGCACGATTATTTCACATTTTGGAATAATCCTTAGGTTATCACACTCACTAAAATCGAAATTGCTCAGATCTTGCTAAAATTGAAATACCTTTGGTTTTTAAGCCTTACTATTTGAGAGGGCAACGATTTGAACTTCATACAATGAGTTAGGTTTATAAACTGAAGGGGAGAGAGATTACCTATGCGTTCATACACATTTTCAATTTCAGTCCAACTCAAATTTAGAAATTTGATTTTTCTTAGTTCCCATAATGATATTAGCAATGACTTCATTTATGTACCGCCTAGATCCAACACCCGCAGAGAAGTGAGGCCATGTAAAAATGCTTCTGGAATTTATTTCAGTTCTAGTTTTCCTAGGAATAGAGTCACCAAGTTCTAACATCCCAATTCGATTGCGGGGAGAAACATATCATTACTGCCCAGAGATAATAATCTCTTGCACTCATGAATCCCCGTGTTAGGAAATTGTTGAAACATTTGGCCTGGCTTAAACATGCATTTCTCCACAGAATTTTCTCCAATGTGTATTCCAATGTCGCGCATAGGATTGTGAACTGCAATCACATTTTCTGTAGGTTTCACTTGGAATAAGTACGGATTTTCAATAAACTGAACACAATTGTTTCCAATGTCTTTGGTCTTCACAAGGCGTTCTTCCATCCACATTTGCACAAATGGATTTACGAGAAATGAGATACCTTGAGGAAACATGGCACAATACAAAAAATAGTTTTTGAAATTAGAATAAGGGAAACAATCGTAGCTCCATCTCAATCACTAAAACAAATCGCTATCAATGTGAGGATGATCAACAATTGGGTCAGCAAAATTCAAACTCTTCTGCATTTTCCTTAAAGAAAGCTTTCACTCATCTTCATTGTTGTTTCCAATCATGGATGAGGTTATTACATTTATAGCGAGGGAAAAAAATTTACACTCGTTGGAGGCTTTTCTAGCAATACGCTCTTTCAGCTCAGGAACATGACCCCCTTTGGCCTCTTTGAAAGCCACTTTGGAAAAAAAATCACATCCTTCATCTATGGAAAAAGATTTTATTTTCATGGACTCTTCTAGCTTCATTTCTTCAATCATATCTCTATTGCGATTAGAGAATATTAATTTCTCGCTCGGTCATGGTTAATATATCACCAAATTTTTCTAGATTGAATGTTGTCCACATGTCGTCTAAAACCAGGAAAATATTATTGGCCCTCAGATATGCAGACAATTTCATCATCATCTTGTCAACATCTGTTTTGGCTAACTCTAAATTGATTTTAGAAGCAATGTCACCCTTTAACTTCAATATTAGAAATCGACCAATGATAACCTAAATGACAGCATCAAAAGAATCACTAACCTATTTGTGGGTATCGTATATTTTCATGAGAAACGTTGTTTTTCCTATGCCATCCGTGCCATATAAACTGATCGTCTAAACTTAGGAATATTATGTGAGCAACTACTCGATTTGCATCTTTTTTTGTCATGGTGTGAACAAGGAAATCAGTTGAGCATTACAAAACACTGAAAAATCGTTGTGTAGTTCATTAAAGAGTCCATTAAAAGTTTTTGTCCACTTTTTTATTTGTCTTGAGAGTGTGAGCTTGGAAAGGTTAGGTGCCTAAGGTGTTCTAGGTCATCAAGATTTGGGTTGTCTTTTATGACATTTGCACAATAGAGAGACGATTCCAATTCCAAAATTGAGATGACAATACCTATAAACTGTTGATGGACAACTATATATTAGCTAGATTCCCAACTACGAGATGCAAGAGTTTATTATAAATTTGGAGGAGTTTATTAGGAGTTCGGACAATTTAATTAGGAGTTCGACTCTTACATGACTGCACATTAGCTAGACTCCTAGATGACAAATGGAGATGGACTAAGCATTAAGTGATTAGAGTTGAAGTTAAGCTAATAGTTGTAGAATAATTGGAGTTAAGCTAATAGTTGTATCTAATAGCTAAGCTAATAGTTATCCAATATAACTTTCATTAGAGTTGAATTTAAGATAATAGTTCTAGAATCATTGGAGTTAAGATAATAGTTGTATCTAATAATCAAATAGTTGAAGACTAATTTTAATTTTTACAATTATCACTAGTTGTACTTATCACATGTTAATTAAGTTATTTTTTATTTTTTTGAAATTATTAATTATTAATTTTGGACTGACTCCCATAGAATCAATCTCGATAGTACACTTCTCTCATTCTCATTTAGTCTCCCATAGAATCAATCTGGACAATACATTTATCTCATTCTCGTACATATATGAAAAAACATAGATGGTGGTCCACCCCAAAATTCTAAGATATATACGCCTATCAACGTAATATAAAAAATTAAAAAAATTAAGAGCTCTAAAATATTATCACACCACAAATATTAATAAACTTTTACATTGTTACTTATCCCTTTTGGATGGTTACATTGTTACATTTTTCTTAGTCTCTTTCCATGAGCAATGCATGGACATGAAATGAACCTAAAATTAGAATGATAGAAATAGAATTATAGATCTTCCACGATGTTATGATTGAAGATCAATATTGTCATAACATTTAAAAGAACCATTCATTTCTCACTATTTAATTCCTTCTCACACACTCTACAATTGTTGATCCTCTTAGATGGAAAGAATAGTGTCCATGTTATAGTGAATTCATGACACTGTATCCTCTTTGACATTGTATCATATTCCTTTGGATTCATGACAATATAAATTAGAACTTGCAAACAAAATAATGGACTCCATGAGTATCATTGTCAAAACAAAAACACCACTAAATATAAAGAAAAAACAAGTCAAAAGTACACTTCATAGATACACTTCAGATCTGCAAGTACATAATGTTTAGGATGCAAGCTACACTTCATATATACATAGGGATGGTGTTATAAGTACATACCAAGAACTTATAAAACATTTTCCAAAATTATAGCAAGTGCTAAGAAATAAATGCTCTAGATTTAAAGCCTTCCCAGGGGGGATTTTGTTTGACTGAAGATGACATTTATCCTATTGTGCTACAACACTTGGAATATAGATAGACATCACAACATCGATATGTTAACAAAATCCAATACATTAATATAAATCGAGCTATTAAATATCCTAAATAGAGAATTTTACTCACCTTGTAGCTCACCAATCGGTGTGTTCTCAATCCACCAATCACGTTCCACCAAAGGAAGACCCCTGGGTGAAGCACCTACATATGCCATAAAACTCATCAGAGAGGATTGAGAATATGGGATTTCAACAATGAACATCACAATAAGGTATGTCTGCAAGAATACACACTCCACACATAAGAAAATAAATATGTCTAGATGCACTACTAAAGTGATGTGGAAAGAAAGAGCAACAACTAGGATGTGAAAGAGTACCAAACCTCGTAGATCACTAATCATTGTGTTCTCGTTCAACCAATCATGTTCTACTGAAGGAAGACCCCCAGGTGAAGCATCTGTGTATGTCATAAAATCTCGTTACAACCAATATTCTTACGTAAAGCAGTACGCATGTGAAAACATCTGTAAATCAAATAGGAGTCTCATACAAAGTACCTAGAAGTGTAGGTAGACCGGACTGGTGATGCAACCTCCTACGCCTTTTTGCTAAAGAAAAAGTGTTAAATTTTTTCTCCTCTGTAAGCATACACACTCCACGCATAAGAAAATGGATATGTCTAGATGCACTACTAAAGTGAGACTGAAAGAAAGAACAACAACTGGGATGTGAAAGAGTGTCAACCCTCATAGATCATCGATCGGCGTGGTGTCGGTAAACCAATCGTGTTCCACTGAAGGAATACCCCCAAGTGAAGCATATTTGTATGTCATAAAACCTCATCAGAACCAATATTTGTACATAAAGCACTATACACATGGAAACATGTATACATCAACTAGGAGTCACGTACAGAGTACCTGGAATTTTAGGTAGACCGGATTGGTGTTGTAGGTTCCTTCATCTTTGTGTTGAAGACATAGTGCTTGATTGCTGCCCCTATGTAAGCATACACACTCCACATGTAAGAAAATAGATATGTCTATATGCACTACTAGAGTGAGGCTAAAAGAAAGAACAACAAATGGGTTGTGAAAGAGTGCCAAACCTCATAGATCACCAATCAATATGTTCTTGGTCAACCAACCAGATACACCGAAGGAAGATCCTTGGGTGAAGCACATGTACATGTCATAAAATCTCGTCAGAACCAATATTCACATGTAAAGCACTATGCACATGAAAACAAGTATACATCAACTAGGAGTCCCATAAAAAGTAACTGGAATTGTATCTAGATCGGACTGGTGCTGCAGGTGCCTTTGTCTTTGTGCTGAAGAAACCATGGTTGAATGCTGACCCTCTGCTAGCATACACACTCCACATGTAAGAAAATGGACATGTCTACATGAAATACTAAAGTGAGGCTGAAAGAATGAACATCCAAATAGGATGTGAAAGAGTGCCAAACCTTGTAGATCACTGATCAATGTGTTCTCGATTAGCCAATCATGTTCCACCGAAGGAATAACCCCAGGTGAAGCATTTGTGTATGTCATAAAATCTCGTCATAACTAATATTCACACATAAACCACTACGCACGTGGAAATAGGTATACATTAAATAGGAGTCCTGTACAAAGTACCTGGACTTGTAGGTAGACCAAACTAGAGATACAGGAACCTTCGTCTTTGTGTTGAAGAAACCATGGTTGAATGCTACCCCTATGCAAGCATACACACTGCACACATAAGAAAATGGATATGTATAGATGCACTATTAAAGTGAGGATGAAAGAAAGAACACCAATTGGGTTGTGAAAGAGTTAAAAACCTCATAGATCATCGATCAGTCTGTTATTAGTCATCCAGTCATGTTCCATCGAAGGAAGACCCATCGGTGAAGCACTTGTGTATTTCATAAAATCTCATCAGAACCAATATTTGTACGTAAAGAACTATGCACGTGAAAACATGTATACATCAACTAGGATTCTTGTACAAAGTACCTAGAATTGTAGGTAGACCGGATTGGTGCTACATTCACCTTTTTCTTTGTGCTGAAGACATCATGGTTGACTAATGCCCCTCTATAAGCATACACACTACACACGTAAGAAAATGGATATGTATACATGCACTACTAAAGTGAGGGTGAAATAAAGAACACCAATTAGGTTGTGAAAAAGTGCCAAACCTCATAGATCACTAATCGGTGTGTTCTCGGTCATCCAGGCATGTTCCATAGAAGGAATACCCCTAGGTGGAGCACCTATGTATGTCATAAAATATCGTTAGAACCAATATTCACACGTAAATCACCACGTAAGTGAAAACATGTATACTTGAAGTAGGAGTCTCGTAGAAAGTACCTGGAATTGTAGGTAGACCGGATTGGTGCTGTAGGTGCCTTCATCTTTGTGCTGAAGACACTATGGTTGAATGATGTCCCTCTGCAAGCATATACACTCTACACGTAAGAAACTTTTTATGTTTAGATACACTACTAAAGTGAGGCTGAAAGAAAGAAGAACAATTGGGCTGTGAAAGAGTGCCAAACCTTGTAGATCACTGATCAGTTTGTTCTCAGTCAACCAGTTGTGTTCCATCGAAGGAATACCTAGTACCTATGTATGTTAGAAAATCTCGTCAGAACTGATATTCTCACGTAAAGAACTACACATGTGAAAAAATCTATAAATGAACTAGGAGTCTTGTACAAGATACCTAGGATTGTAGGTAGACTGGACTGGTGTTGCATCCACCTACGCCTTTATGCTAAAGACATTGTGGTAGACTATTTCCTGTATTTAAGAATCCACACACTGCATGTAAGAAAATGGATATTTCTAGGTATACTAATCCAAGCACATACATATTCTCACTATATGAAATTGACATAAGAACCTTAATGATGCATTGTTGGAGCAAGGATGACCCCTCTTATTGAGATATTGAAACTGGAATGGATCATATTTAGATGCATGGATATTCAAATCAATTTAAAAGCATCCATTTTGTTTGATTTTTATTTTTTATTTTTAGGGCTAAGGAAACTTTTATTCCTCTTCAAAGACGACTCAAAAGCACCCAAGCCAAGAGTGAAGTCAAATTCTGTAATATGAAGATTGTTGGTCTCATCCAACATTTTTTTAACTAGGTCAACTAACTTCTCAGTATTTCTCTTGATGTAGTTGAAAGACTATTTTTAAGTAGATCTAGGTAGCCAAACAATTCATCCCTAGCTAATTTAAGTCCCTCAACATCTAGATCAACGCTTTCAGTGGCCATAAAAGTTGGATCACGGTCTACACAATTGTTTGGTTACTTTATCTCATGAGAGGCATCAAATGAAGTAGGCATTGCATCATGATCTAGTACTAGGTATGTCACTCATAATATGAAATAGAACCAATCTACATTTATAGTGGTCTTGCAATTGTTGCCACGAATATACCATGGGAAATTGCACGCTATAAAATTTATACGATACCAGGTGACAAGGTACTTCTTATCATGATCGGTTTGAATCATCACCCAATAAGAATGAGATATTCTCTCATGAGGGAAATAATCTTTGTTTGGAATTCATCTTGCTCTTTCCATTGAATATTCAAGTTTCCTTTCTTTCATGTAGTTTTTCAAGAATCCTTCTTCTTTCATAATTTCTTTGAACTGGTAGAAATGTTTAACATTTCTCAAGAGCGCATACAACAACCAATCCATTTGACGACCACATTTCTTTCATCGATCTAAAAGAAAGTTTTTCTTTAGGTAACAATGGTATGATTCTATAGCATTATTCGTCTCTTTATTTGCATGTGGGAAATCGCGACATCCTTTCACCCACATCCCTAAAAGTAAAAAACTAAGTTAGTGGAAATATCTAATATTTATAAAACACAAAAAGGGAAACACTAACAATAGTATGTGCGCTTGCGAAACTTATCATCAACAACCCAATTTATGCGAAAGTAGTCCAAGAATTCCTCCTCATCCACAAAATCATTGAAAAATACTTCTATCATATTGACCACATCATCGTTGGAACAATTTTTCTTTATATAACACAACTGACTGTACATCACACTTTCTCTTTCTGGACTCTTCTTGAACCAATTCGAGTTTTTTAGACACACCCTTCTTAGTAACACTTCTCACCGTGCAGTGATCCTCCTATGATCTTCAATGTGTTAAACTATGAAATTTTCAAAATAAACACAAGTTGTAATGCATAGTAACGACAATGAATTTACCTCAATGTCACTATCTCATCCAAGCATCAACAACCATGAACACATTGAATTTCAAATCATGACGTACTTGGTAACACTGTTGCATAAGTTGCTCCAACAAAAGTGCAATATCTTGAGGTGTATTTTGTGATGCAAAAACCCATGCAACTAACACCACACTTTGTTGTACATCAAATGAAACTAGTGTGTACAGTTGATACTGCCATTCTCAAAGAACACATGAAGTGAAAATATTTCTTTATTGATGAAATTGAATGGTTACATATTGAATGATCATATTAAAAAAATCATGAGAAACACACATACTCCATATTCGTTTGTATTAAATATTGAATCCATGGTTATGAAGGTGTTATGATATATCTTGACCATTGTCTCCAACATCCATTTTCTCTGGATTCCAATTATGAAAGGGACGTATGCACCATTGGAATCCTCCTCATGTAATTGGTACCAAATATTGATACTCATTTCATATTTTTTATGAAGTTGATAGTTTCCTTTTCTCAAACGAATACAGATGTTTAGTACATATTTTATATGCAATAAGAAGTACCTATCTCATGTTTTCACATCCATGTTAATGTTCTTCTTGATTTTCATTTTACACACCGATTCAACTGGCACATCCAAATAAAAACAACTTTATACATAGGATAATATGTCCTTTGAAATCCTTGGTTGATGCATAGACCCAACCTCGCATGAAGTGTCAAGCAAACCATGACAAGGACATCCTTCTCCATCCTCAGCTCATACATATTATACGTCAATATTGCTATCTTGGGATATTTTTCCCTAACCTTAACAATAAAATGACATTGACATCCCCTCTTCTTGGAAAATGAAATCCTATGTTTAGCTGTTTTTTTTCCTCTTTTGTCCTCTGTGCCATATGAACATGCATAGCTACATAAGCAAATTTTAAATGTCAATACATACAAAAAATGATAAATGCATTGCCATTAATAACATCCAGATAATGCATTCTTGAAATACTTACATAATATATCTGAATGAAGCACTAACCCTTTCTTTTGGGTTTTTTTTGGGTGAAATTACATGGAGCATCTGGGTTGATTTCTTCCCCTCTGATGAAGTTGAAAACTCTATAAGACAAGATTTTCACAACACGATAAATGCTTCCTTTTGTTCGTTTAATTTCAGACCAAACAAAATATTTAGCGACAAAGGTGTTAATTTTTTTAGGGTCTTTCAATTCAATGTCCTCGATATCCTTCCATTTTCCTTGCTTGACCATCTTGTATCAATGCCTACAAACAATGTGCAAATAAACTAGGGAAAACAAAAAAAACTTGTTATCTGTAAAAAACAATGTTGCAATTTAAATGACATGGAAGGATCCATGAGCCATTGTTTCTGTTTGAAATGTTATCTTTCTCCTTGATCCAAAATATGCTCTATTAATTCACAAATATTTTTTTGTAGCGTTTCCCCTGTAGATGATTTCAAGATGACATAATTATCTTCCTATTTTATTTAACAATGCATAAATTTACAAATCTAGTGCTTACAATTAGATTCATGTTTTGGGTGAGTGGAATCACCCAATTGGTTGTAGTTTTTGAGTGCTTACAGAAACACCCCCCTGCAACCAATTGGGGATGTTTCCAGGAAAATAAAAAAGTACCATTTCATACAAAAGAAAGATGAGACAATTTTGTTAAGGTAAGCCTAATATTAGTTTGCAACAAAATAAAAAATATTAATTCATACAAAACGAGGACATGGAATTCATGTTAGGTAAAAGCCTTATTACCTTACAGTCTGTCACCTTCCCTGAAAATCAAAATTAGTAAAAAAATCCTATAAATTGTCAGTGTAAAAGTAACACTTGAAAAAACACATACTGCATATGAGTTTTCCTATAAATGTCAACGTTGACCAAATTTTATGTGGACTTCATGGTCTCCTACTAGTAAAGATAATATGACTGTATATAGTTTATTCCAAATGTCAACATATAGTGGTTGACAAGTTAAAGTGTTTAAAGTTGACGATGTTTAGTTTTGAGTTTGTTTCTTGCTTGTTTCATTATCTTCTATCCTACTGGGTTATTTATAACTTCTTGGGTTTTGTATTGCCTCATAATGAAACCTCCAGTTTTTACATTCTTGTAACTATGCATCTGCATCACCTTGGTGATCAAAATAACATGATTACGATGTTCTACCTTCTTCTCTAGGTGCTGGCAAGTTGAAGTGAAACTTGGAAACCCACAAGTGTCTCCATATACAATGGTTGAAATAAATTACTATGTCCAATAAATATCGCCACCTAGTTTGTTCCAACCTCTCAAATTATTACAAAACTGTTGTAACTGGATTTTCATTTAATAAAATGATCTTTTGTCAGTGCAATCTCTGTCGTGAACTCTTTCCAATAGTCTAAGCCTCATACTTCCTTTACTAGTGGAGTTATTATTGTTGATGCATCTCCAATCATTAACTAGAAACCTTGGCAGTCATAAAAGTAGATCCATGTAAAAATATGGCATTCATTCTTGTTCTGGGAACCGAGAGTTCTCATAATTTTCCCATAGTAACTATGTTCTTCTACACAAGTACCAATCTTTCCTCTGAAAATATGTGGATGGTTCCATTCATGAGATGAATATATGTTGAAAACATAATCTTGTTTCAGCTCTTGCTAAACTAATGAAAATTTTGTCCAAAGATGAACATAGCCTAGGGAAATGAAGAGAAATTGCAGACAAGTTGTGGATATGCCTATGTGCTATATACCATCATCAAATGCTTATAGAAACATTGCATCCAAACCAGATGTGATTGGACTAGGAGGTATTACGCCCCTGCATGTAGGTGCAAGTATGAAAAATGCAGAGGACATTGTTCATGCTTTAACCAATGATCCACAGAAGGTGAGAAAAGAGAATACATGCTTTGACTTGTTGAACCAGTATGGCCTTTACATGATAAAAGTATGCTTGTTGTTCAAGAAACTCCCTATAATTGGCTCAATTTCACCTTTCATGTGGGAAAATATTCAGTCTCGTAGTGACTAAAGTTGTTTAATTTATATATATTTGTGGTAACTTGCCTCATCTCGTAGGAAATTTGGTCCCCATAGGGAATGGTCTGCTATCCCCCAATTGAGTAGAGATGATATTAATCAAAAGTGTTATTGTTACATTTGACATGCAAAGAAAAGTTTCTATATCATTATGCATATTTGAATGGATTGTATTGTTTAGTTTGTAATGTAGGGAAACTTTCTCCTTTGTGGGTAGCGGAACCACTATACTGTAAGGAGTTCTTGAATGTTTTGGCATTTAGAAAGATTGAAGCTGTGAAAAAATCCAGTTGGGAAGAGTGAGTGGGGTTTTTAAAACTGTTTCCCTAGTTGTGATAGATAACTTGCTGCGAGGATTTGATCATAAGGATGCTAGGTGAAAAACATGGCTTGTTAATGATCAGATTATTTGCTTCTATAGAAGAAATCATTCTTTAAGATGGTTATAATATTTTGAGCTTACTTTTAGAATGGACACCTGGTCAAATATAGCCACTATGAAGATTCACATCTTTGAATTCCACAAGAGAATCCATTAAAAATAAATTCTCTGTCTCTATTAGTGATGAAAAACACCCATTGATTTACCACTTTAATGCTTAACAATGTATGAACTAACATATATAATGTCCATATTAAAAATACAAGATAATCTAAAATGTCTCATAGCCTTAGACATTGCAAATTTTTTTATAGAAATGAATGCTCAAGATGATGACTTAATGCAATGAATGAATTTATGCTCAGATTGGAAACATTTTCCCAACAGTGGGGGAATCCCTAAATCATCATTTTATACCACCTGATTTTAGTGGGAGAAGCCTGAAATCATCACTTTATACCTCCTGATTTGTGCTTCAAGTTCCATTATAGCAATCAAATGGAACAATATTCTCTTTTTATCATTACCATTATCTCTCATAATTAATGCACAAATAGTCAAGAGCTCTTCTCAGTCTTAACATGTATACTTATTAAAATCTGAAACTTGCAGGTCTATGAGAGTGACCTCCATTGGAGTCAATATTTGATAATTCAAAGTTGGGTTTCAACTTTATGACCAATGAAAATTCCATTGAAGTGACCTCCATGGGACAAAATATATAAAATGAATATATGGTAATTGAAGGTGGGGTTTCAACCTTATGACCTTTTTCAGTGAAAGAGATATTTAATTGGTCTAATTCCATGCCCTCCATGCCCATAGCAAGATATTACATTTGAAATGAATATGCAGGAGGATAAATTATGATGAAGAGAAGTCAAAGGAAATTCAAGCTATATATATATATTATAATATCAATCATATTAAGGTATACAAAGTTCGTTAGAAATGAAGCATTCATGCCATCCATGGCCATGAGAGTGCCCTAAAAATAGGTTATTTTCAGTAGTATGTCCATACATTAAGGAATCATAAAAGTATTATTAACTCGTGTTGAAACTATACTAACTGATACATAAATAAATTAACAAGCATAGAATTCCAGCAGCTCCTGCAGAGGATTTGCATGATCATGATCATCATTTTGCAGCATCCACAGAAGATGTATATGTTATGGGTGTCTATAATGTTTCTTTACATCATTTATGAAATATTTATGCATTGATAGGATGAAAGCTTGCTGAAACTAAGGGAGGCTTTTACAGCATGATGTCTACTCAGATGTATATTTGTATGGTATGTCTGTTATGTTTGGTTTTATATTGAAGGGTTTTAAGAAGCATATCCCATGGGGTTGCACTGCAAAGAGTGGATTTTATTTGTTTTGATCCACTTGTCGAAAGTAGTTATTTTACTGGTACTAGGTATTACAAGTGAGACAAATCACAATGAGAATGTAGCCCTAATCGATTTCTTAAGATCACTCTCTTGTGGCGGGGTACTATATACTTTCTTACATGAGTCTGGATATGCATTTTACCAAGCAATATAATACGACATGTTTTCATTTTGGAATTTTCCCTAATATTATGTTGTTTGTAGTTTAATTCTCATTTTTTTTCATCAAAGGATGACCTCGTTGGCACTGGGGTTTATGTGGTTTACATTGTAAGATTTTGCGTGATTGAGATTAATCATGCTTTGAAGTTGAAGTTTGGAAACCAAGGATATTATATTGAAATTAACTATATTTGATCGTACATTTTGTTTATAGGATGGATGTGGTGCTTATTACCTAGCTTTTCAAGTTGAGTGATAATGTTAATATTGTTGGTCAATTGGATAATGGGTGCATCACATGCATCCTATCCACCACAGGTGGGAAGAGTTCATTCTTCCTAAAAGATAATGTTGATCCAGGAGGAAATACTGGTAGGATCCATTATGAAGCAAATACAGATCTTTTCTTGGCTTTCCAAGGTGATGTTGTAGTGTTTGTGCTGGAGAATCCCCATCATCCCCATCAGGTAATGATCATCAATAGAGTTACTTTGATTGAGAGTCATTGAAATACATTTGTTGGTCTTATTGGTTGATGAATGATCACGATATTAACTCCATGTGATAGATACTTTTTCCATCAATGGATAGAATCATATTCACGGGGTCTTAGATTCAAGGGTTAAGATGGATTCCCATCATTTTTTTTTATGAATAAGGCCACCAGGCATGCACTGAAATAGAAGGACAAGGAATGGGACCACATAAAACCTTCCTTTCTCCCTTTTCCTTTGTGTTAAAATATTAAGTATATCCTTCTCTCTGGGTATGTGAATAATTCTCATTTTCCCCAATATCTTCATTCACTACAGTGTTATCAAGCATAACCTAGGTTTTTGGACTACCAGAGTCTCAGGTGTTAGAATTAAAGGGTTGTATTAAAACTGTCCAATATGTTATTATAATGGTGATCCCCTAATATGGATTTATCTTTCAATGGAATTGAAAAAATATACTTGGCATCTTATTCACTACAAGGTGAATGACTATGCTCTATGGACCTTAAGTGCAGATGTTGGAAATGGTTATTAATGTCTAAGTCCCGTGAACAACATCCATTTGAATATGGATACGAAAGTTGCAGATGGAAATGTTGGAGGAATATGTGATGGAAATGAAATTATCCTCTTCGACCCACACTAGCGTCTGTAACCCACACCAGTGTTTGTAACCCACATCAACATCTGCAATGCACACCAATGTCTATGCATCTGCTAAAAAAACTAGAAATATCTAGAAATAAGGGAGTGCGAGGTTATGATTCGAAAACTCATGGTAGGTAGCCAAATCCATGCATTAATGCATGGAATTGACGTCATGGGAAGCAATGGAAAAAGGATGATGGAAGATAGAGTGTTAATAGAGATAGAGTGTGGAAAATTCTGTCACCAGAGGTGACCATATATGATCGTTGGCATAGAGGAAAATATTCCCCTTGATAGACAAATCATTTGACAATAATGTTGTCACCAACGATTGAGTTGTTGTTATAGTACATGTCCAATATTTCTGTGAAGATGAGCGTAGATATTTGGTTCAAATGCAAGGATTTATGGCATTAAAAAGAAACATGCCATGCATACTAAATATCCATTATGTAAATCTCCCCAATGAAATAAAGGATTTGATACCACCTTCCTCACACATAGGAGTGGGACAAACTATAAATTTTACCCATTATCTAGTTTTGAGCTTTACAAAACCTATAATTGTCCAAATAGCGTCCTCAAAATCCCCCTCAGGTAGTTTGGTTCAAGTACATACTGATATATAAACAATATACAAAGACCTAAGAGAAAGGAACGTAAAAATAACCAAGGAATATAGGCAAGATATTGGAGCTTCTCGTAAGAGATTACTTATAGTAGATGACAACCAAAATAATATTCTCAGATGTTCATTAGTAAAACCCTTAGTCCCAAACCCTACTAGTATCATAATATTTCAATGCTAATGAATACCACATTGATTTTAAGGCCTTTGAAAAATTGGATATGGTGGACTTCTATAAGAAAACCAGTGGCATGGTGTGCAATGATATATTGCAATTGGTTAAAACAAAAGAAAAGGTTGAGAATAGTATTGAAGAAACTTGAATACCACTAGAGGGAAGAGAACATCACTGTCGAATCCAAGCAAGTCACAATCAAAATCTTGGAGGAAAATATTATGGCCTTAAGCACTAGGTCAAGTGATGGAGCACATGCAACTCCAATTCTGAAAGAAAAGGAAAATAAGATAGATCACCTTAAAAAACTATTAAAATCCCAACAATTGAGCCATTGCAGACCTCATAGTTAAGAGAAGTATATGCAGAGAGTGAAAATAATCATCCACAAATTCCTTAGTTCCAAAGGCTAGATGTAGAAAGGGAAAATGAAATTATAGAGGTCAAAGAAGAGAGTGTTTCACTTGAATTAATTTTTTTAATCTCATATGAGAATCCTACTCCAGCGATCAGTTAATATAGGGATAAAACGACATAAGTGGAGGAAAGAGAATCCGTAGAACCATGGGAGTAAGTGGAAGTAGTAGATGTATATGCAATGGAAGAAGATCAAATTATCCAACCTCTTGGAAAAGATAATAAAATTAGGGAGATGGAAAGGGATGTAAATGAAAAGGAAGATCGAATTTTGGATTTGGGGATGGATATGTCAAGAAAATAAGATGAGATACATGACCTCCAAAATGAGATAGTTGACTAAATATCCAAATCACTAAGCTGGAAATAGATACAATAGGAGAATCTATTATCATGAGGACAAATAAATTTCTATGAGATAAAGTCATACATATAATGACATATAAGTGGGACAAATTTGAGATGGTCTAGGAAGAGCTTGATATGTGAAAATATACCAGGGAGGAAACCAATAATGTGGAAATACAATTAGGATAGATTCCTGAAACTTCAAAACAAGTGATAAATTTCTTGACAAAAGAAAATAAAATCAAGTTGAAGCAACTCCAGAGTGCAAGTAGAAGACCTATCATAAAAATAGACAAGTAGATGGTGTTTAAGAAAATTCTTTTGAAAAGAACACAAATTAGCCAAAATATGGTGAGTAGTGATATAAACAATTTTAAGAATATGTTTGATAAGGAAATTAAATTTGGATTAACCCATCCATGGTATGGAAATGGGAAGATACTCACTAAAGAGCATTTTAAAGAAAGATTACTTTAAAATAAAAATGAAGTGCCCACAATTGAAGTACTAGAGGGTAAAATATCAGGAGAACGGGTAATTGATAGGATTAAGCCACAATTTTAGGTGTGGATGAATTTAAAAAGGTTGTTCAAATACTTGGATCCAGTCTCCTATGCAACTCATATTGATATAGAGTTATCACTAGATTCCCTCAAATCCCACATGATGTCAATTGGGAAAGAGTGGAAATTAGTGATAAGGTGCTCCAAGTTTGATGAGCATTAAAAGAAACATGAATTAGGACAAATTTCAAGCATTCCAAGTACCATGACATAATGGAAACAATACCCAATAGTAGCTACACATCTCATGAATTTTCCCTCTCCTATATTTTTTAGGCCACTAGTTGAACAAGAAAATTGATCAGGAGCATCACATATACACTCAATCAATACTTATACATAGAAATATACATGAACGCAAGTCTATATGAGAGAAAATGTGTCCTTAGACAAAAGCAAAAAGAAAAGTGTGACAAAAATAACAACTTAGAATAGAATAGAAGAGTCTATGAAGTTGAACGCAAAAGTAACTTTTGTAGGGGGGGATTACATAGCGATAGTTGGTTGCAAGTCATTGTAATATCAACTAATTTAGTTAGGCTCAAGGGTCTATATAATGAGATTTGAGCCAAAGGCTCACGACTAGGATTTTATAAATAGGAATATTTCTCTCTAACTTGTTGAGTCAAATGAAAATTTTTTCCGTGTAAATATTTTTGCAAGAGATTGAGGATACGAAGCCTTGCAGAGAGTTATACTCTATGTATATCATAGATTATAATGTACATTGTATGAAGGAACTCATAGTAATTCCAATAAAGCATGATACAACATATTTGATCTAACTGAGCATCGTTGATATTCTTTTATGATTTAATGTTGGATATTGTTTCAGAATTGCAAAGTTCTTTTGTTTTTCTTATAGTTATCACCTAGATAAATTGCATCAATTTACAACACCAGTAATCTCTATTTAAAATTGGTGACACCATTGTTCACCCTCTATATTTTCCTTTTCATTAAAACACAACATAGTATCTCATTTTCTACAAGTTTTAATTCAATTATTAAACTTTCATACAATATATGAAAAAATGCCTATTTTTCATGTAGATGATAATTGTTACATATTTATTCACTCGATTCGACAACATTAAATATTCTTGTGAGGTTTAGTGTTTAATTTCCAACTTATTAGCAATATATTTAGAAATCAAATTAACTTGAGACCAACTATGAAACAAAGTATCTACCTTTATATGCTTCATTATGACCCTTACATGGAAAAGCTCATTCATTTTCTTATCATCATTTTCAAACTTAGGAGATTGAATAGAAGAAATTGAGCTAGAAGTTATATGTTTACTTCCCATTGCACTAATATTTGTCTAAAATTTAAAATAAAACCCAAGGTATTGTTGCACTATAGCAGTAGTAGTTTTCTTCCCCTTGTCCTAGAACGTTTTTGGTAGTAACTTAGGATGAATTTCCAACACTTGGTATCCACATGCCCTTTCTTACTGCAATGTAGACATGTAATATTCTCCACCTCTTTCTTCAATGTAGATGTATTCTTACCCTTCTCTTTTCCTTTCAACTTCTTCTAAAACTTAGGTGTCTTCTTATATACGTTCTCCATACTATGTTCACCTTTTCTACGTTCTATATGAGTATCTTGTACTGCCACTTTGTTAATATTGGTAGGGTTAAACATCAAAATAGTATGACATTGATAAGAATGAAAACCTCCAATGTGCTTAAGAAGAGTGTCACGAGTGTGTAATGGAATTTCCAATGCTAAATATTTATTCTTAAATTCTTTTGTATAATCTTAAAAAATTTTCCCATTTAATTGTCTTAGATGTAACCATTCAATCATATATGTTGTCCAATTTTTATGCATTCAATTCTCCATCGTGAACATGAAATTCAAATTTAACATCCAAGTTTAATAAAGGCATATCATGATAATGAGAAGGGTTTTTATAATGCTTATTCATGGAATATGGACCACTTCCACCATCATTAGATGATGGTGATGGTGATGGTGAAGAAGGTCTTGAAGATACTCCACACTCACCTCCTCCTTCAACATGTACTGAGGATTCACCTTCCGCAAAACCCTTTGAACTCTTTGATAGAAATATTTCACTATTTACTTCATCACACAAAGAGTAGCCATAACTTCCTTGGGACCCATGGGAGGTCTCTCTCCATCGTTTTGTTTAGATTCTATCTCTTGTTTTAAAAATTACCATTGGATTTCTATATTGAAACTTGAAAGATTTAATTCAAGCCACTTTACTTTATCTCTTGTAGGCATGAACCTGTCAAACCTGCTTTGATACTACTTGATATGAAAAATATTAAGTTACCAATTTAACCAATATTCCATCATAAATAAAAAATAGTTCCTAGCTAACGAGATCTTTAAATTGACAGTGCATTTCCCAATGTTACATTATTATCTTCACTTAACTAAACACTTATGCTTATGAAAATCAAATTGCATAATTCATTCTTCATAAGTGAAATGTGAGATGTGGAGAAGAGACCAAGATAGAACAATAACAACAAAATCAGACCAAAAATTTATAACAGAGTTCACCAGACACCCTAGCTATATCTATGGGTCCACTCCCAAATGTTGAGATTTCTTTCATTAATCTGAAAGTGCTAAAATATGTTACATTACTATATTCACTTAACTAAACAATCATGATTATTAAAATCAAATTGCATAATTCATTCTTCATATGTGAAATGTGAGATGTGAAAAAGAGGTCAAGAGAGAACAATAACAATATAAAACTTGATAACAGAGTTCACTAGACACCCTAGCTACATATTTGGGTCTACTCTCGAATAGTGATATATCTCTCATTAATATAAAAGTACTAAAATAATACAAAATAAAATATTACAATTCAACTTTTGAAATCACCTTTCAGTTCTGCAACTTATAAATAGAAATATAAATCACCACTAGATTTTACAGGAAAGTTTGAGAATTTTAAGTATAAAATCCACTATTCTCTCGGAATTATGAATCTTTTTAGTATAAATGAGGCCAAGTTCTGCTCTGGTATTATGACTCCCCTCTTGTCATGAATTCTAATGTTGTGCTATGTACTATTATTTTGTACCTCAGTATGCATTCCCACTGTATTGCATCGTGATTTTCATGCCGAGTTAAATAGATGGGTTTGGTACTAACCCTCACCTGAACCCCACGGTGCCATGGTATCAAACTTCAATACAATGTTGATAGTTAGGCATAATATATAGCACCCATGGCGTAGTTATCGGGTTTCTTTATTGGGTAGCGGTAGGTCATGGGTTCAAACCCCATGAACTTCACTCTAGTAGTATAACAATTTATATATATGGAATGTTTGTTTAGAATTAGTTTATTCATATGATGTGTTGGGCCAAGCCCCATGAGGGTGATTTTTTTATCTGCAACCCTCCTTGGGATTCTTGAAGGTTCCATGTAGAACCTTATAATTGGTCCATGTGGAACTCTTACACTATACTACTTCACTACCTAGTTACTATATGGACCTACCACATGTATATTGACTATATCACCACATGATTGTATGAACCCACTACCTTAGATACAATATCATTGTATGGAAAATCACGTCACTCACATATTGGACAACTTCAAATGCTAATTGTACTATCCTCTACCATGTGTCACTTACATAGGATGCCAAATTATCTATATATATGCCATGTAGGAGCATCCCATTGGACCAATTGGACACCAAATGTGTCAAATTCATGCTACACATGGAAACCTATAATGTTTCTTTCTTAGCATGTTGAATTCATGCTAACATAATCTTGTGCCATTTCAACTGTATAGATGGGCCACATGGAAGCCTGTATGATTTCCACATGACACTCCCAATTTTCTTTTTTCCCTTTTTTCCAAAAATTCATAATGCAATATATCCCTCAGATGGTGTATGTTTGAGGTGAGTCAAGTGTCATTGGAAATATCTCGGCAAGCCCTATGCAATGGTGCCATATGGTTTATAATTTAAGATTGTTAGTTTTTTAGTGACCATAGATAAACCTAGATCAAGGTATAATTGAGATAGAAGGTCCACTATAGGGTACATACTTTTGCTTGGTTCCAATCTAATTTCATGGTCAAGTAAGAAGTTGAGATATATTTTTCTTTCTTCTTGTGAATTAGAGTAAAAGGTATATAACGAAGCAACTAAAGATGTAGTGTGGATATGGTAAGTTATTATAAAGCTTGTACTAATTCACAAGTCTCCTAGTAAGTTAAAATGTCCCAATCGAAGTGAAATTCAACTTGCATACAATCCAATGTATCACTCCAAGACTAAACGCATTGACCTTGATACTTGTTACATTTGAGATATTATTGTAGATGTTGCTATTTATTTAGAGTATTGTCACACTTAACAACAAGAAACATATATCTTCAACAAATCCATGACATAAGTGAAGTTTTTGTATCTTTGAGTTTTTTTGGGGAGGGGGAAGTTGTCATTAAGAGGGAATGTTTGTGAAATGTTGTCGGTCCTAGGGGAAAGATAGGAATAATTCAGTTAGAACTCTGCCTAAGGATGGAAAAGAGTCAGGTCGCAGGAAGTAAAAGGATCTATGACAGAAGTAAAGAATGAAGAAAAAAATAAGGAGATAAGGAAAATACATTCTGAAGGAAGCAACTGCAGAAGGAAGGAGCCCAGGTAGAAGAAGTAGCAAGAAAGGAAGATGAGACAAAAGAAGGATGGAAGCAGATAAAGAAGAAATATATAAGGAAATATGCATCTAAAGAGGAGTTTGTGATAGAAGAGGAAGCTATGATAGAAGAGGAAGCCATGATAGAAGAGGAAGCTGTGATAGAAGAGGACACTGTGATAGAAGAGAGGCCACTATGAAAGAGTAACAACGACAAAAGGAAAGTATGTGACAAGGAAGGATGCGACAGAGTTTACCATGTCAGAACATGTGTAGCGACACAATGGTTAAAAAGCAACATCTCAAAAATATCGTGGGTATGAGGACTGCTAGAGTTGACGGAACCCACATGTATGAAAGCATCTTTGTAAGTTGGCTCGTTAGTGTTTATTGCAAGTGTCTTTAGAATAGGAAAAGACATGTTATTGACTAAATGTATGAAGTCAAATGAAAACGACATGTAAGATTCTATAAAAGGAGGAACCCAAGATGTATGTGGGTTATCCTTTGAAGGGTTTGGTCATGTTAGTATCTGTAACATTTGGTTGTTTAGTGATAGTATGATTCTATTGTGTGTAGTGTGTTGAAGTCGTAGAGAGGAGTTGAATAACCTATAGCTGAGTGTGCAGGAGTGTAGGAGAGAGTGAATCAATCCAGGATATGTTTGGATTGATAGTAGAGTCATAGAAGATAGTGAGTTGATCCAGGATATGTGCGGATCATTAGTAGAGTCAAGTAGAGAAATAATAGTGAAAAAAGACTAGAGAGAATGAGACAAGGAAGAATTTTGTATAAATAAAAAAGAGAGATCTAGAACAAAGTCTACAACTTACTGCGCAGACCAAAGGTGCCATATATTTCTCATGCCAGATGAAGAGTGCCTTTGTGGTTTTTCCCAGATGGGTTTAAACTTTAGATACCATGTCAAATGTGTGAATGGCGATTGTGATTGAGTTGCATATATATGTTATTGTGAATATGTATTTATGTACTTGTGTATGAATTATTTTATATGTATTTGTCACACTGTTATAGTTGAATGTTCTTATGTTGCGTTGGGTTGTTGTTATAATACTTGTCGAAGGGTGAGTTGTAGTGTAGAAAAACTATGTGTAATAAGTATACACACCCCACCTGTCAACTTCTGTCGAGTGACTTGGTAGATAAATAAGGGACCCTAAATCCCCCACCCAAGTACGGAAACATGGTTCTAGAAGTTACCCAATATATAAATATATCTCGGGTGAGACTCCATCTGCATCACAGGCGATGCCCACTAAGCCTTACTCTGTTGGGATGATATCTTGGGCTTTGTTGCACGCTAAAGAAGGACTAAACCTAGGTTGAATAGGGTCTAAATCCAACAAATGGTTTTGTTTTTAGGACTGTCAATGATTTTGGTGAGGGATATATTGTGGCATCCAGAGAAGGCTGAAATCCAATACTGGGTGGAATTTAAAGCATTAGAGTTTGCATGACAATAGAGTAAAGGATATCGATGGAACCTACGAGAGTGGTTGGGCCAATACCTCTACATGTATATTCACAAGATTTTATTTTTTGATTTCCTTATTGTGTTGCATGAGTGGTTTTTGAATTCGGAAACCCAACAAAGAAACTTTCAAGGAGGAGAACCGGCGTAGTGGAATCCTTAGTTGATTCAACAAATGAAAAGAGTAAGAAATCCTATGTCGAGGGCTGTTGATTTTTGGGTAGATAGAATTTCACAAGGATATATGACTGAGTTTATTGTCGATACAATAACCTTATATAGTGAGGCGGAGCGAAATTGTTTCCAAGGACCTTGCCGAAGATAATTGTCACCCTTGAAAACTTGGATAAAGATGCCCATATGTGAAAACCGAATACTGCAAATGTGACAATTGAGAACTATGTGAAAATTTTTGGATATTTCTCAACAAAAGTGTGTGAAAAATGGAGGAAACTAAGTTGAGATATTCCCTGGAGATAGTGGAACTGAACTAGAGATTGGTTATTTAAGAAGTGGAAGAATATTTAGGTTGGAAAAGAGAAGAAAGAATATTCTAGGAAGAGGGAGCTATAGTACGACCAAATGAGGATACTACGAGCTCGTGTTGCATGTTGACGAAGGTTATTGCGACGAAAAATCAGAATATCAGTCGATATTTGAAGAAGAAGAAGAAGAAGAAGAATTAGAAGAGTCAGTAGAAACTCCACACGCAAAGCACGAGTACGATACACCTATGACCTTGCGCACTTCTTGAGAGGTGAGATATAGAAACTTGTCTCACAATAGAGTTGTAAATAGTAGTAGTAATAACATTGTGAATAGTGGAAAAGGGAGTGCAACTACTAAAAACAAATTCCCAAGTGTATCAAGAGACAACATAATGGCTGGAACAAACATTAAGTTTCCAATATTTAATAGGAATCAGTTGGAAGACCCAGAACAAATTTTTTTTTATCTATGAAGTCATATGGAATGTATGACAGATCTAAGATGAAGACATAAAGAAACATCACATGGTCACAAATCTATGAGGTCGTGCGCTAGAATGGTACATTAATTTTTCTATTGTGCCAGTAGGATTTGCGCAGAAAACACTCTGCCAAATTCGAATCAGAATGATAGATGAGTTCAAAAAGACAAAATATGAGTCACAGTGCATTACAAAGATTAAAGAAATCAAGCAGTTACCTACAAAGTATTTCTGGGAATTTGATGAGAGATTCAAGACATTAATGGCCAAAGTAAACCTCTAGATGTCAGACATAAATCATAAGGAATGGTTCATTGCTGCATTTTTATCGCACATCTGGATTCCATTGATGCAACAAAAGAATGTGTCCCAAGCATAAGCTCTGGAAATAACCATGAATATAGAATCCTCATTGATTGGAGAAATCGATGCATGAATGATGCTGATTCGGTCACAATTGGATAAAATTTATGGTGCAACTCCAAGACATAAATGAAGGGAAAGAGGCTCAAGAAGAGATATGGTGTACAATATGTAGAACAAAAGGACACCATAAAGATAATTTATCGGCACTCATGAACTCTGTCGCAACAGGAGCAATGGACCCGATAAAAACCTAAGGGATTCCTTGGTGTAGAATATGCCAGACTAGAGGTGATCGATTAGAAGAATGTGTGTATTTGCGGAATATTGTAAGAACACCAACTAGTTTGTATTGTAAATTTTGTAAACATGTAGGACACGATGAGAAATATTGTAGAGCATTTCACCTCCTACAAGAGAAAATGATTGATACCTACTTGATGAATAATTATGAGTAGATGCAAGATAAATGAGCGCAAGCTCAGTACCAACCTAGTAGATATCCACCAACGAAATTCCAACAGCTGCAATATACTCAACAACAATATCAGCCAAATTATTCCGCTGGAGCAACAGTACCCTCAACCTAGGGGTGGGAATTTTTGAGTCCAAGGAAAAAACCAAAAAGGAGGAGGATTCGGTCGAGGAAGAAGCCAAGTTGTATGTTATAACTGTGGACAACCAGGACACTTTGCTTGATATTTTGCAAGTCTTGTAAATACCTATTCGTATTGTAAATCATTTGATATTATTGTCGAACAATGTCTACAACTGATTGCAAAGTGGTAAGATCAAAGTGTGGGAAATCCCAACCCCATGCAGATTCCCAATAGAACCCCAAATAGAGCATCCAGATGATTTATGTCGAGTAAAGAGAAGCAAACATTATTGTCGTCCGAAGGGGAGGTGATGCTACTTGAGCATACCAGGACGCACAACATGTACAACCACAGGTACAAATGACGACACAAAATAAAGTACTCTTTGATGTCCATAAATAAAAGAAGGCATTCTTTGAATCCTGGCCGGAATTTGTCGACACAAACAAATCATCGACATTAGGACAAGTAAGAGAGATTCCCAAAAGGTTCTATCAAATACTCAAGAAGAAACTACCGAGAAACGTTTAGTAAGATCAAAGATTTTTTCAAAATTTGCTTAGCACTAATCCATGATAAAGATGTTGTCACAGAATTCACAACACTCATAGAAGAAAATATATAAAAGTTGTGACACAAACAAAGAGTTAATCATGTCGGTAAAGAATTAAAAATTGGTTTTGATTTTTGAATGACTACGCAGATAGGAGACTATGACATGGATTATATCACATGCATGAAGTTTCCATGAGAATATGTGCAAGAATTACAATATCTGTGCAATGGGTAGGAGATGAGGCAAGCGAGCTCCCTACATATGAAGGTTTTCCTAACCTTGCATATTTTGTAATAGAATTTAAAGAAAAAGTTAGAGAATTGCAATGATTTTCTGCCTTGGACTTTGTGTTGAAAGCTACGCCCGCTAGCTGGTGGGGTACACATAAAAAATATATCTCTGAATGGCCTCAATGTAGAAGATTTCAATCAGATTCAGAGAAGAGATTAGTTGTACAGGATACAAGTGTACAATATTTACAAATCTTTTTAAACATATTGAGAAACGGTCTCAGGACATGGCACGAATACCCACGACAAGAATGGTTTTATCACTTCATACATACACTAGATATGATACCAAGGAATTGGTATACATATATTGAACTGCGATGAAGAAATATGTAGTTGGAAGAAATAGCTACTATTTTCAAACATACATTCTAGTTCATAGATGATCACCCAACAATTGACGGTGCACTACAAGTAATGAAATAAAATATATCTGAGGAAATCCCTGTCGCAATGACAAATTTCCATCAATGCAATGCAACAATCCACCCTTGGATGGAGTGCTACAATGTGAAGGGAGAACTGGATGATGATGACTCGCTTGATATAGACATACGTGATTCAAAAGGTATGTGTGCAGTGGAAGGATTTGGTATTTCTAGTGACTAGCTCCCGAGTCCAATAAAGATTAAGAAACTTAATATTGGCTCGCCTGAAAATCCAAATTTCACCAATATTGAAGATTATTGGGATGAAGAGACTATAGGAAAGATCATTGACTTATAACATGAGTTTTAGGATTTATTCTATACCAAATTCTCAGATATTAAAGCGATAGACGAAGATATCGACGAGATGAAGATACCTTTGCGACCCGATGCCAAATCGATCAAGCAACGACCATACAGATTGAATCAATGGTATAGATAAAAAGTCAAGGATGCATTGGACCAAATGCTAGCAGAAATTTTTAGTGAAATTGTTGAGGAATCGGAATGGATTAGTCTGATAGTGGTTTATTACAAGAATACCAAAGACAAATTAACAATTTGTGTTGACCTACGAAAGTTGAATGATGCTTGTTTGCATGACTCATTTCTGACTCCATTCATAGATGAAGTATTGGAGAGTATTGGAGGGTAGTAAATGTACTTGTTTAGTGATGGATTCTCTAGTTACCATCAGATCAGAATTGCATATGAATACCGACACAAGACTACCTTTGCAACAAAGTGGGGATGTTTCTAGTATACAATAATTTCCTTTGGACTTAAAAATTCCACTGCGATTTTTTCCAGAATTGTAGTAACTGTATTTAAAGATTTCATAAACAAATTTATTGAAGTCTACTTCATTGATTGGATGATATTTGGGCTCATAAAACACCATATTGAGAGCCTTAGAATTAGTTGGAACAATGTTTCCAGTATCAAATTTCACTCAATTTGAAGAAATGTATCTTTTGCGGCCTGTTTGGAGCCCTGTTAATCCATGTGGTTTGTCACGATGGAATTTTGGACGATCCATCCAAAATTGTGATCATTCTCGATCTACCACCACTTAATATAGATAAATAGTTGAGATAATTACTGGGACACACTAGATACTATAGAAAATTTATCAAAGGATATGCGAAGGTCACTGCTCCGATGGAAAATATTTTGAAAAAAGATGCCAACTTTCACTTGACAGAGAGATTCCAAGAGAGTCTAGACAAATTGAAAACAAAGATGGCTATTGAACGAATAATTGTATTTTCATAATGGAAAAAGGAGTTTCATGTTCATGTCGATGCATTGTTGGACGCACTTAGTGTATTAGTGATGCAACCTGGTGAAGGATCCATTGATCATCCCATTTCCTTCACTAGTAGGGAGTTATCAACTTGTTGAGGCCTGGAAATTCGTAGGCAACAACAACAAGGGATTCTCCCCAGTCAACATTCCCAACTAGCCCGTGACTATTTGGTATAGGGAATCTGTCCGGTTTGAGGTCCGGCTACCGTAGGTCAAAGTAACAAAAACAAAGGTTTTATCGATTACATCCCGGTCCACCATGTATTTTTGTATTTTTGATCTAAGTATGATATGCATATGCCTAATTAACCGTGTAGGGTGATAAGGATGCAAGGATCAGTCACAACATGATGCGCAGGTTCTTACCTCTCATCTTAAGACTCATAATCATCTCGATCACATATACAACAATAAAATTAAACTATCTATCTATCTACCTATCCCCGGGGAGCAAAACTGTAACTTATTTATGAGTAATGTGTATTGTGCATGTATTATGAAGAGAAATTACAGTTAGCTGATATTCCTTCCTACAACACATGAACGATTAAAGATATTTAGACAATCAGATAGCTAATTGTTTATGAACAGTATACATTACTCATGGTGGTAATTCCACAAAATAAACCAGAAATCATTCAACAAGAACATAGGCTCTAAGAGTTAGAACGATCTCACAGTTAATGGACAAAAAACTGGAAAAACAAAATAGTTCATCTTCCCGCAATCCACAGCATAACATTTGAAAATCCCACCAATATTTCTCCAACAGGCAAAGAATAATTCTTTACTGCAAAAAAAAAAAGTAGTTCTTCTTACAATATTGCTTTACATGCCTAATTGGGAAAAATCCCCTATTCCTTCTAAGCCTTCTACATTTATACAAAAAGGGCGAGACTGTTGGGTTGCCCAAAGTAATCTTTGGGCTTCTCGACTCTTCACCTCCAATGTTTCACTTTTCTCAAATGTTTTTTACAAAATCATTACAAATTACAAAAGTGACCAATCTTTTATGAGGAGGGTCCC
Source organism: Pseudotsuga menziesii (assembly GCA_001517045.1). Taxonomy (NCBI): domain Eukaryota; kingdom Viridiplantae; phylum Streptophyta; class Pinopsida; order Pinales; family Pinaceae; genus Pseudotsuga; species Pseudotsuga menziesii. Next base: position 145,405 of record LPNX010687861.1, read on the forward strand.
ACTTGGGTGTCCAGAAACTTCTTCCACGCCAAAGATTCAGAGGCGATGCCTTAAAAGGCACAAGGTTCCAGAAACTGGATGTTGATCTCAAACTTCGCAGCCTGGTTCTTTCTAGCCTCAATTCTGGCTATGCTCAACCGAAGATGATCCTCCAAAACCTGCACACTAATGGCTGAATGATCTACTTCACTCTTCAAGATCTGATCATCCAGGGATTTAATATGTTGTACTTTCGCTTCCTCCTCCTAGTATCTCTTCTGCAACATCTCCACAAATGAGTTGTGGTCCGAGAAAACATCAAGCCTCTGTTCGGCCTCTATTTGGCACCGATTGTAGGTAATAAGGAGCCTCCTGAAGAACTCTGTGCAGGCTCCTTTTGTCTTTTTAACTTCCTTTTTGAAATCCTCTGCGGTGTTTATAGCAAATTCTAATAAGTCATAATCCCGCTTGAGGGCCTGTTGATCCTTTGATGGTAGCTCTGCTGGAGTTTCTTCATTATTTTTCAGCCTTGCCATTCTTGTAGTCAGGACTTCAAGGACGTCCTAAGATCTATCAACAAAGTAAGAGGAGGTTTCTAGGATTTCCTCTAATCGGCCATCTACCTGCAGAACTTTACATCTCTCCTCTTCTATGGCAGTCTGCAGCTATAGCATATTGGCCTTTTGTGCCAACACATGCTCTTTGAACGGTTGGAGGTTGATCTGCTGCTCCCTCGATTCCTCTAATGTAGTGGCTAAAGAAGAAATTTGCTATTGAAGCTTTCTCTCTTGTTCTTGAGCCTGCTGCTCATTTGCTTCTAAGGCGATCTTCTGCTGCTCTAAGTCTCCTATCTTTCCCAGCAGTTGTTCTTTCTCCACCCGGAGCTCTTGATACTCTTGTGCAGCTTCAATAGCTTGTCTCTCTGCTTGGAGGAGTTGCAATTCATATTTTGAGGAATTCATCTCCCTTTTCATGTCCTCATATGTCCTCTTTAGCCTATTGCTTTCCTCTCTCTCCTTTCTCAATGTGTCTTTCAGCTGAGCAGAAGATTTCTTGGATTGCTCCAAGTCTGTCATAATCTTGTCCACATTATCTTCCAAAGCTTGAATTAGTGCAGCTCCGGCTCTAATGGTGAATCTTGGATCTTGGTCTGTTCCAAACACAATAGGCGTATCCGTTATCATTTTCCTGGGAAGACTTCCAGTTTCAACCTTCCTTTCCATTCTCTTCACTATCCTCTTAGTCTCCCTGTCATAGAAAACAATGTTAAAATCAAGTATTTCTTCCCCTTTCTTCTGTACAAAGGGGACCGGCTTCAATGTAGGGCCACAGATTGTCCAGGGGTGCTGGCAGCAGGTACTTCTGGGTCTTGAACCTTACGGTTCTCCATGTCCTGTGTCTATCCTCCAGTTGTGTCAGAGGCTGATTGTTCTGTCTCTGTCTATGTCAGATTTAGCCTCTCTGCTTCTTGCTTCTGTAGCTCCTCATCAAGCTTTCTTTTCTTTTCTTCTTCTTCATTCTGCAACCAACCCGTAGCTTCTTGTGCCATCCTTTGGGCCTCCTCATTTCTTCTCCTCGCCTCTTCCTCAGCTTTTGCTTATTCATCTCCCTTCCCACCTTTGGTGGAGATCTTCTTTTTGAACCTTCTCCTCAAGGCTGTCATGTTTACTGCATTTCAGAAGACGGATTCTTCTCTATCCCAATGATGGGTATATTCAAGATGTACGTTGTTTGCCTTGCAATGTTCAGCTACTTTACTGCAGGAGTCATTTATATGGAAGGGAATTTCCCCAAAATGAAACCTTTCCAGCTCTTCTACAAACTCATCAGCTTTCTTTACTCTGATGAACCTGTAACTTCCTAACTTGAAGGGCAAAGGAGGATAGGTAGCCTTCTTATGCTCAAACAGAAAGCTTCCTATGCCATCCAAGAAGACTTGCCTCACTGCCTCCTTGTGAATGATGTAGTCAATGGCGTATTTGGGCAGCAGGGAAGGTTCTCTTGAACCTCCAAACATCCTGAAGTAAAGGCCATTCTCATTCAGATAGTAGTCTGCATATTCTTCAATTACTTGTAGCGCCTCCTCTGACATGCAATCACACTCCTTTAAGAAAATGAGCGTATACAGTGGCATGATGAAGTGTTCACAGACTTCTCGATAATGGCTGTGATACTGGTGTGCCCACAGTGGTTTATATGCAGAATAGACATGCATTCTTTCCCTATCCCAGATGCACCTGAGTCTGGGGAAAGGATGATTGCACAATATACAATCAACCAGTATGGAACTCATATAGAATTCAGACCTTTTTTGGGATACTCCACCTAAGGCTGAGGCCAAGCAAGCTGAAAGACTATTTGATACAATGCTGGCCCAGTTGAAAATTGTCCCCTGGGTTGCAACTTAAAAAATGATTGGCATCCATTCCAATTTGAAGAACCTGCCATGGGCTCTTCCAAAAATCATGTTAAGCATCAAAGCTATGAACCTGTATGGGGCCCTTAAGCTTGTTGTATCATACTCTCCCATAGCCCTAGTTCTGAAATGCTTTCCTGATAGCAGCATTCTTTTAAGGGTCTCCACAAGGTCCATTCTAATGTTATTCAACCAATCATCAGACATAAATATTTGCACTTCTGGCAGGTGGTAGGCCAGAGCTACATATCCTGGGCTATATGCAGCATATCCCTATTTTTCAACATTCTCCAGGATCATTGTTGTTACATCTGCTCGAGGGAGAGTCCAACCATTTACTTGAGAGCATGGGAAAAGCTCTGGTTTGGTGACAATCTTCATCAGTGAAGATCTCTCGATATTGGCATATATGCCCTCTTCTTCCAGGCCCATATCTAGTACCTCCCGGTGTGTGATCAGCCTGTAAATCTCTCCCCATTGGTACTCAGGCTCCACACCAGATATACACTTGGTGTCTTCATATATGTATTCTGTTTTGGTAATGAATTCTACTTAGGTCTCCTCCTCGACCACAGGGGCCTTCTTCTTTTGCCTCTTTGACATTTCGAATTCGAAAACTTCCTGCCATATATGAAATTGTAAAAATTAAGCCATTCCCGGTTAAGTTGCAAATATCTATATAACAAAGTACAGCTTTTCACTCCTTCTATGTGTACCATGACAGCAATTAGTTAAATGAAGGAAAATGTGCAAAACAGTTCTATCAACAAATTTGAGCAAGAAGCAAATCTACATAAGAATGAAGAAAACTTGAGCTATCAGCGGGCGCCATGACCATCTCGCTGTGGGGAATGATAGGGGGAATCATGCAAAATTTCAAAGGTGCGCTTTTAGGAAACACACTACTGTCTGTTTAAAACCGTGTTCAATAATATGCTGTGGTGCTATATAATCCCCACTGGGCTCGGGTTCAAGACCGGCCGTGAACCGACTTTGCGCAGAACAGCGTGGCAAAACGCCACTGGTCTGAAGGATACGGGTAGCATGAAAATGGGGAAACCAGTCCAAATATCAAAGGAAAACTGTGAAAAACTGTCCCCCATCAAACATCATCACACAGGGCGGATTGGTGCAGACAATGTAATGACCGTCTGTACCAAACCCCCTATTCTCTAAGCATAGGGTTGCATAATCAAAAGCCACACATTAACAACACCATATGTGCTAAAATGCCCTCCCACAGACGGTTACAATACAAATACCTAATCCACTATATATGCATGTAACCAACGGGCCAAGGGAAAACGGCCGTGGACAAAACCCAACCGTAGAAAACCAACAAAGCCCGAAAGGAACCTGAAAGCGCAATGAGGAGCCTACCTGGCAATGCTATATGGATGGCGGGGAAAGGGTTGTCACCCTTCCATAGTTGAAGCCACCTGGAATGAACGTACACCGACAGCAGGGTCCGACCAAGCTCGAGAGGATGACAACACAACGAGAGCGACAATGGGCAAGTCGAAACAGAAATCCAAATAGAATAATCGAAAAATAGACCCGGCCCCAAAAATATATATAAGTCAACCACGTGCGGTGGGGAAATAGTAAAATAGGACGGTGGAAGACAAACAGATCGGAGGACGCAAGATAATTCCTTCTGCAACGTCAGGTGGCCAAACCACTAATCTATCCGCAGGGATAACCGGGAAACAAACCAATAGCGCATCAGAGAGATAGCGAAATGGGAGCCGCAACGGCGGAGGCATGAAGGATATCACAGTCGGCTAAGGCTTGAATCGGAAGAGAAAACCAATGAAATATCGACAAGGTTAGTGTTTCTTTCATCTGCAATGGCAGAACCATAAACTTAAGGATCGGCGAAAATAACAAAGTGGGGTCCGGCAAGTCAAAGCGACAATCATAAGACTTAGCGATCTGCCATCCGCAATGGTGGAGACCAAAGAAGCAACATGTTCCGTCGTAAAACAAAATATTAGCTGATTAAACCAAAAGCATCGAAGAAAATAACAAAGCCAAAGTTGATTATCCTTCCGCAACGGCGGGATTTAAAATGACTAGACGACCGGAAAGATAGAGCTTTCCACAGCCACAACGATGGAAGCCCACAACTCACGGACCGACGAAGATAACATAACAGGACCTGAAACATCAAAGCAAGAATCAGGAGAGTTAGTAATTTTCCATCTGCAATGGCGGAGACAGAAATAACAAATCATCCCAATGTAAACCAAAACAGAGCCGATTGAAAGAAACGTATCGAAGAAAACATTTAAACCAAAATTTGTTATTTCGCCACAACGGCAGGAGCTCCAACCAAATAAACTTCTGATTTGAACATGCTGAAAATGCATTCAAAAGAAACGATAGAGTTTGGACAAACTGAAGATTGTTTCAAGTGTTAGAGGAATAATCAAACAAGTGATAGATCATTCCAAGCATTAGAAAATCTTTCTGGAAAAGCTCATTAGATCAGATCAAAGAAGAAAATCAAACTAATCCAAGCAAAAGGAAGGTCCTGAAATTTTTTAGAATTTTGGGAAAATTGTTGCAGCTGCAACAATTGGCGACTACCTGGTGAACCCCAGATTTCTGACTTAACTCCTCCCAGTTAAATACTGTCTAGCTCAAAATTGAAATCTTCTATATGTTTGTAGTCCTAAGTTGGCCAAATCATACATTTAACTCATTGAGAAACAGTTCATTGGGGAAAAGGTAACATCAGAAATATTTGCAAGTCTGAATAACTCTTTTGAGGCCAAACAAGTGAGATTTATTTTACCCCTATCCTTGGGTAGTTTCAAGCCTGGACACCACAGGATTGTAACATATAGTAAACAACACTATCAATTTGTTCCTCATTCCCATGCCAACTGCACTTTTGTGCTATTTGAACTTTAGTTCTTGTGAGTCCTCCATCTGCCTTACTTTCTGAATTTTATTCAGGCTCCTCTATCCATAGTGTCCTTTTGTGTGAGAGAAGGATTTACTGTTCATCTCACGGACGGAGAGGAACTTTTGGCAACTTGAGATTCATGCTTTTGATACTTTTCTTTCATATGTATTGTTTCTTTAAGGAGTTTTGACTCTTTGATAGCATTTAGCCTTTTTGAAATCATGGCATGGGATCATTTATATATGATATATTGTTTACCTTGCTTCCTTTACATGGGTCCTTTGTTGTCACTGCCTTGGACATTTAAGATGTGAAATGGATGGAGCCTTGAAATAGTATTCCAGACCAGTTAATTCTGAGTTATTTACAGGGGTTATGTAGAACTTCAATGAAAGTAGGGCCAATTAGGAACACTGATACTAGAAGACATTCTATGTTTCAAAGCACAGTCTTTTGCTCAAGATTTCAGTTAATTAAGAACCCTGATGTTTCCATTGCAACCAAAAGTTTGCCTCTTTATTCAAAAATAAAAAGAACTAGTAACAAATCATTTAAATCAAAAGAAAACAGCATCAAAGCATTAAAGAAAAACAACTTTATTTATGTACAAGGTAAAAAGAAAAGAAAAGAAAATGTGGGCCCACCCTTAAAAATCTTCAGTCCAACAAGTTAAAGGGCTAGGCTGCAGTGTAGGCTAATAATCTATCCATCGTCTAAGTGTACCATTTTTGAAATTGAGACCATGTCTACTAATCTACATTCATCTTTATCAGCCTGAGGAAGTTGAAGGAGCTCAGGCTGATTGTCAATCTTATAACTCGCCTTTCTTTCTGTATGATGTCTTAGCTTAAGCTCAGTCAGATAATTTCCCAGGACAGATTCAACAGACTCATTACCTTCTCCTAGATTAGTGACAGTATGATTCATGTAAGGTTCTCTCAAAATTTTTATCTGATTTGGGGTACCCTTGAGAGGTAACAATAAATGAGACCAATCTGAAGCAAAATAACCTTTCAACCTGGCAGACCAATCTCGGTTGAGAATAAGACCATATCCACTCGGTATGTCAGCCACCATATTGTCAATAAATTGACATATCTTGTTATTTGCAACAAAGCGAATGAGAACATTTTTCATTTCTCACACTACTTTGACACCTGTGCTATCTAATTGCGTTACTTCCCAAGGTGTGGACTCTAGATGTCCATTAATATTTTTGCAAACCTCCAGTGGCATAACATTGACCGCTGATCTAGAATCTACCAAGCAATTATGCACGTTATGATTCAGCATTTCTAGGGTCAAGAGAAAAGGAGGGGTTTCATCTTTTTCTTCCCAACCTAGTTCTATGTCTTCTTCTCCTGGTTGGTTGTGAGTGGGTATATCCTCTTTAAGCTCCTCAATTTATTCATTGTTTCCTTGATCAACACTTGCCTGTTCTTCCACAAGTTTGACAGGATCACTGATTGGCTCGGTTTGCTGGTTGACAGTGGTGACTTTAGGTGTTTTATCTTTAATATTTACATCAATCTGTCTCTTGACCGTCTCCTGCAATTTTTTAATCTTTGAAATTATTGCATTGTCTTTAATTGCTAGGTCCGTATCTTTTGTTGTTGGTGGTGTGTATTCATATTTAAGAGCATTCTCTTCTGTGTTGAAAAGCAAGCTACCATTCCATAAGAACATGGTATCATCATCTTGTTTCTCTGTGGTCTGGTTTTTCTCTTCTTTCTTACCATTGTCTTTAGTCAATTTAGAGTCCATCATCTTATTCATCACCAATGTCATCGAGTTTAACCATTGAGGACACTTCTTTTCAGAATGAGTTTGTTGGTGAAAAGTGCAGAAATTATCACCCCTACTTCTGTTATGTTTATTGATGGTAAATTTGGTGGAGGTATTTTCCATTGGTTGCTATCCTCTCTTTTTTGGTAGTAGGGTTTTTCAGTTTTCTAAGCTTCCCTCCCTTTCTCCAGATCTATTATTTTGTTGGATAGATTCTGCATCATTTTCAACATTCCCTGATAATCATGTGATTGTTCAACTTGAGGTTTAGACAGCAATAAGGCTCTTCTCCTGGTAGTTTTCTCTCTCAGTTGCTCAGGATAGTCTTCTATACTTTCCTTTTCAGCCTCTACCCTTTCTGCTTCTTCATAAGTCTCTACCAACGTAGGCTTGGCTTTCATTTTGGAAAACATGGCTAGTTCAGGTCCTAGGGAAAAGGTGAAATATTCAATTAAGACCTTGTCAGAGGGTCTGTTAGCTTCAGAAAAGTTATTTAGGTATGTTGAAAATATTTGAGTGAAACTATGTACCTTCTCATTCTTCTCTTTTCTTAACATACCAAGACCTTTCATTAGTGAGGCATGTGTCTTTTGGGCTGAGTACTTACTTCTGAAAGTCCTTTCGAAGGTGTCCTAACCAGGAATAGAGTTTGTAGGCAAACTGAAATACAAGGATTCCGCTGCCCCTTTAAGGGTATGTGGGAATAATCTACAGACCACATCCTTGTGCTCTCCAGCCCTTAACCCCTCTAATGCTAGATAAAAGCTTTGCAGGTGGTCATCTACAGCATTCCTCTCCTCGGGATCAAACTTGGGCAACAGCTTGTCAAAAGCTTGAGGTAGGTTATGCAAAGGAGGTGTTAGGTTCAAAGGTGATCTAGCTCTCCAAGCCGGCAGGGGGTTGGGCTGATTCACATTTATACCAGCCATGAGAAAAGTTGAATGACCAGGAGTCTGAGTAAGAAACAAAGTGAGATGAAACTGGGCTTACTTGTCTCAAAGGTAGAACCAAAACCTGTAAGTACTTGGGTTAGGTCAAAAGCTTCCCAAAAATCTGCTGGTGGGGTAATCTTGGGAAAATAAGTTTCCACAGCCATCCATGCACTGGCGGCCCTCCTTCTAGCACCAGAACTGTTGAGGCCTAGAAATTCGCAGGCAACAATAGCAAGGGATTCTCCCAAGTGAACGTTCCCAACTAGCACGTGACTGTTTGGTATAGGGAATCCATCCGGTTTGCGGTCCGGCTACCGTAGGTCAAAGTAACAAAAACAAAGGTTTTACCGGTTGCGGCCTGGTCCACCGTGTATTTTTGTATTTTTTATCTAAGTATGATATGCATATGCCTAATTAACCGTGCAGGGTGATAAGGATGCAAGGAGCAGTCACAACGTGATGCGCAGGTTCTTACCTCTCGTCTTAAGACTCACAAGCAACTCGATCACATATACAACAAAAAAATTAAACTATCTATCTATCTACCTATCCCCGGGGAGCAAAACTGTAACTTATTTATGAGTAATGTGTATTGTGCATGTATTATGAAGAGAAATTATAGTTAGCTGATATTCCTTCCTACAATACATGAACGATTAAAGATATTTAAACAATCAGATAGCCAATTGTTTATGAACAGTATACATTACTCATGGTGGTAATTGCATAAAATAAACCAGAAATCATTCAACAAGAACATAGGCTCTAAGAGTTAGAACGATCTCACAGTTAATGGACAAAAAGATGGAAAAACAAAATAGTTCATCTTTTTGCAATCCACAGCATAACATTTGAAAGTCCCACCAATCTTTCTCCAACAGACAAACAATAATTCTTTATTGCAAAAAAAAAGTAGTTATTCTTACAATATTGCTTTACATGTCTAACTGGGAAAAAAACCCTATTCCTTCTAAGCCTTCTACATTTATACAAAAAGGGTGAGACTATTGGGTTGCCCAAAGTAACCTTTGGGCTTCCTGACTCTTCACCTCCAATGTTTCACTTTTCTCAAATGTTTTTTACAAAATCGTTACAAATTACAAAAGTGACCAATCTTTTACGAGGAGGGTCCCACTTGGGTGTCCAGAAACTTCTTCCACGCCAAAGATTCAGAGGCGATGCCTTCAAAGGCACAAGGTTCCAGAAACTGGATGTTGATCTCAAACTTTGCAGCCTGGTTCTTTATAGCCTCAATTCTGGCTGTGCTCAACCGAAGATGATCCTCCAAAAGCTGCACACTGATGGCTGAATGATCTACTTAACTCTTCAAGATCTGATCATCCAGGGATTTAATATGTTGTACTTTCGCTTCCTCCCCCTGATATCTCTTCTGCAACATCTCCAAAAATGAGTTGTGGTCCAGGAAAACATCAAGTCTCTGTTCGGCCTCTGTTTGGCACCGATTGTAGGTAATAAGGAGCCTCCTGAAGAAATCTGTGTAGGCTCCTTTCATCTTTTTAATTTCCTTTTTGAAATCCTCTGCGGTGTTTATAGCAAATTCTAATAAGTCATAATCCCGCTTGAGGGCCTGTTGATCCTTTGATGGCAGCTCTTCTGGAGTTTCTTCATTATTTTTCATCCTTTCCATTCTTGCAGTCAGGACTTCAACAACGTCTTGAGATCTATCAACAAAGTAAGCGGAAGTTTCCAATATTTCCTCTAATCGGCCATCTACCTGCAAAACTTTACATCTCTCCTCTTCTATGGCAGTCTGCAGCTGCAACATCTTGGCCTTTTGTGCCAACACATGCTCTTTGAACGGTTGGAGGTTGACTTGTTGCTCCCTCGCTTCCTCTAAAGCAGTGGCTAAAGAATAAATTTTCTCTTGAAGCTTTCTCTCTTGTTCTTGAGCCTGCTGCTCATTTGCTTCTAAGGCGGTCTTCTGCTGCTCTAAGTCTCCTATCTTTCCCAGCAGCTGTTCTTTCTCCACCCGGAGCTCTTGATACTCTTGTTGCACTTTCTTTAAATGCTCTTGTGCAGCTTCACTAGCTTGTCTCTCTACTTGGAGGAGTTGCAATTCATCTTTTGAGGAAGTCATCTCCCTTTTGATGTCCTCATATTTCCTGTTTAGCCTATTGCTTTCCTCTCTCTCCTTTCTCAATGTGTCTTTCAGCTGAGTAGAAGATTTCTTGGATTGCTCCAATTCTGTCATAATCTTGTCCACATTATCTTCCTAGGCTTGAATCAATGCAACTCCGGCTCTAATGGTGAATCTTGGATCTTGGTCTGTTCCAAACACAACAGACGTACCCGTTATCATTTTCCCGGGTAGAATTCCAGTTTCAACCTTCCTTTCCATTCTCTTCACTATCCTCTTCGTCTCCCTGTCATAGAAAACAGTGTTAAAATGAGGTATTTCTTCCCCTTTCTTTCGTACAAAGGGGACCAACTTCAGTTCAGGGACCACAGATTGTTCAGGGGTGCTGGTAGCAGGTACTTTTGGGTCCTAAATCTTGGGGTTCTCCATGTCCTGTGTCTGTCCTCCAGCTGTTTCAGAGGCTGACTGTTCTGTCTCTGTCTGTGTCAACTTTAGCCTCTCTGCTTCTTGCTTCTGTAGCTCCTCCTCAAGCTTTCTTTTCTTTTCTTCTTCTTCATTCTGCAACCAACCCGCAGCTTCTTGTGCCAGCCTTTGGGCCTCCTCATTTCTTCTCTTGGCCTCTTCCTCAGCTTTTGCTTGTTCATCTCCCTTCCCACCTTTGGTGGAGATCTTCTTTTTGAACCTTCTCCTCAAGGCTGTCATGTTTACTGCATTTCAGAAGATGGATTCTTCTCTATCCCAATGATGGGTATATTCAAAATGTACATTGTTTTCCTTGCAATGTTCAGCTACTTTACTGCAGGAGTCATTTCTATGGAAGGGCATTTCCCCAAAATGAAACCTTTCCAGCTCTTCTACAAACTCATTAGCTTTATTTACTCTGATGAACCTGTAAAGTCCTAACTTGAAGGGCAAACGATGATAGGCAGCCTTCTTATGCTCAAACAGAAAGCTTCCTATGCCATCATAGAAGACTTGCCTCACTGCCTCCTTGTGAATGATGTAGTCAATGGCGTATTTGGGAAGTAGGGAAGGTGCTCTTGAACCTCCAAACATCCTGAAGTAAAGGCCATTCTCATTCAGATAGTAGTTTGCATATTCTTCAATTACTTGCAGCGCCTCCTCTAACATGCAATCACACTCCTTCAAGAAAATGAGCGTATATAGTGGCATGATGAAGTGTTCACAGACTTCTCGATAATGGCTGTGATACTGGTGCGCCCACAGTGATTTATATGTATAATAGAAAGGAATTCTTTCCGTATCCCAGATGCACCTGAGGCCGAGGAAAGGCTGATTGCACAATATACAATCGACCAATATGGAACTCATATAGAATTCAGAACTTTTTTGGGATACTCCACCCAAGGCTAAGGCCAAGCAAGCTGAAAGAATATTTGATACAATGTTGTCCCAGTTGAAAATTGTCCCCTGGGTTGCAACATAAAAAATGATTGGCATCCATTCCAATTTGAAGAACCTGCCATGAGCTCTTCCAAAAATCCTGTTAAGCATCAAAGCTATGAACCTGTATGGGGCCCTTAAGCTTGTTGTATCATACTCTCCCGTAGCCCTGGTTCTGAAATGCTTTCCTGATAGCAGCATTCTTTTAAGGGTCTCCACAAGGTCCATTCTAATGTTATTCAACCAATAATCAGACATAAATATTTGTGCTTCCGGCAGGTGGTAGGCCAGAGCTACATATCCTGGGCTATATGCAGCATAGCCCTATTTTTCAACATTCTCCAGGATCATTGTTGTTACATCTGCTCGGGGGAGAATCCAACCAATTACTTGAGAGCATGGGAAAATCTCTAGTCTGGTGGCAATCTTCATCAGTGAAGATCTCTCGATATTGGCATATATGCCCTCTTCTTCCAGGCACATATCCGGCACCTCTCGGCGTGTGATCAACCTGTAAATCTCTCCCCATTGGTACTCGGGCTCCACACCAGATATACACTTGGTGTCTTCATATATGTATTCTGTTTTGGTAATGACTTCCACTTCGGGCTCCTCCTCGACCACAGGGGCCTTCTTCTTTTGCCTCTTTGACATTTCGGATTCGAAAAATTCCTGCCATATATGACATTGTAAACATTAAGCCATTCCCCGTTAAGTTGCAACTATTTATATAACAAAGTACAATGTTTCACTCCTTCTATGTGTACCATGACAGCAATTAGTTAAATGAAGCAAAATGTGCAAAACAGTTCTATCAAAAAATTTGAGCATGAAGCAAATCTACATAAGAATGAAGAAAACTTGAGCTATCAGCAGGCTCCATGACCATCTCGATGTGGGGAATGATAGGGGGAATCATGCAAAATTTCAATGGTGCACTTTTAGGAAACACACTACTGTCTATTTAAAACCGTGTTCAATAATACGCTATGGTGCTATATAACCCCCACCGGGCTCGGGTTCGAGACCCGCCATGAACCGACTTTGTGTGGAAGAGCGTGGTGAAACACAACTGGTCTGAAGGATACAGATAGCATGAAAATGGGGAAACCAGTCCAAATATCAAAGGAAAACCACGAAAAACCGTCCCCCATCAAACATCATCACACAGGGCGGATTGGTGCAGACAACGTAACGACCGTCTGCACCAAACCCCCTATTCTCTAAGCGTAGGGTTGCATAATAAAAAGCCACAGAGTAACAACACCATATGTGCTAAAACGCCCTCCCACAGACGGTTACGATACAAATCCCTAATCCACTATATATGCATGTAACCAACGGTCCAAGGGAAAATAGCCATGGACAAAACCCAACCGTAGAAAACCAACAAAGCCTAAAAGGAACAGGAAAACGCAATGAGGAGCCTACCTGGAAATGCCGTATGGATGGCGAGGAAAGGGCGGTCAATTTTCCACAGTTGAAGCCACCTGGAACGAGCGTATACCGACAGCAGGGTCCGACCAAGATCGAGAGTATGATAGCACAATGAGAGCGACAGTGGGCAAGTCGAAACGACAATCCAAATAGAATAATCGAAAAATAGACCCAGCCCCAAAAATATATATAAGTCAACCACGTGCAGCGGGGAAATAGTAAAATCAGACGGCGGAAGACAAACGGATTGGAGGACGCAAGATAATTCCTTTCGCAACGTCGGGTGGCCAAACCACTAATCTATCCATAGGGATAACCGAGAAACAAATGAATAGCGCATCGGAGTGATAGTGAAATGGGAGCCACAACGGCGGAGGCATGAAGGATATCACAGTCCGCTAAGGCTTGAATCGGAAGAGAAAACCAATGAAATATCGGCAAGGTTATTGTTTCTTTCATCCGCAACGGCGGAACCATAAACTTAAGGATCGACGAAAATAACAAAGCGGGGTCCGTCAAGTCAAAGCGACAATCAGAAGACTTAGCAATCTGCCATCTGCAATGGCGGAGATGAAAGAAGCAACATGTTCCGTCGTAAAACAAAATATCAGCCGATTAAACCAAAAGCATCGAAGAAAATAATGAAGCCAAAGTTGATTATCCTTCCGCAACGGTGGGATTTAAAATGACTAGACGACCGGAAAGATAGAGCTTTCCGCAGACGCAACGGCGGAAGCCCACAACTCACGGACCGGCGAAGATAACATAACGGGACCCCAAACATTAAAACAAAAATCGGGAGAGTTAGTAATTTTCCATCCGCAACGGCGGAGACAGAAATAAAAAATCATCCCAATGTAAAACAAAACATAGCCGATTGAAAGAAACGTATCGGAGAAAACATTTAAACCAAAACTTGTTATTTCGCCGCAACAGCGGGAGCTCCAACCAAATAAACTTCTGATTTGAACATGCTGAAAATGCATTCAAAAGCAACGATAGAGTTTGGAAAAACCGAAGATTGTTTCAAGTGTTAGAGGAAGAATCAAACAAGTGATAGATCATTCCAAGCATTAGAAAATATTTCTGGAAAAGCTCATTAGATCACATCAAAGAAGAAAATCAAACTAATCCAAGCAAAAGGAGGGTCCTGAAATTTTTTAGAATTTTGGGAAAATTGTTGCAGCTGCAACACAACTACAGAGAAAAATTATACCACAACAGAAAGAGAAGGTTTAGCAATGGTATATGCACTGCAGAAATTCAAACATTTTTTGTTGGGTGGAGATTTTAAGATGTACATTGACCATTATACATTGAAATACTTGGTTAATAAGTCATTGTTGGGGGGCAAGGTCTGTCGATGGATTCTCCTCTTCCAAGAATTTGATTTTGATATAATTATTAAAACCGTTCAATTGAACTTGGTGTTAGACCATCTTTCAAGGATAAAAAGTGCTGAAGAGCCTAGTAACTTGGAAGATAATATCCCCGATGTGCAATTATTTGAGATAATTCTGTTTGATGATCATTATAGATATATCATACAATTTTTGAGTATGGGTTATGTTATCACTCAGAATGTACCCAGGTTGTGAAAGGTATATCCCAAGGTAACAACAAAAACCACTTTAGAAAGAAACTGGCTTTTTTTTCTAGAGAGGGATCTCTCAGATATAAATTTAACAAGGCCAGATATTGGAATCAATACTTTAAATTATGCAGATGGTTGAAACAACACATATAACCATTGGGAAATGGAGTCAAATAGATAAAGATAATGCAGAGTTTCATACATAGAATCCTACCAAAGGAAATATAATCATCCAGTCACATTCATTCATTGATTTTCAGGTGAATAAGGAAGAAACATGAACAATCCATCAATATAGGGCATCACAAGACAAATTCCATATCAACTTTAGCAAATAAATTTGTAAAATATCTGAGACAATAGCCAGAGCATAACAAGTATGAATTTTGAAACTATTAAACACTATGTTTAGATATGAAGAAAACAGAATGGAAGGTAAGCACTTAGAAGAAAATCACATGGAAAGAAGGCACAGACTGTAACATAAATGACACAGGAATCTTTGATGATAAATCCAGTATTTGGCTTTGTTATTTATTCAAAAATCATAAGTTCTCAAAAAACATTGGTCCAAACATATGGGTTCCAACCCCCAATACATCAAATAAATTAAAATATATACAAAGATAACTTCTTCCCAAGAATATTAATCACCAAATAATATGTTAATCAAAGTTTTTGTAACCATATCCCTAATAACTAGCAATAAAAACTACATGCTTCGATTCAAACAACAGATTGTTTAATTGCGCCTAGAGGCGCTCTACAGCCCAGTATGGGGGAGATCTTGTAACGTGATGTAATGTTACTAACATGTCGGCAAAAAATAATAGTGATAGTGAATATTATGGGAGAGATATTGTAACGTGATGTAACGTTTGGAACATGCCGACAAAAAATAATAGTGATAGTGAATATTATGGGAGAGATTTTGTAACACAAAATAAAAAATAATATCACTTTCATAACTTTATTTTTATTAATAAAAACTAAATTTTATAATAGGTGAAAATAAATGCCGGCCACAAAAACAATCTAATATGGGGGAGATGTTGTAATCTTCCTACCTAACAAAACAATAAAAAAGTAAAAATTTAATTATCCGTAAAAAAAATATGTGGGTCAAGAAAAAAACACAAAATTGAATTATCTGCAAAAAAATGTTGGCCTTAAAACCATGTGCAAGGAATTCTAAACAACCCATGGTTTTATTGTACATGGTTTAGGAGGCTTTGCACATGGTTTTAAAACCATGTGCAAGGCCTCCTAAACAACCCATGGTTTTATTGTACATGGTTTAGGAGGGCCTTGCAAATGGTTTTAAGACCATGTGCAAGGCCTCCTAAACAACCCATGATTGTAGGAGGGCCTTGCATATGGTTTTAAAACCATGTGTGGAGAAATGATGCAATGTTCGTTCCTAACAAAATAAAAAATATTATACGTCAGCCATAAATAATATTAAATAATAATAATAATAAAATTATATGTGGACCTTAAATAAAAAGATGTGTCTTTTTGTTTCAATCAAATCAATGGATACCTAAAAAGAGGTTTGCACCTCGAGAGATTTGATCCATCTCGGCGCTTGATAGAGCCTAGGATTTGGATCTACGCTGGTTATAACCAACTTAGTGACTTGCAAAGTATCCCAAATAAACAGCTCCACGAAATGCAACACATGTTTTCAAGGATGAAGTATATACTTGGTCTTCCTGAATCTCTCCACGATCCTCCATTGCTCTGCATTTGGAGTGTCATATTTTGTCATCTCTCTAATGGACACCTTGAGATCCACATAAGCTTCATAAGATACTGTGGGAAATCCTCTTCTAATGATTAAAAACTTTTGCAATATTTCAAAATCCTCTGTCAATTTTTCTACAATGATCTTTCCAATCATCCCTTTAACCAAATATTCGAACATGGAATGGTCCATGTGATTCTAAACTAGCAAACTGTGATAATGCTCCTGAGAAAATAATCTTCCTTCATCGTCCCAAAAAGAAGGGAGGCCATCCTCAAACAGATTCTTAAAAGCAAGCTTGAAATGCTTTATCTGCGAAGACATTGTATTAGCCTTATCGTGCACTATTTTCATAAGTTGATGTTTGTTAATAATTTTTTTTCCCATAGCACAATTGCTACTCTGTCCTTAATCCTGATGTCCTACAACTTCTGATATGTTAGAGAATTCGAGAAATTTAAAGCATTCTAAGCTGTATTTAAAGGCTTCTTTTCCATGGTCTTGTTTTCCAACTTCAGTCTTTGAGTAGCTAAATTGACTAATGCACTTTGATCATCAATAAAATTTAAAAAGTGCCTGAACTTGGTGATTTCCATAGATAATGTATCCCAAATTAAATGTTTAGCACCTTGTAGAGGAGCTTTTCCTATACTTTTTTCCTTTAACTCATTGAGCTTTTTCCGCAATTGGATTTTATCATTGAATGTTTTATTCTTATCCTCAATGTTCCTAGCCAATTCTTGTTTAATTTTCTCATTTTCTTCCTTTAATTCCTTAATTTCCACATACTTTAGACTTACTTGAGACATAGGAACTAATAGATCAACTACAGAAAATTCAGCTAACGGTCTTTCAATATTCACAAGAGGTAAATCCATGCCAACACGAGTTTGAATCATCAACTCTTCCATAATTTCCTTTTCATCATTCTGATCCTTTTTTAACATCAAAATTTGGGCCATCAATTCAGCTCTTTCCACCTCCCATTTGTTTTTCTCCTCTTACAACTTTAATGATTTTCCTTTGCAGTCCATCATCTCTTGATAAACTTTATATTTTTCTTCCTGCAGTGTAAATAATTATGGGGACTGAGCATGTTCAACATTTGGGATTTTAAGCCTCTTTTTCAATACCTGAATGGTATTGTCCTTTTCTTCTAAAATATTTTTGGTTTCGTGTACATTTCCTGGTTCGTTTCCTAACCTTACAACATCTCCCTGTAACCTTTCAATTTGGATCAGATTTGCTTTATTTTCTACCTTCTCATGCTTCAATTGGACTTCCATCTTATCTACAAGGGACTACAATTTATTAACTTTCATAATAGCATGTGATAAATCGAAATAAATAACATCTCCAGTCTGCTTATGGAGTTGTATTTTATCGGGGACACTAATTTTATCTAACTGCACTTCCATCTCAGATACTTTTTTATCACTAACCATGGGGAACTTCAAGGTATTCCTCTCTGCATCTCGGGTAGAAATCAATGATGTCTTTTGATTGACTAGACTTCTAACTTGAGGAAGCAGATTTATGGTTTCCTCTGATGACTGCATTTGTTTTTTAGCATAACTTGACACTAACTCTACTCGGGATTTGAAACAGGAACTAGACTCTACATTACCTTCTCCTCCGAAAGAATACTGATGCATCTGTACAGACTTCTTTGGGAACAAGACCATTCTCTTTGAATCATCTGAAATTGTTTCTCCTGAAACTTGATCATCTTGAGGGTGTGTTTCGATCTTTTTATTTGAAATGTTTTCATCCACATCCATGCTCTTAGTTTTAGAAAGACTCCTCTTATTCATAATGCTAGGATTATCAGGTGCTTGAACCGTTGCAGTCAACTCGTTGCTCCTATCCTCATCGATTCTTGAATTCTCTTCAAAATAAGAAAAATTGGCTATTTTATCTAAGCCTTCAACAATTTGATGATCGAATGGTTTTTTTTTTTTGACTGCTTCCTCTCAGAGATAATGTGATGTGGATCATAATTAATTATCTGCTCCTTCTGGAAATCCATAACTTCTAATAACTTTTCTATGACCAACAAGGCACTTTTGTTTTTGAAAATAAATGAACCAACTTTAAGAGGAAATTTAACATTGGAAGACTTTTTGAACCCCCAAAAATGATCTTCTTATGCACATAATCTTTGCCTCATAAACTCAAGTGCAAATATTCTTGGAGTCAGAAAAACAGGTAACCTATATGGTTCCCCACTAAACCCGTACACCCTCAAAATAGTAAAATCTTTCTATAAGAACCAGTCTCCAATTCTGTCCTCTAAGGAAGGCTGTAGCATGAGTTTCATTTCTTCTAATACCCTTGGTAATACATCATCAAACAATAATTTATACATCTCTACCATAATCGTATTTACAAACTCAAACATGTTAATTTGTTTTGGAAGATCTGGAGAAAAAATGGTGGACAAGAATTACAATTCCGACACATTAGAACATAGCAGCATGTTTAGTAAGTATAACTGATATCTGATAAACCTGACTTTGGGAAATTCGACCAACTGGACATGGATAACCTCAGCCAAATACTCATCCAAACTTAAATAGTGGATTAAATGGGACTCGGGATCAATTGAAATTATACTCAATAAGAAACCTAAAATGACCTCGCTGATATGAATATCATCATCTAAACCTAGAATTTGACTGACCAAGGACATGACTAACTATACCTCTTTATTGAAAATGTTAACATTGTATGGTAGACAAAGTCCTTCTAATGACTGACCATCTTTCAGAATACTGGATAGAAATTGGCATCTAACTTCGGTTTTACAATTTTTATACATTTCGACTAAGACTGGCTCATTCAAGGACTCACAACTATCAGGAAAATTACCACGTATGTTCAGTATTCCACGAACGGTTTTCGCATTGACCTTACAAAGTAATTTTGATGTGGTATGAATCATGATAACTTTTTCAGAGGGAGAATAACTGTTTGCGCACCATTCGACAAATTCAGGAAATGGTAAAGTTTGTTCAACAGCAAAGTAATATGAGAAAGAACCATAGATATTCAGAATATGATTCCCTTGAAAATTACATTGCCACAACTGCTCCTTTGAAACTGATACATTACCAACTGATAGAACAGTGTCACATACGTTTCTTTCCCTATCGACAACAAATTCTTCCCTCTCATCCAAAACTCTGCATAAAACTCCTAAACCCTGTTCCTTTTCCATAGTGAATAATGGCAACAACTCTTCAAACCAAGTTTAAGTGTTTAAGGCTTACCTGTGACTGTAGATACATAGAATTTGACTTTGGAAAGATGGCGGACTGTCTCATTCTCTTTCACCCACAGCATGCAAATGAAATATTTTTTTAAACCAAGTCAACTTTACCTTTATATGACGGACTTTTCCGGAGCTCTCATCAAGCAGTTTTTTCTTTAATGCTTTCCCCCACGGAATTCACTCTAAGTCGCCACATGGAAAAAAAATTACATTCCACTACCACTCTTCCTTTTTAACCATCTCGCAACTTTGCCTTTCGGAACTAACAATGACTGTTGATAAGTTTTCACTTTTCTTCGAAACCGTTAGATCAAGATCAGTTATGCGTATTCCGCTAGCCTTTCTCATTTTTTCAAGTGTGTATCTTTACTTAGTGGATTGTTTCTCAGCCGTAGATTTAATTCGCTTTATTCCACAGCCGTTGATCTTTCTACCCTGCTAACCACTTCCACTTTTTATCTCCACTTATCCCCTGTGCAACTTTTCCCAGCGGATCCATTTTAAACCGTAGATATTCACGCTCACCCTTTACACCTTTAGATTGTGTAACAACTTAATCAAAATGCGTGTTTTAATAATGAAGTCAAGACCATCATACTTAGCCAATTTTATGTATCATTTTATCACTCCACAATCACACTTCTTCCTCAGCTGTTCAACATAGAGGTGTTAACAATTGGCTCCAACTGGGGATGATATCCTCCCTGTGACGTATCAATGAACTTGTATACCAGGTGCATGTCTTTAACCTTTTTTATCCAAACTTCCAAACTTTTTTACTTTTTCTCTGATATATCTCTTCTTAAAATAAATAAAAATGGATTACCTCCTAGATATTAGGGCCTTCACTCCGGGCTTCAAAAATATTTGGTTCACCGTCTGTACTTCTTTCAAGAAAATAAATATTCACAAACTATGGTACAAATTTACCCTCCACCTCAGGACAGGTAATGCTTCAAAAACCTTCCATTAACATGGTTACTCTCCAATGAAACCCCATTTGTATATTCCGAAACAAATGCATTTTCCCCTCTGTGACCTGCAATAACATAAGGACCTACCCACATGTGATCAAATTTTCCATTTTTATCTTCCTTAGGAGCATCCAATTTTAACACCAGGTCATCAATTTGGAACTGTTCTTCTTTCACCCTTCTATCAAAAGTATTTTTCATTTTTTCCTGGTGTGTCTACACTTTATCATAGGCTTTATTCCTTTTCTCTTCTAACTCAATGATTTGGTTTATCCTTCTCTGCATGTGGTTTGGTTCTTCCTATTTCTCTTGAAAATATTTCATAACTAGAACACCCAATGACGCTGGAAAAATGACGTCAATTCCATATACCAATTGAAAAAGAGAGACTCCAATCGCTCTTTTAGTAGTAATCCCGTCAGCCCATAAATCATACTTAAGTTTGGTGTGCCAAGATCTCTTGTTGTATTCTAACAACATATTGATAATCCTTACCAGGCTCTTATTAGAAGACTCAGCCAATCCATTTCCTTATGGATAATAAGCAGTTGAATGATTTAAGTTGATATGATATTTATGACCAAAATTAATCATCTTTTTGGATTTAAAAGCTGCTGAATTATCAGCCACTATTCTTCTGGGGCACCCAAACCTAGCCAATATATTTTCTTCAAGAAAATCCATAATTACTGTTTCAGTTTCTCTCCTAGTAGGTATTGCTTCGATCCATTTTGTGAAATAATCGGTGGCCATTAGAATCCATGTATGTTGTCCTGAAGAATTTGGGTTTATTTCTCCAATAAAATCCAAACCCCACTGCTGAAAAGGAGCCTCTACTGTTATTGGATTAAGAAGAAGGGGAATTACCTTTCTTTTACCATCAAAAATCTGGCATTGGTGACATGTACTAGTTTCTTTGTACACGTTTGAAAACAATGATGGCCAATAGAAACCTTCTCTCAAAATTTTGTTTGCTATCACCTTCCAAGAATGATG
Organism: Pseudotsuga menziesii; assembly: GCA_001517045.1. Lineage (NCBI taxonomy): Eukaryota > Viridiplantae > Streptophyta > Pinopsida > Pinales > Pinaceae > Pseudotsuga > Pseudotsuga menziesii. The sequence goes on from LPNX010687861.1 coordinate 166,955, forward strand.
TCCTCCACAATCTCCTTTATGAAATTCATTTACCGTGTGTCGGGCTTCATTTTCTAAAAGGAAATTAAGTAACACTCCCCCTGGATCTTTCTAATAAAGGTATTGATTTAAAATACAAAACTTAGCAGCTTTCAATTTTACCGTTCTTGCTCTGGTTTTACTCAATCCTGCATGAGCTTGTAAATTTTGAAGAACATGAACAATATTAGAATACCATGGGGATGTAGCAAAGTCAATCATTACCTCCACCCCTGTATCCAATTGATGAAATTGATAAGAAAATAAATTGAGCTGTAAAGATTCACAGTTTGAATCTGTCAACATTTTTTCCAATCCCTTCCCTTTAATCAACTTGTTAGGTCTAATCTCTATTTCATACTCCAGTAATGTCGCTCTCCATTTCTCTCTTCTTCCTTCTGGGTCAGGTTGTGTGAGAATCCCTTTCACTACAGTGATTGGAACATGAGAAACTATATGTGAATGAAGAATATACACCCTGAAATATTTCAATGCTTTAACCAAAGCATATGCTTGAATCTCCATAATATCATATTTTAATTCTCCATCTCTCAACATCTTACTAAAAAAGGCTCTGGGTTGCTCCATGTTCTCATAATTTTTTTGTAACAAAACTACAACAATAGTATGTTCTGAAGCATAAGCAAATACTAAGAAATATTTAGTGAAATCTGGACTCACCAACATAGGATCCTCCGAAATAGCTTGTTTTATTTCTTTAAAAGATTTTTTAGCCTCCGTTGTCCATTTTATCTCATGACCCTTTTTCAACATATTTGTAATATTCCTTAATATTTTAGCAAAACTAGGAATGAACCTTCTTAGAAAATTTACTTGTCCCAAGAAAGATTATATTTCTTTTTTACTCCTTCATTCTCCTACCTTCAAAATTGCACTGACTCTATTAGGATCAATTTTTATTCCACCTTCTGAAATTATGTGGCCTAACAATTTTCCTTCTTCCAATGCAAAATTTGATTTCTTTGGATTCAATGATATACCAAATTTCCTGCATTTTATGAATTTTTTTTCCAAATGATGACTATGCTCTCTATCAGACCTTGAATAAACTATGATGCCATCCATATAAATTACCACAAATTTTCCTATTTCTCCTGCAAAGCAATATCCATGGTACGCTGGAAGGTAGCCCCTGCATTCATCAAACCAAAAGGCATCTTTGCGTACATAAAGGTGCCCCATGGCGTGGTGAAAGCAGTTTTCTCTTGATCTTCAGGTAACACCTTAATCTGATTGTATCCAGAAAATCCATCCATCATTGAAAATCTTCTACTCCAACCACTTTCTGCAAAATATGATCCATCTTCGGCAAAGGATAATTATCTTTCATAGAGACCTTATTCAAATTCCTGAAATCTATGCAAAACCTTATTTCTCCATTTTTCTTTCTAACAGGAACTAAACTAGCAACCCATATTGAGAATCTTAAAGTCACAATAATTTTGGCATCAAACAATTTTTGAATTTCCTTCTCAATAACTGGAAGCAGCTTTGGATTTATTCTTCTAAGCTTTTGTCTGAAAGGTTTTTCTCCAGGTTTGATTGGAATAGTATGTTGTATTATTGAAGCATCATATTCCTTAAGGTATTCGTAACTTCAAGCAAATACATCTATATACTTTTTCATCAAGTTCACATATTCTTATTTTTCTTTTACAAGCAAGTTTTTAGATAGCTTCACAATCTTTGGATTCTCTTTAGTACCAATATTTCTATCTTCAATAGCATTATCAACAGGTTTTACTTTCGGATCTTTAGCAACATCATTTTGATCAAAAAGTTTCTCTAAAGGGATCAAAGCTCTTGGTAAGTTTCTCTAAAGGGATCAAACCTCTTGGTATAAAATTACTTTTCAATTGACTGATGTCCTTTCCTCTTGAAGTTCCCTTCAATTTTTCAGTACTAGTCTTTTCTTCTTTGTTTTCTTCAGCATCTTGGAAATTTTCACTGTTATCATTTTCAGCATCAATATGAGTGTTTACAAATTCACCAGAAAATTCCAAAAATCTTTTTATCTGCATATCATCCTTAAATACTTTTCAATATTTAGAATTATCAAGTATAGATGGTCTGTTTACAATTTCCACTTGATATTCCTTTTAACCAGCACTTGGAGTTTTAAATTTTCCAACAGCAACCGCCAAAGAATCAACTACTGTATTTTCATACCTAGGGACCACCTTAATTGTATGTTCTGTAAAATATTTACCAATCATATACCATACATCATTTCTATAAGCTCTCATCTGGGGATGTTTAGTTTGATAACTGTCATTTACTTGATTTATCACGATTTCTAAATCTCCCAAAACTTTTATCCTTTGTGCTCCCAAATATTTCAACGCATGCAATCCAAGTAACAAAGTTGCGTATTCAGTCACATTCATCGTGCATTCAAATGTTAAATTATATGATAAATCTTTAAAATCCCTGATAGGAGAAATTATATATACACCAGCACCAGCACCAACCTTTGCCACAGATCCATCAAAATACATAGTCCACAAACCATCTCTTTTATGTTTCTTTTCTAAACCATTTTGCTCTATCGCTGCTTCTTTATTCTTTTCAGATTTCATTTGTAATGTAGACCCCAAATCACACGGACAATATCATTAAATAAAATAGAAGAACCCAAATCAGTATCGACAGCATATATATGATGAATTCCGGGTCTATCTTGACTACTCACTACATAAGGAGTTCTTTTCTCACTATACAACCTCCTACTCCCATCTTGGATAGGAATAGTGGCATATGACATGTCCATTTGTATGCTACCCTTCAACTTTGAAGTCCAATACCTTGATAGCAACACCCCAAATTTTGGTGGAATGTCTGCCACTACCACATCCATTGCTATTGTTTTAGTTGGCAATTTATTCAAAGTTACTACCATATATTTAATTAGACCAAGCCACTTCACCCTCCTGGAATTAAAAGAATACAAATATTTATAAGGTCTTGTTACTTCCAGTCCCAAACTTTCAACTACTCCTTTTGGCATTAAATTATGTGATGCACCTGAATCTAACATTGCATTATGTATCACCATATCATGCACATTCAAACTCAAATAAAAATGAGGAACTTCTTCATCATCTATACTTTCAACTTTTGACCCAAATGAAATAGTAGGATTATCATCTGTCAACTCTAAAATGTCAGACTGAAATTCTCCTTGACCTTTAACCATCCTTGTTATTGTATCCCTGTACTCATTATTCCTCAACAACTCGTTAAGAGGAACAGAGACTTTCAACTTAGAAATTTCATTCTGCAAATTAAAAATAGAATTAACTTTCTCTACATCTACTGGTACCACTTGTTTTGTTCCTTTTGTTTTTTCTATTTTATTCTCAACTTCTTTATTTACAATAGGATCTTTTTGTGTTTCCTTTCCTTTTTCTGTATTTAATGAACTAGTAGAAGGCTGGATTGAATTTAGTCTCCCTTTATTTACAACAACATCTTTATTTCTCAATCTAATATTCCTTTGTACATCATCCATAGCATGTAAATAACCCCTCTGATATTGCTCTGATTCCCTTTCAAAATTTTCATTTCCATCTTCCTGTGCAAACATGTGATGTTCTTGATTCCTTGGGTTTCGCATATCTCTTTGCCTGTTTTGTGAAGGCATAGGAGGATTTGTCCTTCTAAAATTCAGATTTCTGATTTGAGGATCATCTTGTTCTCTATTGAATGATCTATTGTCCACAGTCAATCTATCCATCAACTTCTCCATTGTCTTCAACATCATTTCAAATTTAATATCAGTAGCAGAAGAAGAAGTAGAAGGCATATTTTCCTCTCTTGTTTTCCTCCTATCAATGTTTCTTTGTTTCATCTTTCCACTTGCCATCATGTTTGATTCTACTTCTAAACTGTCTGTGAACATGGCAGCAAGACTTGTTGATTTTCTCTCCCTTAATGAAAAAGCAAAGTCATTATCAAAGGCCCCAGCATAATGAAGTTTGGCAGCAGCTGCAGAAGGTTTTATATCTTCTAGAATGGAATTATAAACTCTCATAAACCTGCTTGAAAATTCATGAACAGATTCAAAACCTCCTTTCTTTAGACTATTATATTGGGACAAAAGTTGTAGAGGGATCTGTTTGTCATCCCACCTTTCTAGAAATGTATTCTCGAAAGCTTGAAAAGTTAGGACAGATGCAGCTAGAAAATATTTGAACCATTTCTTTGCTTCTCCTGATAAACTCTGAGCAAACAACCACATTTTAACATCCATATAATCGACTTCCTCCAAGTCGAAAAAATATTCAAATTTAGCTACATGCTGCTTTGTTGTTATGCTTCCTTCTCCATCAAATAAAGAAATTCTTTGAGAATAATTTTGGGGAAGATCATGCAAGATAGCAAGTAAATTTAAAGGAGCAAATCTAGCTACCATTGGTCTAGGTGGAGTTGGAGGGACTGAGGAATTTTGAATATTTTGAATAATAAGTGTTTTTTCAACCTTTGTAGACTTTTGAAGATCTCTCCAAAGGGAATCAAGTAAATAAGATTCTAGTCTTCGAGGGTTAAATTCAATGTTTTCAATATCAGACTCAGATTTAGATTTCAACAAACCCTTTTCAATATTAATTTCCCATTTTTTATCAAAGATGCTATGAAAATTTTGAGAAGATGATGCACCAAACAGAGAAATATCTACTTTTTCTTTGTCTTTTTTCTTAAATAATTTTTCTGGATCCTCCAAACTTCGTAAAACTTTAGTATCAGAATTACCTCGTGTATGTCTTTTCGAAGCCAAGATGTCCTTTGAAATCTTGAAATAATTTTAAAACTAGAATCGCCGGGGAAAATATACAACCTTCTTTACTGACCAAAATTCATGTTTGCCCATAGAAATCATTTCTTAATCTTTATAAAATTTGTCATTCCTCCGAGGGCTGATTTCCACTTTCATCCCTAGCAACGGTGCCAATTTGTTATCACTCAGAATGTACCCAGGTTATGAAAGGTATATCCCAAGGTAACCACAAAAACCACTTTAGAAAGAAACTGGCTTTTCTTTCTAGAGAGGGATCTCTCAGATATAAATTTAGCAAGGCCAGATATTGGAATCAATACTTTAAATTATGCAGATGGTTGAAACAACACATATAACCATTGGGAAATGGAGTCAAATAGATAAAGATAATGCAGAGTTTCATACATAGAATCCCAACAAAGGCAAGATAATCATCCAGTCACAGTTATTCATAGATTTTCAGGCGAATAAGAAAGAAACATGAACAATCCATCAATATAGAGCATCACAAGATGAATTCCATATCAACTTTAGCAGAAAAATTTGTGAAATATCTGAGACAATAGCCAGAGCATAACAAGTATGAATTCTAAAACTATTAAACACTATGTTCAGATATGAAGAAAACAGAATGGAAGGTAAGCACTTAGAAGATAATCACATGGAAAGAAGGCACAGACTGTAACATAAACGACACAGGAATATTTGATGATCAATCCATCATTTGGCTCTGTTATTTATTCAAAAATCATAACTTCTCAAAAAACATCGGTCCAAACATACGGGTTCCAACCCCCAATACATCAAATAAATTCAAATATAGACAAATATAACTTCTTCCCAAGAATATTAATAACTGAATATTATGTTAATCAAAGTTTTTGTAACCATATCCCTAATAACTAGGAATAAAAACTACATGCTTCGATTGAAACAACATATTGTTTGATTATAACCAACTTAGTGACTTGCAAAGTATCCCGAATAAGCAGCTCCATGAAATTCAACACCTGTTTTCCAGGATGAATTATATACTTGGTCTTCCCGAATATCTCCATGAAACTCCATTGCTCCACATTTTGAGTGTCGTATTCTGTCATCTCTCTAATGGACACCTCCAGATCCACATAAGCTTCATAAGATACTGAGAGAAATCCTCTTCTAATGATTAAAAACTTTTGCAATATTTCAAAATCCTCTGTCAATTTTTCTACAATGATCTTTCCAGTCAACCCTTTAACCAAATCATCAAACTTGGAATGGTCCATGCGATTCTGAACTAGAAAACTGTGATAATGCTCCTAAGAAAATAATATTCCTTCGTTGTCCCAAAAATAAGGGAGGCCATCCTCAAACAGATCCTTAAAAGAAAGCTTAAAATCCTTTATCTGCGAAGACATTGTATTAGCCTTATCATGCACTATTTTCATAAGTTGATGTTTGTTAATAAAAAAAATTTCCCATAGCACAATTGCTACTCTATCCTTAATCCCGATGTCCTACAACTTCTGATATGTTAGAGAATTCAAGAAATTTAAACCATTCTAAACTGTATTTAAAGTCTTATTTTCCATGGTCTCATTTGCCAACTTCAATTTTTGAGTAGCTAAATTGACTAATGCACTTTGATCATCAATAAAATTTAAAAAGTTCTTGAACTTGGTGATTTCCATAGATAATGTATCCCAAATTAAATGATTAGCACCTTGCAGAGGAGCTTTTCTTATACTTTTTTCCTTTAACTCATTGAACTTTTTCTATAATTGGATTTTATCATTCAACGTTTTATTCTTCTCCTCAATGTTCCTAGCCAATTCTTATTTAATTTTCTCATTTTCTTCCTTTAATTCCTTAATTTCCACATCCTTTAGACTTACTTGAGACATAGGAACTAATAGATCATCTGTAGAAAATTCAGTTAACGGTCTTTCAATATTCACAAGAGGTAAATCCGTGTCAATAGGAGTTTGACTCATCAACTCTTCCATAATTTCATTTTCATCATTCTGATCCTTTTTTAACTTCGAAATCTTGGCCATCAATTCAGCTCTTTCCACCTCCCATTTGTTTTTCTCCTCTTGTAACTTCAATGATTTTCCTTTGTAGTCCATCATCTCTTGATAAACTTTATCTTTTTCTTCCTGCAGTGTAAATAATTCTGGGGACTGAGCATGTTCAGGATTTGGGATTTTAAGCCTCTTTTTCAATACCTGAATGGTATTGTCATTTTCTTCTAAAAGCTTTTTGGTTTCCTGTACATTTCCTGGTTCGTTTCCTTAGCTTACAATATCTCCCTGTAACTTTCTAATTTGGATCAGATTTGATTTATTTTCTACCTTCTCATGCTTCAATTGGACTTCCATCTTATCTACAAGGGACTGCAATTTATTAACTTTCATAATAGCATGTAATAAATCAGAATAAATAACATCTCCAGTCTTCTTGTGGAGTTGTATTTGATCAGGGACACTAATTTTATCTAATTTCACTTCCATCTCAGATACTTTTTTATCACTAACCATGGGGAACTTCAAGGTATTCCTCTCTGCATCTTGGGTAGAAGTCAATGATGTCTTTTGATTGACTAGACTTCTAACTCGAGGAAGTAGATTTCTGGTTTCCCCTGATGGCTGCATTTGTCTTTCAGCATAAATTGACACTAACTCTGCTCGGGATTTGAAATAGGAACTAGACTCTGCATTACCTTCTCCTCCGAAATGATACTAATGCATATGTACAGATTTCTTCGGGAACAAGACCATTCTCTTTGAATCCTCTAAAATTATTTCTCCTAAAACTTGATCATCTTGAGGGTGTGTTTTGATCTTTTTATGTGAAATGTTTTCATCCACATCTATGCTCTCAGTTTCAGAAAGACTCCTCTTATTCAAAATGATAGGATTGTCAGGTGCTTGAACCATTGCATTCAACTCATTGCTCCTATCCTCATCGATTTCTGAATTCTCTTCAAAATAAGACAAATTGGCTAGTTTATCTAAGCCTTCAACAATTTGATGATCGAATGGTTTATTTTTGTTTGACTGCTTCCTCTAAGAGATAATGTGACGTGGATCATAATTAATTACTTGCTCCTTCTGGAAATCCATAACTTCTAATAAATTTTCTATGACCAACAGGGCACTTTTGTTTTTGAAAATAAATGAACCAACTTTAAGAGGAAATTTAACATTGGAATACTTTTTGAACGCCCCAAAATGTTGTTCTTCTACACATAATATTTTCCTCATAAACTCAAATGCAAATATTCTTGGAGTCAAAAAAATAGGTAACCCATATGGTTCTCCAGTGAACCCATACACCCTCAAAACAGTAAAATATTTATATAAGAACCAGTCTCCTATTCTGCCCTCTAAGGAAGGCTATAGCATGAGTTTCATTTCTTCTAACACCCTTGGTAATACATCATCAAACAACAATTTATACATCTCGGCCATAATCGTATTTACAAACTCAAACATGTTAATTTGTTTTGGAAGATCTGGAGAGAAAATGGTGGTCAAGAATTGCAATTCCGACACATTAGAACATATCAGCATGTTTAGTAAGTATGACTGATATCTAAAAAACCTGACTTTGGGAACTTTGAACAACTAGACATGGATAACCTCAGCCAAATACTCATCCAGACTAAAACAGTGGATTAAATGGGACTCGGGATCAATTGAACTTATACTCAATAAGAAACCTAAAATGACCTTGCTGATATGAATATCATCATCTAAACCTAGAACTTGACTGACCAAGGACATGACTAACTGTACCTCTTTTTTGAAAATGTTAACATTGTATGGCAAAAAAATTCCTTCTAATGATTGACCATCTTTCAGAATACTGGATAGAAATTGGCATATAACTTCAATTTTACAATTTTTATACATTTCGACTAAGACTGGCTCATTCAAGGACTCACAACTATCAAGAAAATTATCAGGTAGGTTCAGTATTCCACGAACATTTTTTGCATCGACCTTACAAAGTATTTTTGACGTGGTATGACTCATGATATCTTTTTCGGAGAGAGAATAACTGTTCACGCACCATTCGACAAATTCAGGAAATGGTAAAGTTTGTTCAACAGCAAAGTAATATGAGAAACAATCGCAGATATTCATAATATCATTCCCTTACAAATTACACTGCCATAACTTCTCCTTTGAAACTGATACATTACCAACTGATAGAACAGGGTCACATACGTTTCTTTCAATATCGACAAAAAATTCTTCCCTCTCATCCAAAAATCTGCATAAAACTCCTAAACCCTGTTCCTTTTCCATAACGAACAATGGCAGCAACTCTTCGAACCAAGTTTAAGTGTTTAAGGCTTACCTGTGACTGTAGATATGTAGAAGTTGACTTCAGAAAGACAACGGACTGTCTCCTTCTTTTTCACCCACAGTGTGCAAATGAAATGACTTTTTTAAACCAAGTCAACTTTACCTTTATATGACGGACTTTTTCGGAGCTCTAGTCAAGAAGTTTTTTCTTTACTGCTTTCCCTCGTGGAATTCAGTCTAAGTCGCCACGTGGAAAACGGTTTACATTCTGCTACCACTCTTCCTTTTTAACCATCTCGCAACTTTGCCTTCCAGAATTAACAATGACCATTGATAAGTTTTCACTTTTTGCCCAAACCATTAGATCAAGATCGGTTATGTGTATTCCGCTAGCCTTTCTCATTTTTTCAAGTGTGTATCTTTACTCAACGGATTTTTTCTCAGCCGTAGATTTAATTCACTTTATTCCATAGTCGTTGATCTTTCTACCCTGTTAACCACTTCCGCTTTTTATCTCTACTTATCCCCTGCGCAACTTTTCCCAGCAGATCCATTTTAAACCATAGATCTTCACGCTCACCCTTTACACCTTTAGATTGTGTAACAACTTAATCAAAATTCGCATTTTAATAATGAATTCAAGACCATCATACTTAGCCAATTTTATGTATCCTTTTATCACTCCACAATCACACTTCTTCCTCATCTATTCAACATAGAGGTGTTAACAGGTTATATGCAAACTAAGCTCACCCTTGCGCAAAAGAAATCGTTGGTTAGGTGAGCTACGGATTTCCATTTGATTGCTGGAGAACTATATAAAATGGGTCCTAATGAGATTCTTTGTTGCTGCATTTTGGATCACGAGCAACCATTGATATTAAATGAAGCACATGTTGGCGTTGTAGGAGGCCACTACATAAGGAAAGCTACAGTGCTCAATATTTTGAAAGCAAGATTATGGTGGCCCACCATGCATGCAGAGGCCCGAGATTATTGTCGCAGCTATGATGTCTATAAAAGGATGGGAAATTCATCGCGATGAGATGAAATTCCATTAGTACCTCAAATAAATTTGCAGTGGTGCACGATATATTATTACTTCCAATGACTACTTAACAACATGGGATGAAGAAGCGATAGTTAAGGATTGTACTGCTGCGAAATTTTTAGTTGAGAATGCCGTGACACAATTTTGATGCCCAAATATTGTAATAAGTGACCAAGGTATGCACTTTGTCAACCAGTTGATTGTAGAACTCACATATGAATTCGATATTCAACATAGAAGGACAACGCCTTATCACCTCAAGAAAATGGAGCTGTCGAATCCTTTAACAAAATTATGGAGAATTCATCGACAAAGGTTTGCAACAATCAAAGAGATGACTGGGATAAAAAAATTCAGCAGTATTATGTGCATATCGCCTGACTTGTAAGAAATTTATAGGACAAACTCCATTTCGGTTTGTGTATTGGAAATAAGTTGTGATGCCTATGGAGTATATTGTCCCAATATTAAGAATTGTTGCGATCATAGAGATGACAAATGGTGATGATATCAAAGAAATATTGTTGCAAATTGTGCATCTAGAAAAAGAACGTTTTGTCATAGGATTTCATCAAAATGTTGAAAAACAAAGGAAAAAGCATGGCATGATTAACACATTAAGAGCAAGCACTTTTAGGTTGGAGGACTTGTTCTTATGTATGACAATAAAATTTTCAAGCATCCATGAAATTTGAGAACACATTGGTTAGGACCGTATATCGTTAAGAAGATCATTAATGGAGGAGTAGTGAAATTGCAGAAGTTAGAAGGAATAGAGGTCCAAGTATTGGTGAATGGAAGTCGGTTGAAGCCGTATCATGATAATTGTGACTTAGTCACATAAAAATAAAAAATAAAAAATTAAAATTAAAATTAAAAAAAGACAAAAAGGAAGAGGAACAATTTTGTTTGTAGACTGCTAGTCTGCTACAATAAAAATATGAAGTCTCACAGACTCGGTTTCTGGAACAAACCAAAATTTTTGGGAGAAGACACATAGCCTGTTGTAAGAAAAGAAGATCTAGCGAAGGGAAGAAAACATGTTTCAAGTAGTACGACATTGTCGCAATAAATATGACTAGTGCAAATATGACAACTAGATGTCAGTCGTCTCTGATAGGACAACTAAAGGGAATTAATTTGAAAAATATGGGGAAATTTGACACCGTACTTTATGGTCACATTTGTATTTATGGAAATAACTACCACTTGATGTTCCAATTAAATGATGAAGTATATAAAAGTTCCTTTAATTATCCGAATGATGTACCCATGAGACTGAAAGGATAGATTCCTTTCTATTGATTGCTTGCGCATGTGAAGAAAAACTAGGGGGGAAATCGTTGGATGCTATCAACCTTCACATTGAATTCATTTCATTATGTTTGGAAGAGAGATGAGCAATTGTTGTATGCAACTTCAAAGAGACGGAAGAGGTTACTCAAAGCATGGTTATTTTGATCTCTAGTGCCAGTTGAGCTATTGAATATGAAGTTGTGACTGCGTCACCTACACTAATCATGGAATATACTATGGGATATGTGCCACCATAGCAGTAGGATGCTTGAGTTTCTGAGCAAGTTCCAATCCCTCTAGCAAGGACTTTCAAAAATTCAACTGCAGACCTATTAGGTCCCTATGAAACTACATGGGGGAAGTGCACAGGTAATAGGAAGCAAAAAGGGAAAGAAAAATCACCACCAACACTGCCATCAATACATGAGGAGGATGAAGAATATGAAACCATAAATTTGTTAGCACCATACATCCCACCAAGGAATGTGGATGCCCCAAAGGTGAAAATACAAATAATTTGGGGGCTCCACTGGTCGTGCCGACAGTTCCATAAGGAATTAAGGTATTGAAGGATATTTTTCCGAACATGCGGAAGCTATCCTTTGCTGACCACGAGAACAAGAAACAAAAAGAATTGGAGAAGAAGAATTATATGGTAGATGTGTAGGCCACACTGAACTTTCTGAAGAATTTTATCCTAATGGAATGAAAGAGAGGACTGGAACGGTCTGGATTATTATCGTTGCTATACATGCCACACTTCAGTGTAGAGGATTAGAATAGATTTGTTTAAAAATTGATCATATCTTTTCATGGAGGATTTATTTGTCTAGATGAGGTATATTCTATGGATGTCAAGCTAATTGCAACAATAAAAGATCTCCCACTATCAGGTATAGACCCATTGGAAAATTTACGAAAATACCAAGTAATATTGATGTTAACAAGTTTAAGGATAAGTATGACTTTATTAGGGAAAATAGAGGATTCCTCATCTCATCCATTAATGACTATACTATTCTCTTTTTTGTGAAGGTATTATCATGTAAAATGTTGTGCAAACAACAACCGAACCAGTGTACTCCTGGTGCGGTTGTCCTAGATGAAATTTTTGCAAAGGGAGTTCAAATTAACTGGTCACAATTTATGTTGAATGAATTTCTAGAAGACTCATCTCTGTCATAAGAAAGTGGTAAGCCATTCCACTATGCTTGGTTGTTAGTTTTTATTTTATTTGTTGTATGGATTAACCCACCACACTATCAACCCTTGGATATTTTAGGGGAGCTAGATACTATAATATTTGGTTCACACATAAAAACAAGGAAAAAAGATACTAATATTTATTTTTTTATGCATGGAGAGGCCCCAAGGGATCAAGTGCAGAAGCAGATGAGAATTGAATAGGTAATTGTTAGTTGGTTCCACCAAATCATTAAGTGTCATATCAGGCTTCATTATGTTATGATACAGCCGTGACAAGACCCACAACTCCAATGGTTTGCGACGAAATTTTTATTAACTCAGGAGGAACTCGAAGTCACTGTTGATGAATGGAAGAAGGAATGGGGTGTACCTATTTTAGAAGAGAAAATGGAAGTTCATGACTGGGACCAGGACAAACCACTATCATCACAATAGAAATATCATGAAGATGACTCATAGTATGGTGTGTAAGATCATGATTCAACTCAGAGCAGGTCGATTTCGACTCCGACAGATCAAGATGTAGAAAAGAAAAGAAAAGAGGTTGATATAGAGAAATCAAAGTATAAACAAAATAAAAAGAGAAAGGCTAACAGAACTTCCAATATTGTCAGCGTTGATGAGGAATATTTAACGCAGTTCACTGAAGCATTGGTAGAAATCACAGAGATGGGATTTCAAAGAATAGACAAGTGACAGAAGGAGCTTACATGTACTATTACTGATTTACTTAAAGTATTATGTAAATTTGTTGAATAGGTTATAATTGTAGTGGATTATACGCCTCAAAAAACTGATTCGCAGGATATACCAGGAACTTCTGAAGAGCAACCAACTAAAATACTAGTGCCGGTTCCACCTACCAGAGTCTAGGTGTCAAGAGAAGTGCTTGATCTAGGAACCCCAGAATTTAGTGATGTCTCCAAAAGAATAGGGATGATAACCGTATATTTTTTGCAAATGCGCATGACTGGGGTATATGCACTACAAAATGTCACAGTCACAGAAATGAAATTAAGAGAAGGTTCCATGATTAAACATGTGAAAGTATCGAATAAAAGTATTAAGAAGATGAAGAAGATAGTACAAGAGCCCAACCATAAGATAAAGACGTGGGAACAAAATAGGAAGAGGCAGGACAAAGTTGTATCCCTGGAATGTACAAATTTTGTAGAAGAAGGCATAACAGAAGAAATGTCTCTAGAGGGCAAAGTCATTCGACTTGGTGAAATAACAGAATACCTTTGAAAGAAAATATTAGAGTTTTGTATGCATATATTACCAAGCACACCACTCAAATTGTTAGAGGAAATAAGCAAAGCAGCAGCAAAAGATGCGAAGAATATAGAAGAATAAAAAAAAATATGTACTAAGACTGTCGACCAAGTCTCATAAGATTGGGTAGCCTTAGTCAAAGATGTAGAACTAGAGAAAGTTGCAGAGGAGCTGCACTCATTTGAAGAAAATGTGAATCAAATGAAGAGTGAGATGAGAAAGTTGACCCTAACAGAGAAAATGGATAAGGGGCCATAAATGAATAAATTGAAACAACAAGTGACGATGTTGTGCACGTAACAACAATAACGGGTAGATAAAGTTGAAGAGTTTCCGAAGGAAGCTAAATGAGTTACATGGATACTTCAGCCTATACATCAGAGAGTACAACGAGAAGTACGAGAATAAAGGGTCATATCATCGAAATACCTCAGTTTCAACCTTATAGAAAATTCATAGAAAGCAGAAGAAGACATGCGGCGAGAGATAGAAAAAGTAGTGAAAATCTTGCAATATTTTCAAGGTCATGTCGACACAAGTAAATATATGGAACAATAGCCTTGCATGGCTTGGGACGAGAAACATGTCAGTTTTGGGGGCTTGTTGGTACTAGGGAAAAGATAGGCATAATTCAGTTAGAATTTTTCCTAAGGATGGAAAAGTGGTAGGTCGCAGGAAGTAAAAGGATCTACGACAGAAGTAAAGAAGGAAGAAAAAACGAAGGAGAGAAGGAAAAGGAGCTACGATAGAATCAATTGCGAAGGGAAGGACGAAATGTAGAAGAAGTAGAAAGAAAAAAATATATGATAGAAGAAGGATGGAATCATATAAAGAAGAAAGAGATGAGGAAGGATGTAGTTGAATAGGAAGGTGTGATAGAAGAGGAAGTTACGATAGAAGAGAGGCCAGGACAAAAGAGGAACAATGGTCAGGAAAGCATGAGGTAGGGAAGGATGCAGTGAAGTTCACCATGTCGGAATACATGTAGCAATGCAATGGATAAAAAGCGACAACTTAGAAATATCATGGGTACGAGGACAACTAGAGTCGGAGAAAGCGAAACGTATGAACTCATCCTTTTAATTTTGGGTCGTTAGTGCCTACTGTCATGTGTCTATAGAATAGGAAAGATAGCTTGTTTACTAATGGTATGACGTCAGCTGAAAGAGACATGTAAGAGTATATAAAAGGAGGAACCCAAGATGTATGAAGTTTATACTTTGAAGGGTATGGTCATGTTAGTCTCTATAACATTTGGTTGTTTAGTGATAGTCTGATTGTATTGTTTGTAATGTGTTGAAGTTGTAGAGAGGAGTTGAAGAACCTGTAGCTGAGTGCGCAGGAGTGTAGGAGAGAGTGAGACGATCCAGGCTATGTGCATATAAATAGTAGAGTCATAGAAAAGAGTGAGTTGATCCACACTATGCGCAGATCATTAGTAGATTCAAGTAGACAAATAATAGCAACAGAATACCAGAGATCATGAGATGAGGAAATATTATGTATAGATAATAAAGAGAAATCTAGAATAGAGTCTGCAGCTTAGTGCGTAGACTAAAGGTACCATATATTTATCATGCTATATGAAAAGCGCCTTATTGTTGTATTTGTAACTTCAGAAGACACTCTGATGTCTATTATCATTGTATGTTGTTGTACCCCATTCCGGATGTGGGTTACCCCTTTATGGGATGTCATCATTGTGTATGGTCACTGAGGTAAACCCTCCATTGTAAGTCAGGGAAATAGTCCCCATGTTAAAAAAATTAAAATGTATTCATGTGTATTCTTAGGTAGGCCATACCCACAAGTAACCTGGATGACCTAGTGGTTGAGTTAACTAACTCAACTAAAGAATATAAATAGAGAGGTTCCCTCCTCATTTGATACACACTTCACTTAATCTCTCATGTGCACTTTAGGAGAGAGAGGAAGAGGAGGGAGAAAGAGCTGCTGCAAAGATATTGTTCTTGGGTTATTTTATCTTGTCATCTTATCTTTGTGATAGAACTATTCTGAGGAAGTTTGCGGGGTTTTCTCCTTTATGGTTTCCCTGATGAATCTCGATGTCTTGTGTATATTATGTATATTTGATGTATTGATGTGCTTGTTATTATTTCAGATAAAGATCCTAAGTAAATTAACTTATAAAAAATAACATGGTATTAGAGCCACCCTGAAAGAAGGAACTGTGTAGCCGAAATGCAACTAATGGAAATTAATGTTTCATGCCCGAAAACCCTGGAAGATTGATTTTAGTCATCTGAGAACTTTTTCTATAACATGATATTGGAGAAGGATCTGAAGCTGAAATGATTACAAGACAAAGAAAAATTCTTAATGTACCTTGTGTAAAAGTTTCAGCCTCATATTCTCTATACTTCAGGATATATGGCTCCTTCAAATCAGGGTTCCAGCCTCTTCTAGAATACAGTGATAAACAACTGACGTGTAGAGAATTGATATATCTTGGGCTAGGAAGGTCCAAATGAAATTTTACAAAATGTTTCAGGTAGGGCACATAATTTTGTTTCTGTGGTACTATTTTTTAGACTGAGAATGTGAAACACTAACAAGTGGAAGTCCTTACAAGTTTGTTATACTGAACAGTCATCATAACAGTCATCTTGGGAAACTCAGCATAAGTCACATTTGGAGAATAAATTTCTTCTTTAACATGTGGTGTTGGAAAGAAGACATATCAAGATATCTCAGTACAAATTTTAATACTGTAAGAGATGAAACTTTGGATATACATTAGACGCAACATCAGATAATTCTGCAGAAGAAATTGGAAAACTAGGGCTTCCTGTTTCAGGATCTTTCCACCACTTTTTTCAGAAAATGAATACATTGGAAATCTTGCCTTGAAGAATCCCATCTTCTTTCTAATCAGAAATTTGAAATTTCAAGTTTGAAAAATTAGGGTTTTTCTAACAAACCCTAGATCAACTAGCTCTGGATCTAGGTCGAACACCTCAAATCCGTAAGATATAAACATTTTCTATTTACATTTTAGGTTCTCATTTCAAAATGAATAATCACACCCAACTTGATTACAAGATTGGTGGAGATGACAAACTTTCAAGTATGGAAGTATAGGACCTTCATGATCCTTGAAGAAAATAAATTAGATCAGTACTCTAGTAAGGAAGTTATAAGATCCCGAGAGAGATGTGGATAAGTCTATAGTCAAGATAATCATTTCAGATTCTATTAAATATGATCTCATCCCTTATGTGTCATCCTTGAAGACACCAAAAGGAAGTGTTTGATACTATGAAGAAACAATCGAAGAAGAAGACGAAGAGAATGTTATAACCATCTCGAATGTCCTCCCAAGATCATGGGATTCATTCATTCGAGGAAGGTGTGCTAGAAGGAATTTGATTACCTTCAACAGAATCTAGGAAGATTGCAAACAAGAAGAAGCTCGACTCATAATAAGAGAAGAGAATATGGGAGCAACTAAAAATCAAGATCTCATGATTCAAAGAAGATTGCTGAAGTGATGAGGAATATGAAGGACTCAACTCATGAAGAACCTCTTATCCATATCAACATTTGGATACGAAATGATGTAGTTATGAATGAATAATATGATGAAGTTGAAGGCTCAAGAAGGAGTCTATCCATGAAACAAATAAAGATAAATATTCAATTGTCATTTCATGATATTGTTTGGTTGTGCACTTGTTTATATTCAGTTGATGTATTATGCATGTTTGAGTGTTTGCATTTATACTATTGAATTGCAAATGATTGGTAAGAATTCAATGATGTTGTAGAATATTCCATTTATCTACATTAAAACCTCTTTGCTCACATATTAGGTGTAGTACACACTCTTAATGAAAATGGGATAGAAGGAATATAGAAGTTACTGTATGTGTACAGGATATGAATGAATGTTGTAGCATTTCCTAAAACAGTTGCTTGGCTATGTGACATATATTTGTATGTTTTGGAAATTATGAGATATTTATAATCATGTAACTGAAATTGACTTGTATATCATTTTGAATAACAAGTAATGACAGTTTAGAAGAAAAACATAAAGCTTATCGGTTCAGAGACATAGTGACAAAGAAAGAGATTCAGAAGAATATAAAGAGAATGGTAGATCCACCTCAAGAGATGAAGGCCATATTGGGCATGATAAATCATCCAAGATGAAGAATAATATCATGATACTTCCAAACAAATAAAGAGGTCTCCGACACACTCCAGTTACGTGACACTATTGAGAAACATCATTGATGCAGATCCTTCCATCTATGAAGAAGTAGCCAAGAAGGGAAGCAAACTATGATCAAGAGTACTAGTTGATCAAGAGGAATGGTGTCTAGGATGCGGTGCCGAGACCTGAAGGGAAATCCGTAGCGTATTCCATATGGATCTACAAGATCTAGCATGCATTAGATGGCAACATCGTGGGATACAAGGAAATATTCGTAGCACAAGGCTTCTCATAGAAAGAAGGCATAGGCTACGAGAAGACATTTGCACCAGTGATAAGGTACACTTCCATTAGATCTATACGTGCAGGTATGAGATGGGAGATACATGAGATGACATCAAGACAACATTATTGAATGGTGTAATTGAGGAGGAAGTGTATGTAGATCATCCATTGGGAGTCGTGACACGTGAAATGTAGACTCATGTGTGCAAATTAAGGAAGTCCTTGTACGAGGTCAGAAGGAACCCATGGGATAGCACATACAGTTACATGAGGATCTTTAAGGTCACCCTGAGAGTGATGAAGATCTTAACATTTTCTACAAGGTTGAAGATAAAATCCTATAGAGAGCGACAGCATCACACATGGGTGCAAGAGGAACTTTTCAACAAAGTTCAAGAAACAGGATCTTGGTATCCAATGACCTTAGACGAATACATAGAATATTTGTAGATGAGGAAGCTACTTGTCACTCCGGTACATAATGTTTTGATACATAGAATACAAAATATAAAGGGAGGATGATACTCTACTTTAGAGGTAGTGACTACAAAATATCTTCAAGTTCAACATGGTAATATAGGATGGACAACTTACCAATGGCCCTAGGATTTACTGAGAGTAAAGAGGATCCCAACCTTTGCTTCAAGGTTGAAGGAGGAAGAGCAATGATCCACTTGCTATGTGTTGATGACATGTTCTTGATAGGAGAAGAGAAATTCATTATAGATGCAAGAAGGAGAATTTCTATAGAGTTCAAGATGAAAGACCTAGGGATGTTTCACTACTTCTTAGGCATGGAGGTGTGGCAGAATGGGGATGGGATTTTACTTGTTCAAGGAAAGGATGCAGTGGATATTCTAAAGAAATTTGGAATACTAGACCGCAAGGCGATAGCCACACCTATGGAATCAAACTTGAAGCTACTGTGTGATGCTTCATCAAAGATGGTTGATGCCATGACGTATAATATATTATTGGCTCATTGATGTATCTGATGAATACAAGGCCAAACATATGCTTTGCTATGAACAAACTAAGCCAGTTCCTGACGGATCTGAGACATGTCCACCTACTTTTTGAAAAGAATATAGTGAGATACATGAAGTGTACAGTTGAGTATGGGATCAAGTATGATACGAATCAGAAGACTAACCTACATGGTTATGTTGATTCGGATTGGGTAGGTAGAGCCACTGATAAGAAGAGCAGTTTGGGATGCTTCTTTAGTTTGAGATTCAGTATGGTCTATTGGTTTGGAAGGGTGCAGTCCTCCATGGTGCTAAGTACAATCGAGGCAAAGTATGTTGCCACTTGATCGACTATTTGTGAGGTAGTATGTTTCTTTTGAAAGATAATATTTGATTTGATTGATCTGACTTGCATTTTTTTGTATGATGCAGAGAGGAGAAGTGATTTGATTTGATTTGATTAATAGATACCTCCCGAAAGAGGGAGTGATGAGTTCTAGCATAGCTAGTGAGACAGGTTGTCTGAGCATTAAATTCCTATGAATCTTGTAGTTTTCTCAAAGATAATCAGTCCTATAGGTTGTCCTTGGCTACAATCAATCCTAGAGAAGCTCACAGGTTATCCTTGGACGTAATCAGTCCTGATGTGATTCTATGTTAGAAATATCCAAAGTGAAGCTCGAGTACTTCAGAGAAGACATGGTGTGATCCATAATGAGACTTCTAGCATAGCTAGAGAAGATAGTTTGTTTGAAGATAACATCATGGCGAAGCTTGAAGGTTGCCCAGACGTAATCAGTCCTATAAGTTATCCTTGGCTAAGTCTTGGAAAATCTCATAGGTTATCCTTGGATGTAATCAGTCCTGATGCACTCTATGATAGAAATAGCTAACGCATGATATATCTATGATAGATTTGATTGATCAAGACCTCCCAAAAGAGGGAGTGATGAGTTCTAGCATAGCTGGTGACAGAGGTTTTCTATGCGTAAAATATTGGCAAAGCTTGTATTTTTCCTAGATGTAATAAGTCCTATAGGTTGTCCTCGGATGTAATCAGTCCTGGAGAAGCTCGCATGTTATCCTTGGATGTAATCAATCCTAATTTGATTCTATGATGGGAATATCCATAGTGAATCTTAAGTACTTCAGAGAAGACATGGTGTGATCCAGAATGAGACTTCTAACAAAGCTAGAGAAGACAAGTTGTCAGAGTGTAACATCCCGGTGAAGCTCATAGGTTGCTCAGATGTAATCAGTCCTGGAGAAGCTTGAAGGTTATACTTGGATGTAATCAGTCCTAATGTGCTTTATGCTAGAAATAGCTGATGCATGATATCTCACATGGAAAATGAGACAGGTTGTCCGAGTAGGAAAAATACTGGTGTAGCATGTTGCTCGAATGTAATCAATCGAGTGATGAGTTATGTGAATGTAAATACTTATCCCTAGAGTGGTACACATGTTATTCGGATGTAATATGCCCTGTGGGTTGTTTGTGTAAATACTAAGCCCTAGCGTGGTACATAGGTTACTCGGATGTAATATGTCCTGGAGGTATTCTGAACAGAAAATATCCTATATGTAGGTTGTTTAGATGTAATCCCTTAAGGTTGACCAAAATAACATAAAAGGTCATGGTGTAGCACATTGTTGGGTCATAATTAGTCCTACATATATCTAAGATATATGAACTTCCCATGTTGAGATGATAAGGTATTGAAGCACGAGGAGGTGCACCTAGGAGGTTCTAATGATAGAATGCAGGGTGACCATGCAGAGATGTAATGCACTGAGTTGTGCTCCTTAAAGGTTCTCACATAGTGGTATATGCAGCATTGTCTTGGTGACATCCTGACATGTTCCTATGTTGATAGAACAAATTTGTTTTGCATCTGATTTGTGATATATGTGTTTTGTTTTGTTTTGTTTTGTGCAGGACAAAATAGATGATGTGGATCCAAAAAGATAAAGGTAGGAAATGTAGGTTATTGCTGTGGCAATGTAAAGAAGGTCCTAGACCATACCTACGCGATTCTGATGATATTATGTTAGGATACGTAGGTTGTTGTAGTGGAAATGTAAAGAAGTTCTTGGACTGTACCTACACGATGATACAATGAGAAGACAATAGGAGACATAGGTTATTGCAGTGTCAATGTAAAGAATTGTTATAGTCTATACCTATGTGACGGCTTGCTTATGGATATGATGAAGACCTAGATGAGGTCTATGTCTACATCCAACATGAAAAATGGTTGTCTATGTAAAAACTTCTTATGAAGGATAGATGTGACATATTAGACAAGATGAGAACAATGGAAGCAACAACAATGATGACTCAGTGACAATGACCATATGTGTTGATGACTATGACGAGATAATACCTTCCTAGTTAAGAGGGAGTGTTGTTGTATTTGTAACTTTGGAAGATATTCTGATGTATATTATCATTGTATGTTGTTGTGCCCCCATTGGATATGTTTGTTACCCCTTTATGGGATGTCATAATTGTGTATGATCACTGAGGTAAACCATTCATTGTAAGTCAGGGAAATAGTCCCCATGTTAAATAAAGTAAATTGTATTTATGAGTATTCTTAGGTAGGTCATCCCCAAAAGTAACATGGGAGACCTAGTGGTTTAGTTAACTAACTCAATAGAAAAATATAAATAGAGAGGTTCCCTCCTCATTTGACACACACTTCACTTGCTCTCTCATGTGCACTTTAGGAGAGAGAGGAAGAGGAGGGACAAAGAGTTGTTGTAGAGATATTGTTCTTGGGTTATTTTATCTTGTCACCTTATCTTTGTGACACAACTATTCTGAGGAATTTTGTGGGGTTTTCTCCTTTATGTTTTCTTCGATGAATATATATGTGTTTTGTGTATCTTATGTATCTTTGATGTATTGTCATGCTTTTTATTCTTTCATATAAAGATACTAAGTAAATTAACTTAGAAAAGCTAATAGGCCTTTGTGGTTTTTCTCAGATGGGTTTCCACATTAGATACGGTGTCAAATGTGTGAATGATGATTGTGATTGAGTTGCATATATATGTTACTGTGAATATGTGTTTATGTACTTGCATATGGATGAGTTTATATGTATTTGTTGCACTGTTATAGTTGAATGTTCCTATGTTTCATTGGGTTTTTGTTACAGTACTTGTCGAAGGGTGAGATATAGCACATCTTAACTGTGTGTAATAAGTATAGACACCACACCCATCAGCTTCTATCAAGAGCATTGGTAGAAAACCAGGGGAGCCTAAATCACCCATACAACCGTGAAAACCTGGTTCTAGCAGTTACCCATATAAATATATCTTGAGTGAGACTACATTAACATCGTAGCTATTGCCGGCTGATCCTTGCTCTATCGAGTCGATATATTGGTATTTGTTGCATGCCAAGAAGGGACTAGACCTGGGTCGAAGAGAGTCTAAAGCCAACAAATTCCATCTTCCTCCATATGTTTGTTCTCACTACCCTTCCTTAAGAGGGAGTGCTACAATTTTTAATGTCAATAATACATGTGTATTGATGTAAATAAAGACATAATTAGGTATATCTTATGTAACAGGAGTTATCTCACATGCATCATGGAGTAATACTCTCTTGTTACCATTCATTAGATATGGTGGAAAATCATTTATCCCACATTTATTATGGAATTTCATTCTTCCATATCTCTAGATATATAATTGAGGCGAAGGAGAACCTTTGGGTATCACGTTATTATGTTATGATGTTATCGTGTTAAAGTTTTGGTTGAGATTTGATCTTTAATATTTAAATGTGGAAATATTATATACTTGAAATCAATTGAATATTCATACACATAATTAATCACACAAATACATCATGTACCCTAGCGAAAAACCTCAAAACAATATGGGAGAAAACCCCATCAAATCTCCAAAGTATAATATTTTTATAGATAGCAGAGAATATCTTTTACGATAACAACTTTCTTTTAGCACCCCAAGTGCAAGATAAGAGAGAATCAACACCCTAGATGTTATCATGGAGTAGGAGATAATAGATATGGAAGCAGGTTCTTAGTATTATTCCTTACATACAAGTCAATTTGGACTATTTGCATTTGTGAACTTTGTCCTCTCAATCATTCTCCCTTTCAACACTGAAGAGAAAACGTTGCACACCAATTCACACTTTTTGTACTAGTAGGAAAACCTTGCACACCAATTCTCCCTTTTTCCTAGGATTCTAGTAAATTGGATCACCAGAAAGAGTTCAAGGCTCAACCATGGCATCCCTCTTTATTGATTGTGTTTATATTGATCTCAAACATTAATCGAAGGCTAAATAATTTAGTTAGATATCTAACTTCAGTGTTGTCCTTTAACTAAAGTGTTGTCTTTTATTTTAACGAAAGTATTTCCATGAAAATCACTTTAGTTAACTATATCCTTTTTATTAACACTTTAGTTAATTCCTTTAACTAAATTATTAGTTGATGACATCACTGAAGTATTTCCATGAAAATCACTTTAGTTAACTATATACTTTTTATTAACACTTTAGTTATTTCCTTTAACTAAAGTCTTACTTGAAGACATCACTGAAGTGAATACACAAATTTCTCTTTATTTAACTAAAGCCTTGCATTCTTAATATCACTAAAGTTAACAAACTTAGTTCTCTCCACATTAATTGAAGTCAATAAAATGCGCAATTTGAATTATCTATTTAACTGAAGTTAATTACCATGATCAATTTTCCTTCTCTGTTTTTCTATGCATGTTATATCTTATCCATTTATATAATATGCATGGTACATATGTGCCCAATGTTATCTATCATAACAATTATACTAAGGGTATTTGTCCATTGATGTGGTCATATCATTCTACTATTCAATCCAAGTGACCTTATGCTAAAGTAATTCACTCTATAGGTGATCAGTCCCTAGAGGAGACTTAATAGCTAGATAATGGTTAGTAGAATTTGACACATTAGCATGCTTAAACTAGTAAAGCATTTCCTCTACACACAAGGCCCAAGTGACCTTATGCTCAAGTAATTCACTCTATAGGTGATCAGTCCCTAGAGGAGACTTAAAAGCTAGATAATGGTTTGTAGAATTTGACACATTAGCATGCTTCAACTAGTAAAGCATTTCCTCTACACACAAGGCCCACCTAAAAAAATGAACATCAGAATTTGGTACACAAGTGCTTATCCTTATCTGATAATACTGTACAACATCGTCAGTTTGACATATCAAAGTATTCACCTAAATACATGATGATTAACCTTTACCCATAAGGCTTAGTCATTCTTGGGTCCAACTTAGTCTCCCTATTACCTCAATACATGAGGCCCAATTCTAGTGCATGATATTGTCTTAGATAATGACTTGTGATGTTGTAACTTTAACAATCCCTCTTAATGAGGGAGGAATTATCTGCCATAGCAAGATTTTCTTGGAAGTATCTATACTTTGTCATAAACAAAGGCTTAGATAGCCCATAGGTTATCTTCTCATCAGTATCGATGTACCAAGGAACTTCTTCGGACCATATCTTCGATGAAGTGACATTTCAGCTCACATGGGTTTCTCAGAGATTAATACACCTCTATTTAAAAAATCGAATGATCGTATTCTCAAGATTCTCCTCAAACAACCTAGCAAGTAGCTTCCCAATCCAAACAACTTTTCAGCAAGTTGTAGTAGTAGCTGCGATATACTTTTGCTTCTATAGTACTAGCCGCAATACTACCATCCTAATTGGAGTTGGCATAACCAAGTAACTTTACCTCGCCACTAGAGGAATATATGTGTCCATATCAAAATTTACCTTCAAGGTACCTAAGAACATGCTTTGTAGAAATCCAATGTTTAAGTATAGTCTCAAACATGATATGGATCACATCATAACATATAATAGGTCTTACTATGTATCAAGTTATACATTAAGGTACCAATGAGCTAACTATACTTGGTAGAATGCATTGGATATGATCTAGAATCCGAATAATGTGGTTTCCTCAAACTAGAAACCAATGGTGTGGTCATGGATTTGCAATCCATCAAACCAAACCTTCACAACACATCAATTATGTGCTTTCTTTGCAAACATAAAATATGATATTTCCTTTTTCATATTTCAAGACGAAAAAAGTAGTGCATAAGACTTAAGTCTTCAAACCCAAAAGTGAGCTCCCACTTGCACCGAACTATCTATAGTTCCTCTCTAGTAAGGAACAAAACATCAACATAGAGAACCAATATCAAATCTTGGTTCTTCACAATATTAAAGTATAGGTTTGGAATAAATTCACTCTTATAGAATCTCAATATTTGGAGATAGTTTTCAAACTCGAATACAAACCCTACAGGGCTCACTCAATCATCCTATACAACGATTTCTTCATTTGCATACATGGGGCTCCTTCCCATGCACTAAAAAACCCCTTAGATTGAAATATGTAAACCTCTTCCTCAACATCACCATTGAGCAAGGAAACCTTTATATCTATCTGGTGATGCTGCTATGGACTTCCCCTCTGTTTATGTATTTGTAACTTTAGAATGTATTCACTTGTATATATTATATTGTACCCCAATGTTCCTATTAGGAGAATCATTTGAATTTCATTATACCCCAATGTTCCTATAGGGAGAGTCATTAATATAATAAATTCATGTAAATTCATTGAGGTTAACCCTCTATTGTAAGTCAGGGAAATAGTCCCCATAATTGAGTTAAGGTTAACCCTCTTTGTTGATCGGAGGGAAAAGTCTTCATAGTTGAGGGGCACTAGGGTTATTAGACTCTCCTAGAGATGTCGACCCTGGTAAGAAATTGTAAAAGTCAAAAATTAGGATAAATAGAGAGTGAGACTCTCTATTTTATGCACACACACTCACTCAAATGGGGCGCATGAGTGAGAGAGGAAGTGCTCACATAAGTGAGAGAGAGAACAACCGTTGGAGATCATCTTTTCTGTCTTTGGGTTTTACCGATGCCATTGGTGTTCATTCTATCTTTGAGGAAGTTGCAGGGTTTTCTCCTTTATGGTTTCACCGAGGAAAATATTTGTGTCTCTTGTCTCTTGTGATTATTGTTGTTCATGTTATTCTCTCAGATAAGATCCTAAGATCATATTGGTTAAATGATAAAAATCTAACATGGTATCAAAGCTAACCTGAGAAGAAGACATTGTGCAGCTGCAGAAGCTAGGGATTCTTACTTTTTGGGTCTCTCTCCACAATCCATCAGCAAAAGGAGGCTAGGATAACTCTCCATTGAAGGGCACATCTTTTTGTCGAAGCAAAATTTGATTTCGAGCATTTTTAGTTTTTGCTGCGGGAAATTAGGGCTTTTTATAGAAGAGGAATTTTTGAGACAGCCCAGCATAGGATTTCTCTCCTCATCAAAATCAAAGTTTAGAGACCTAGTTCGATATTTTTGTTTGGGTGAAACTCCAGGAAAGTCAAACCCTAGTTTTACCCTGAGCTTGAAAAACCCAAAAGTACTAAAATGGGTAGTTTTGGTGCATTCACTATATATCGGGATTGAAGAATTCTCGGGGGCCGAAATTTTCACAGGCTGAATATAAAATCCTGATGTACCCTATGTAAAAATATCAACCTCATATTCACTATATTCTAGGAGATATGATTCCTCCAAATTAGGGTTCCATCCTCTTCTAGGATTCATCCCTAAAAAGGACACCTAGGGAGAATTTCTATATCTTGGGTTACAAATGTCCAAATGAAATTTCGCAAGATGTTCCAGATAGGGCACAGGCTGTAATTTCTATGGTAAAAGATTCAGACCGTGATGATGAAATAGAGACACATGGCAGGCCATACCAATTGGGAAAACTCTCATAAGTACCAATTGGTGAAACCAATTCTTGTCAAACCTGTGGTGGTGGAAATATAATAGACTAGGTTACCTCAGTATGAAATTTCAGACATAGAGGAGTATTACTTTCGGAGATACGACAAAAACACTATCAGGAATTTTCGCAGAAGAAATTGGTAAATTAGGGATTCCTATTCTGGGAGATTCCCTCCACTGTTTTCAGAAAAGGAGTACATTGGATAGATCACCTTGAAGAGGCCTATATTTCTATCCAATCATAAGTTTGAAATTCCAAGTTTTGGAAATTAGGGTTTCTCTGAAAAACCCTAGATCAGACAGCTCCGGAACCAGGATGGACACCTCAAATCGGTAATATCTAATCTTTTGCTATTTACAGTTGAGGTTCTCATTTAAAAATGACTAATCACACCATCTTGATGACAATATTGGTGAGGCTGACAACTTCCGAGCATGGAAGTATAGGATCTCACTAGGAAATGAATTAGACACCTACATAAGTAGAGAGGTTGCAGTTCCAGAGGGGGATGAGGATAAAGCCTTACAAAAGAAGAACTTGGTCAAGGCCAAGAAGATCATTGCTGATTCAATCAAGGATCACCTTATACCACATGGTATTCCCTAAAGACACCTAAAGAGATGTTTGATTCCTTGACAAAGTGATTTGAAGGGAATAACATAAATCAGAATATTACTTTTAGAATCCAGTTGAAGAATGTGAAGATCCAAAAAGCAGAGACCATACAGTGATACCTTACAAGGTTCTCTCAAATCAAAGAACAACTTGAAGCAGTTGAAGAAGAAGTGGAGAATACAGAAGTTGTGATAACCACCTTGAATGGCCTCCCAAGATCATGGGATTCATTCATTCGAGGAATATGTGCCAGAAGGAAGTGATTACTTTCAGCAGACTCTGGGAAGAGCACACACAAGATGAAGCTTGACCCATAATGTTGCGTCCCGGTCTTGACCCCGTTACATTAGATGTATATGATGTATATATTGTAACGATCACGGTGTGGAGCTAAAGGCCAAGGCCCCACCATTGATCGATAATGCTATGTTTTGGATTTAAATTTGTCACCGATGGTATATCGGGGCATGCGGCATATATTATGTTGGCCATCATGTAAATATGCATCATAATTAATCAATGGACACAACCAGCTACAGTCGCGGAAACTAAATCGAATGGGGCATGATTTTCTAAGGATAAGGGGGGTGAAATATTTAACCTATGGGCCAATGGGGAAAAGCCAAATGTCTATGAGAAAACCCATCAAACTGTCAACTACCTTTCTTGTCTTTTCCCCAAATCATTTATTTCTGCTAGAATGTGGTTGAGTTAGTTATTGCATGGAAGGGGAAGAGTATGGGCAACCAAATTCGAATTGGGCAGAGACCCATTTTTGGAAAAATGTGTTCTGACTTCCTTGGCAAGGAAAATGCCCAAAAACGTATGCCATTCTGCTAGGCATTCACGTTTTTCAGTTTTCTCACGTTTTGGGGAGCAGCTGAAGTTTTTCCTGTGTCTTTCCATCCACGTTTTTTGCTATTGGCTTCATTTTTCCCATGGGTGGGAGGTCGTTTTGATAGTGCTGGGGACTGGGTTGTCTTCCTCACGTTTTTGGAGCTGTTGGTGCATTTTCCATTCACGTTTTTGTGACTTCATGTGTTTTTACATGGCTGTGAAGGGCCACACACGTTTTTGGCTATCTCACCGACCATTTGGTCTCACGCACAGGCTATTTGGGACGTTTTTCCCTGCTGTGAGTTGTGCTCACTGATAAGCTTCAGGACTGTGTGTTTTTCCCAACGTTGTGAGCCGTTTTTGCTATTACGTATGGGGCTGTGTAATTCGTTTTTACTGTTCAAGCTATGTTAGCTAAATGGATTGCCTAAGTGCAATGGTTGGTCTTTGGACTGTGTGAGGAGTAAGTATTTTGGCTTGGTTGCTTGATAAACCTGGTGCTAGAAACCACATAGACAAAACTAGAGGGCTGGTCTTCTTCTCCATCACCCCTGAATAGCACTGGAAGGGAATGCAGGGCCTGAGGGACTATGTAGCAGAGAAGGGACTGATTCCTTGTGTTGGGTGTGNATCAAGCTCGTAGTCGCGTCCTCTACGCCGGTCGGAGGTATGGGGACGTGACACATAATAAGAGAAGAGAGTATGGGAGTAGCTGAAGATCTAGCTTTCACGATTCAAAGAGGATCCCTCAAGTGATGAGGATT
The DNA here is from genome assembly GCA_001517045.1 of Pseudotsuga menziesii. Lineage (NCBI taxonomy): Eukaryota > Viridiplantae > Streptophyta > Pinopsida > Pinales > Pinaceae > Pseudotsuga > Pseudotsuga menziesii. The sequence continues at coordinate 196,428 of LPNX010687861.1, forward strand.
ATGAAGGACTCAATTCTTCAATAACCTCTTATCTATCTTAGCATTTGGATAAGAAATTATGATGTTATGAATGAAGAAGATGATGAAGCTCAAAGAAGGAGTCTACCCACGAAACAAATAAATATAAGTATTCAATTGTCATTTCATGATATTATTTTGTTATGCATTTGTTTATATTTGTTGATGTGTTATGCATGATAGAATGTTTGCATTAATTACAGTATACTACTAATATGCATGTGATGGGTAAGTATCCCATGGTGATATACAACTCTCCATTTCTACTTATCTAGAATGAAACCTCTTTACTGACATATTGGATTAGTGCACAATCTCAATGTTTTCTTGGTAGAGATGGAAGTCATCTAGAAAGTTTCCATAAGATATGGATGAATGTTGTATTGGCTAAAATAGTTGCATGATTATATCTTGATGCAAAATAATTTTTCATTATGGATATACCTTATGAAATGTTTCTAACCATACAACTAATGCATTTGACATGTAGGAAAGATAGTGTACAATCGCCTACAAAAGAAGGATGAGACTTGTTCCGAAGAACAAGTGACGACAGTTCGAGAAATAATCCAAGATGAAGAATAATATGAAGATACTTTCAAAGAAAGAAAGAGGCCTTAGACACAGTGCAGTTATGTGACACTATTGAGTGACATCATTGTTGTAGAGACTTCTAGCTACGAAGAAGTAGCCAAGAAGAAAGAGAAAGAGAGTACCAGTTCAAGAATAATGATGTCTAAGATGTGATATCGAGACTTGAAGAGAAGTCTTTGGGATACAAGGAAATATTTGTAGCACAAGGCTTATCACAGAAAGAAGGCATAGACTACGAAGAGACATTTGCATCCACTGGAAGTTAAGACACATGACAGGCAGAATCATGTGTGCAAAATTAAAGAAGGCCTTGTACGAGCTTAGAAGGAACCCATGGGATAACACATACATGAGGATCTTGAAGATCACCTAGAGTGATGAATATCTTAACCTTTTCTATAAGGTTGAATATGAAATCCTATAGAGGATTACAAGCTCACAGATGGGTGCAAGAAGAATTCTTTCAAGATAGAGGATCTTGGTATCCAGTGAACCTAGATGGATACATAGAATATTAGTAGTAGAGGAAGCTACTTGTCACTTCAGTATAGAATGTTTCAATACATAGAGTATGAAAGGAAGAGGGATAATGATGCTCCACTTCAGAGGGAGTGACTGCATAATATTATGAGTTTCGACATGATAGGATAGGATGGACAACTTACTGATGAGTCTTTACTAAGAGTACAGTGGATTCCAATCTTTGCTTCAAGGTTGAAGGCGGAATACCAGTGATACTCCTGTTATATTTCAATGACTTGTTCCTGACAGAAAAGAGGAACTCATTAAAGTTGCAAGAAGGAGACTTGCTGCCAAGTTTGAGATGAAGGACTTGGATATGATGCACTACTTTCTAGGCATGGAGGTGTGGAAGAATGCATATGGAATATCCCTTGGACAAGGGAAGTATGTAGTGGAGATCCTGAAGAGGTTAGGGATGATGGACTGCAAGGCCATGACCACACCTATGGCATCAAACCTGAAGCTATTGAGTGATGCTTCATTAGAGTCGGTTGATGCTACGATGTATTGTCAGATGATTGCATCCTTGATGTACTTGATGAATACGGGACCAGATATTTTCTTTGTTGTGAAGACATTGAGACATGTTCACCTAATGGTTGCAAAGCATGCATTGAGGTATCTGAAGGGTACAGTTGAGTATGGGATCAAGTATGAAGTGAATTAGAAGACTAACCTGGAGGGTTATGTGGATTAGGATTGGGCAGGAAGTACCATTGATAGGAAGAGCACTTTAAGGTGCTGCTTTAGTATGAGATTAGGTGTGATCTCTTGGTTTAGTAGGATGGAGTCTTGCATGGCACTGAGAATAGTTAAGAGAGGAGTGGTGAAGCTCCAGTATGTGATCAAGATAGAGATCTCTTGAAAGAGGGAGTTCTAGCAAAGCCATTGAGACAAGTTTCTTGAGAATAAAATCCTAGTGAAGCTTGTAGGTTGCTTATATGTAAACGATCCTGTAGGTTTTTTTCAGATGTAATCGGTCCTGGAAAAGCTCACAGGTTATCCTTGGATGTAATCAGCCCTGATGTGATTCTATGTTAGAAATGGCCAGAGTGAAGTTCGAGTACTTCAGGGAGAATCTTGGTGTTCTCTAGATAGAGGTTCCCTCCAAGGGGATGTGATGAGTACGTGAGCCCTTCTGACATGGTGGCATTATTGGTTCCTCCCATGGTCAAATTTAAGTGCAGAGCCTTTATGACATGGTTGTTAGATGTGTTCCTCCCATGGTCAGATGTAAGTGCAGAGCCTTTCTAACATGGTTGTTGGAAGTGTTCCTCCCATGGTCAGATGTAAGTGCAGAGCCTTTCTAACATGGTTGTTGGATGTGTTCCTCCCATGGTCAGATGTAAGTGCAGAGCCTTTATGACATGGTTGTTGGATGTTTTCCTCCCATGGTCAGATGTAAGTGAAGAGCCTTTCTGACATGATTTTTGGATGTGTTCCTCCCATGGTCAGATGTAAGTGCATAGCCTTTCTGACACGGTTTTTGGATGTGTTCCTCCCATGGTCATATGTGAATGTTGGGCCTTTCTGACATGGTTTTTGGATGTGTCCCTCCCATGGTCAGATGCGAGTGTTGGGTGGGCCTTTTTGACATGGTTGTTGGATGTGTTCTGCCCATGGTCAGATATAAGTTTTGAAGAAGATGAATATCTACATGGAGACTAGGCCTACAACCAGCATGAAAAAGGGTTGGCTTTGTAGAACTTCCTATGATGAGAAGAATTGAGAAATAGCACCAATTGATTGAGAGAGCGGAAGCAGTGATGATGATCCAGTGATGATCCAGCTTTTATGATGATCTAGTGATGATCCAGTTTCGATGATGATCCAGTGATGATCCAACTTTGATGATGATCTAGTGATGATCTAGTTTTGATGATGATCCAGTGATGATCCAGCATTGATGATGATCTAGACTTGATCCATAGAAGAATACTTTTGCTGATGAATTGCGTCAAGAGAATACCTTCCTAGTTAAGAGGGAGTGTTGATGTATTTGTAACTTCGGAATGTATTCACTTGTATATCTTGTATTGTACCCTGTTGTTCCTATCGGGAGAATCATTTGTATTTCATTATGCCTTGATGTTCCTATCAGAAGAGTCATTAATATAATAAAGTCATGTCAATCCTTTAAGGATAACCCTCCGTTGTAAGTCAGGTCAATAGTCCCCACAATTGAGTTAAGGTTAACCCTCCTTGTTTATCGGAGGGAAAAGTCCCCACAGTTGAGGGGCACTAGTGTTATTAGACTCTCCTAGAGATGTCGACCCTGGTAAGTAATTGTAAAAGTTAGAAACTAGTATAAATAGAGAGTGAAACTTTCTATTTTACACACACACACTCACTCAACTGGGGCACATAAGTGAGAGAGGAATTTCTCACACAAGTGAGAGAGAGAACAACCATTGGAGATCATGTTTTCTATATTAGGGTTTTACTCCTGTCGTTGGTTCTCATTCTATCTCTAAGGAAGTTGTGGGGTTTTCTCCTTTATGGTTTCTGCGAGGAAAATATTTGTGTCTCTTGGCTCTAGTGATTATTGTTCTGCATGTTATTCTCTTAGATAAGATCCTAAGATCATATTGCTTAAATGATAAAAATATAATACCCTCAAGTTTAGGAACAACTTCCCAAACATCATTCTTCATGATATACTATCATGGCATTTTTCATACTTGCTTCTTAGAAGCTTCTTCATAGGTGGAAATTGGAATACTCTAAATCATTGATGTGATCCATCAGTGCAACATACTTTAGTATCTTTTAGGTCTCTTTTTCTCTATGAATGAGTCTAATGGTGCTCCATGCATTTATGCATCTTGTAGAATGTCTCTCCAGCATGAAAATATTCTCTAAGCACGAGGTTTATCAAGTGATATTTCAACTAGTTCTATGAGTTCTTTAGGAGCTAGTGAATATGAGAAATATTATAGATTCTCCCTCTCAACATATGAATAGGGAGAATCAGAATCAAGATCATCCATCATTATCCTCTTCTCTTTTGGTACATGAATGATAACCAAAAATCTTCAGATCATCTTCACTAGTAAAAGAAAATTATGGAGTCTTCTAGATTAACATGAGGGATCCTAGAAGCTTCCGGCTTCTTCTTTCCTTCAAATACATGATTTGTAACTAGAGTGACTTCATATTTGTAATTCTTATTTTTTGGTATAATTATTTCCATACAAAAAAAAATTCATTCAAATGATTAGAAACATTGCATGATCGTACAATTCAACCATATGAATATTTCATTGCAACAGAAAAATTTCACATAGTCATGCAAACATTTCAACCAATGTTTTAGCACAACATCTATCCAAATCTCATGGAATGTTGTGAAACACTATATGTTGTTTACTCAATCATAACATGTACTACATGAGATTTACTATCCACCGATAGAAGAAAATTATAACATATGCTCATCATGGTATGCTATAAGATACTTCCTAATTCTAGAAATACAGATATGCGTATAACTATAATAAATAGAAAATTCATCTCTAATTTATAAGAGCAATCAAAATATAGTTACTTATAATTTATTTCCTTATGTGGGATCCATCTTGATCTCTGCATGCTTGCGGAGATTCATCTTATGTAGAAGTAGAAGCATGAAGTCTAGCTTTGAACTTTCCTCTTAGATTTTCTCAATACTATCTTTCATAGTGGACCTCCTTATTGTAGTTGTATCACTTGATATTTGACTTGTCAAATTTCATGTTATGTTCCTTCTCCTGTTGATGATGAAACTTCTTCTGAGAGAAATATTTATTTCCTCTCTTCATACTTTCTGTAATAGAAAGGTTTCCTTGTTTGGAATAAGTATACTTGATTTAGTTTTTCCCTTCCTCTTGGAGGAAATCATGCTCCAATATCTTAAAGTTATTTTATTCACCTCGACCATTTACAACATCTAGGAATGTCTCCCTTAAAGGTGGAATACCATCAATAGTAGTTTGTATGAGATCATTCTCATCCACCACTACTCCAATGCTCATGAGTTGATATCTTATATGAGATATATTTGTGAAGAAGGAAGGCATTGTCTCATCCTTATGAATATTCAAATTTTGAATCTTATTCATCAATGAACTAATATAACTTGGATCCTTCTTCTCATAGAGGTTTTGTCACAATATCAAGGCATTATTTTATGCTATTCAATGGAATAATCACCGTCATAAAGTTGTCTTTAACCAAATCATAGATGATCCACTTGGATTTGTCTTGGTTCTTCTTGAAAGTACTGCACCTTGCAATTGATGTAGGCTCTACCACAATGTTGGATACACAGCCATATAACTCATGATATTCGTGGATGTTTAGGATCCTGTCCTTCCAAGTGTTGAAATTCAAGGTTCCTTTAATTCACTCTTCTGGTCTCATGGAAATTGAATTCATTGTTTTTCAAGTACTATGCTCAAGTTCTCAGGATCCACATAGTCTCAATATTGCTTTCCAAAACTTATCTCCTTCACGAATTGATCTCTATTACCATGTAAAAATTTTGGTTAAGCTTTAATCTTTAATCTTTAAATGCAAAAATATTGAGTACTTGAAATTAATTGAACATTCATACACATAATAAATCACACATAATAAAGAATGTACATTGGGTAAAACCCCAAAAAAATGAGGGAGAAAAAACTCAACAAATATCCAAAGTATAATACTAATAGAAAACCGAGAATATATTTTACAATAGTAGATTCCTTTCAGCAACCTAGGTGCAAGAGAAGAGAGAATCAACAACCCAAGTGTTATCATAGAGAAAGAGATAATATAGATGGAAGGATGTTATCAATAGTATTCCCAGCACATGAATTGATTTTCATTATTTTCATATTTCAAGACGAAAAAAGTAGTGCATAAGACTCAAGTCTTCAAACCCAGAAGTGAGCTCCCTCTTGCACCGAAATATCTATAGTTCCTCTCTAGTAAGGAACAAAACACCAACATAGAGAACCAATATCAAAGCTTGGTTCTTCACAATATTAAAGTATAGGTTTGGAATAAATTTACGCTTATAGAATCTCAATATTTGGAGATATTTTTCAAACTCGAATACAAAATCTACAGGTATTACTCAATCCCATACAACGATTTCTTCATTTGCATACATGGGGCTCCTTCCCATGCACTACAAGACCCCTCAGGTTGATATGTGTAAACCTCTTCCTCAACAACACCATTGAGGAAGGAAACCTTTATATCCATATGGTGGTGCTGCTATGGACTTCCCCTCAAGTTTAGGAACAAATTCCCAAACATCATTCTTGGCATTTTTCATACTTGCTTCCTAGCAGCTTCTTCATAGGTGGAAATTGGAATACTCTAAATCATTGATGTGACTCATCAGTGCAACATACTTTCAGTATATTTTAGGTCTCTTTTTCTCTATGAATGAGTCTAATGTTGCTCCATGCATTTATGCATCTTGTATAATGTCTCTCCAGCATGCAGATATTCTCTTAGCACGAGGTTTATCAAGTATATTTCAACTAGTTCTATGAGTTCTTTAGGAGCTAGTGAATATGAGAACTATTATAGATTCTCCCTCTCGACATATGAACAGGGAGAATCAAAAGCGAGATCCTCCATAATTATCCTCTTCTCTTTTGGTACATGAATGATAACCAAAAATCATCAAATCATCTTGACTAGTAAAAGAAAATTATGGAGTCTTCTAGATTAACATGAGGGATCCTAGAAGCTTCTGACTTCTTCTTTCCTTCAAATACATGATTTGTAACTAAAGTGACTTCATATTTGTCATTCTTATTTTTTGGTATAATTATTTCCATACAAAACAAATTCATTCAAATGATTAGAAACATTGCATCATCGTACAATTCAACCATATGAATATTTCATTGCAATGGAAAAATTTCACATAGTCATGCAAACATTTCAACCAGTTTTTTAATACAACCTCTATACAAATCTCATGGAATGTTGTGAAACACTATATGTTGTTTACTCAATCATAACATGTACTACATGCGCTTTACTATTCTCCAATAGAAGAAAATTATAACATATCCTCATCATGGTATACTATAACATACTTCCTAATTCTACAAATAAAGATATGCGTATAATTGTAATAAATAAAAAAATCATCTCTAATTTATAAGAGAAATCAAAATATAGGTACTTATAATTTATTTTCTTGTGTGGGATCCATATTGATCTCTGCATCCTTACATAGGTTCATCTTCTGTAGCAGTAGAATCATGAAGTCTACCTTTGAACTTTCCTCTTGGATTTTCTCAACACTATATTGCATAGTGGACATCCTTATTGTAGTTGTATCACTTGATATTTGACTTATCAAAGTTCATGTTATGTTCCTTCTCCTATTGATGATGAAAATTCTTATGAGAGAAATATTTCTTTCCTCTATTCATACTTTCTATAATAGAAAGGTTTCCTTCTTTGGAATAAGTATACTTGATTTGGTTTTTCCCTTCCTCTTGGAGGAAATCATGCCCTAATATCTTAAAGTTAGGTTGTTCACCTTGACCATTTACAACATCTAGGAATGTCTCCCTTAAAGGTGGAATACCATCAATAGTAGTTTGAATGAGATTATCCTCATCCACCACTACTCCAATGCTCATGAGTTGATCTCTTCTATGAGATATATTTGTGAAGAAGGAAGGCGTTGTTTCATACTTATGCATATTCAAATTCTTAATCTTATTCTTCAATGAACTAATATCACTTGGATCCTTCTTCTCATAGAAGTTTGTCACAGTATCAAAGCATTATTTTTTGGTATTCAATGGAATAATCGTCATCATAAAGTTGTCTTTACCGAATCATAGATGATCCACTTGGATTTATTTTGGTTATTCTTGAAAGTACTGCACCTTGCATTTGATGTAAGATTTTCCACAATGTTGGATACACAGCCATATAACTCATGCTCTTCCTGGATGTTTAAGATGCTTTCTTTCCAAGTGTTGAAATTCAAGGTTCCTTTAATTCGCTCTTATGGTCTCATGGAAATTGAAGTCATTATTTTTCAAGTACTATGCTCAAGTTCTTAGGATCTACATAGGCTTAAGCTTGCTTTCCAAAACTTATCTCCTTCATGACTTGATCTCTATTACCATGTCAAAATTTTGGTTAAGCTTTAATCTATAATATTTAAATGCAGAAATATAGAGTACTTGAAATTAATTGAACATTCATACACATAATCAATCACACATAATAAAGAATGTACATTGGGTAAAACCCTAAAAAAAATGAGGGAGAAAAACTCAACAAATATCCAAATTATAATACTAATAGAAAACTGAGAATGTATTTTACAATAGTAGATTTCTTTCAGCACCCTAGGTGCAAGAGAAGAGAGAATCAACAACCTAGGTGTTATCATAGAGAAAGAGAGAATATAGATGGAAGGATGTTACCAATAGTATTCCCAGCACATGAGTTGATTTTCATTATTTTCACTAATGAACTCTGTCCTCTCAACCATTCATCCTGTCAACATTGAAGAGAGAACCTTCCACACTAATTAAAACTTCTTGCACTGGTATGAAAACCTTGCACACTGATTCACCCTTTTTTATTAGATGCTAGTAAGATCGGTCACTGGAGTGAGTTCATGACTCAACCAATGTGCATTTATTTATTGATTGTCTTTATATTAATCCCAAACATTAAATCTAGGCTAAATCCTTCAGTTAAATAGCTAACTTAAGTGGCGTAACATAACTGTCATATTTTAACTAAATTGATTTCTTTTAGTTTAACTAAAGTATTTCCATGCAAATCATCTTAGTTAACAAGATCCTTTTTATTAACACTTCAGTCAATTCCTTTAACTAAAGTCTTATTTGATTACATCACTAAAGTGAATACACTGAGTTCTCTTAATTTAATTGAAGCTTGCATTGTTAATATCACTAAATGTAACAAACTTAATTTTCTCTACATTAACTAAAGTCGATAACATGTGTAATTTGAATTCTCTATTTAATTGAAGTTAATTTTCATAAGCAATTCAATTTATCTTATTTTCTATGCATTCCATCTCTTATCTCTCTATCTTATCTTCATGATCCATATGCACCCACTTTTATATATCATATTAATGATTTATCATAACAATTATACTAAGGAAATTTGTCCATTGATGTGGTCATATCATTCTACTATTTGTGTCAAGTGACCTTATGCTAAATTAATTCACTCTAGAGGAAACTTAATAGCTAGATCATGGTTAGTAGAATGTCACACATTAGCATGCTTCAACTAGTAAATCATTTCCTCTGCACACTAAGTCCCACCTTAACACATGGGGATCTGACTCAGTACACAAGTCCTTAGCCTTTCCAAACAAGAATGCACAAAATCAGCACTTTTACATATCATAGTATTCACCTAAATACATGAGGATTAACCTTTACACATAAGGTTTAGTCATCCTTGGGTACAACCCAAGAATTTTAATCCAAGTTTCCTGAGTCCAACTCAAGCTCCCTTTTACTTTAACACATGAGGCCCAATCCTAGTGCACAACATTGGTTGGGAGAATGACTTGTTATGTTGTAAATTTAACAATTGTAAAGTTGTGATAAGAATATGTGGAGACGAGCTCAAGTGTAACATTAGAAATTTCCAAAGAATGAAGAAGACTATACCTTCCCATGGGTGATTCCTCATTTGGGGTTTTACTACATATATAGTGTGTATTATTTTTTTAATATTTTCCCTTACTATTTTAATTATATGGTGCTTGTATGGATAGAAGAATAGAATAGTACATTATTTCTATTAATTTGCATGTTAGAAAATATATTGTTGTATTTGTATGCATATTTCTCAATATTCTATCACTTAGACAATATATTGGTTTATGTCTCTACTTGGGAAGATATTATTTCATATCTCATGAAAGTGTTGGGGACCATTAACAAACCTCAATTTTTCAAAAGCCTCGGGAAATGTGAATTTTCCAAGAAACCATAATTGCATTTGGGTATGCCATTAGTCAACAGGAAGTGAAGATAATTCTTATGAGCATAGATTCCATCACAAATTGGTCAACTCTAACAAGTGAAGTTAGGACATATTTTGGGGAAACACAATACCTATGAAATTTTATGTCAATATTTTGAGCCATTGTGTCACCACACCAAGCCATAATCACCACCAATGAGAGTTCTTAGTAGGGAAAAAATCAGCATAAATCTTTTGCTAAACTTTAAAAAAATGAAACTAAGCGCTAGTTCCTTCTATGACTAATTTAAATATATATATATATATTTCAAAGGATGCATATGCAAGTTGGTATGCTTTGAGAGATATATTGAAGCAATTACATGAGGCAATATGATATCATTCTAAAATGTTTCATAGAGGACTCCTTAACTATCCTATATATGATAAGGAACTATTTCCTCCGGTTCAAACTGTTAAAAAGTGGAAGTAATATCTAATAGGATCATCCAAATTTATGTGAGAACGAAATGAAATAACATATATATAATCACATACAAATATAAATTCCAAGGAACATAGTGATAGAGTGAAATCAAATTCTATTAAATGAACGAAATAGAACAACTTGTAAAATAAAAATAACTAGAATGGTGGTATTTATATCTATGAGAAGAGATGTGGCAGCTACACTCATTCGTCACAATATTCTTACAAAAGGAGTCCAAAATGAATTTTTATCATAATAATGAGGAAAATAAACCTAAACATGAAAAAGCAAACACTAGGACATGAACCATAAAAATGTGTACAAGCCTCAAGGTGGTTAGTTGAAGTGTCAACTTCTTGGGGGCATAATTTTTACATACAATCTCTGTTTAAGGTGCTCGGTATCCCGTTAGAAAGGTATATCCAATAATTATAAATGTTCCTTGTATGTTTCTTTTTATAGCAATGAATGGACTATGGTTTCACAAAGAACATCATTTAAGGGCTCAAAATGACCCTGGACGTTTTGGACATAAAAATCCATTAAAATTTTGCCAAATTGGAAAAACTATTTTTAGCCAATGGAATAGGTGGGTGGCCATGAATATCTATTTGGATCATAGAAAAAGAGAGAATCATCAATATTATTCACTATCCATTGCAATACTTGTAGGCCTAAAATAATCTTCAACAAACAAGACACTACAAATGTATGGAGTTTTTACAACAATTCCATCTAATTATCACGTATAAGAAGGGAAACACTAATAAGTTGGAAGAAATTATCTCAAGGACATCCACATATAATGTTAAAACCTTGGGAACTCTTATTCACATGGATCGTTTCACCCATGATGTGTACAAAAATAAATACATAGATCATGAATACATCGAAGAGTTGTTCTAGTTGGTATAAACGCAAAGTTGTGTATAAGAAGATTGTAATAAAACTGACTATCCTCATTAGGATGGGTTATTGCAATCTAGATAAAATTTGTGCTCTTAAAGGTGATAGATTGCAACTTATTATGGAGGCCAATAAATCCAATATTGCATGGCATTTCGATGTTGAGAATAAAGTTTCCAACTTACATACTTATGTGTACAGACCTATCATATAAGAATATGTAGCTCAGTTTATTATAGGATGCATATTTTGTTGTACTAGGAAGTCTAGTAATAAAGAAAAAGGTTTATACCATCCCTTACTAATACCTACTAATTCATAGGAAAGCATATCCATGGATTTCATGAGTCTTTATCCAAGAAAAAGGAAGGGACATGGCCGTTTGTGCTAAATTTGGCTCTTTACTGCAAGAGAGACAAGCTTAGCACATATTGAAATTAGATAGATTTGTATTTTGTGGTTGGATCAGCTATCATGAATGAAATAAGAAAATGTAACAAGATTACTAGAGATTGATAGACCATTGGGTGATGGAGTCATAAACACTCTGCTTATTGAAGGCAATCAAACTATATATCATATAAAAGGCGTATATAGTGATGGGTAGAAGAATGGAGAAGATTACAGAAAGTAGAAAATTCACTAGGTAGGTATCCTCTCTACAAAATGAATGCAAGGTACTTAGATAAAAAAATCATTGATAGGAAAGACACATCAACTCCTCTGTTTCTCAAGAATCCATTAATCAAAGGAAACCGTGATCTTCAAGGTCTACAATTTTTCCAGACAAGATGGAAGTCTAGAGATCTGGACTAGACTCCTTTGAAATTCGTTACCGGTCTTTGACTGGCATCCTTTGCTTGATATGTTATCCTAGAAGTTTGGGGTCAATGCTAATTTCTAGCAAAAGATCTATAGTCGATGTTAATTTTTATCAAAATCTCTACCAACTGCAATCTTCAGAAACTAAGTGTGAGAAGTATTCTCCCACTTCCTTCAACATTTTTTTAATGAAGTGTGACCTTAATTGTTTTCAAGGAACTTTGTTGCTATGCTATTTTATCTTCTTGGAAATATATATAGTATTTTATTTAATTTATTCATATTTGAAGATAATAAAATAACATTTGTAATCTAGAAGATGATTCCTTCAATCATTAGAGGAAATTTGGGGTCTAAAATGGGCCTTATAAGAAAACACGCCAACAATAAATTTTGTGAGTTGGAATTCAAGAACCAATAGAATTTCAATAAAATGAGTCAACCATAATGGTTGAATTGGCATATTTGTCATAAAAGAAAACTGGTTTTTTTGTTCGTATTTTCAACATATCTCCCTGTGTTTTTACTCAACTTTCAAGTGGGAGAGCTCGTTGAATGCAGAATTTAATTCTGCATCCAATGAGTACCCACACTGCATACTTTTGATGGACCCCACTAACCCAAAAATAAGAAATACCTGAAAAAATGTGATGATGACATCATCATCATCACGTTTTTTCAGGTATTTCTTGTTTTTTGGGTAGAGGGGTCTATCAAAACTATGTAGTGTGGGTACTCATTGGATGCGGAATAAAATTCCACATCCAACGATCTCTCCCACTCAGAATTTGAGTAAAACCATAGGGAGATATGTCGAAAATACGAACACAAAAAGTAGTTTTTTTCATTCTTCCTCCAAAATTAATAACTATTATTTTATTATTTTCCTTAGGAGGCCCATTTTAGACCTCAAATTTTTTCTAATGATAATTCCAAGAATCCAGAAATTTGACTTAAAGACCGGTGATCCAAAAGATACTTGGTCTTGTGTCACTTGGGTGCATAAATATTTGAAATATCTAGCACTCAAGCTTGGGAAGCACAAATTCTTGAGAGGTGATGCTTGACTTAAGGCCTCATCATGATGTCTCTTTTAATATTCTATAGGTGCACTACCTCAAAATTTGGAAGTTTGGGTGCTTAACTATTGAAAAGTCAGAGGCCCCAATTTCTATAACCTGCAAGGAACCATAAAGTATGATATTTTTTCTCATTACAACCTAAATATTCAAATTATTTTTAATCTCTTTCAACAAAGACTTGAAAACCAATTTAGACTCCTACATGAGATCCCTAAATATCTGTTGTAAAGAAAGATAACTTGCAATCAGAGATTGAGTACATTCATTTTTCCAAACATATATCCATTTTACAGTTCTATATTCAAATGGATATATGTTGGTGATGAGCCATGTAAAACTATTGAATCATGGAAATATTTTTTGTAACATTCGGGAATTTGTTTCTTATTGGGAAAACGAACATGTCAAATAGACACACGATCAAAATATGGACAATCAATCTAATTATCAACAATGCTCTGCAATTCTTGGAAATGTAAGCGAACATTATTCTTTGATTGTGACCATTGGTATGTCTCCTTGGAATTCTGTGAACAAATGGAATCTCATCTGAGTTTAGCGTTGAATACTAATTCTTGGTGCAAATTGCTACACTAGATATTCAGAAATGATTTTGAAACTTGATTTTACATTTTATTATTTGACCCACACCTGGAATGATTTAAATCCCAGCGATCACTTCCCACCAAGCGTGAATACTTTTCCATGGGTACTTGATGATTTCTACGATACTTAAACTAGTATGAATTCAGTGGAACGTGAGATAATGATGAAAGGTTTCATATGTTTTCAAGAGTCTCTCTATTGAAGGCCTTAGTTCTTGGGCACTTGGCATTTAAATATGTTCTCCTACGCTTTTTATTTTGATATATGGTGCTTACCTTCAAAATTGGTACTTGAAATTTCCACCATATGACCATATGTTTGTGATAGTTACCAATTTTATAAATATGTCCATTCTCATTCCTCGCAAAACCATCAAGGGGAAATATGGAACACATCTGTTCTTTGAAAAGGTATACATAAACTATGGGATACCAAGAAAAATAATCTCAATCAAAGATACTAGACTTATTAGTTCCTTTTGGACTAGACTTTGAGTGAATATGGACACCAAGTTGAAGAGATCCTCAACTTTCCGTCCATTGATAGATGGGCATACAAAAGTATTGAACAAGGAACTGGCTCATGTTTTGAAGGGTTACATTCAAAAAAATCCAATGACCTAAGACACAATTTTGATTTATATTCAACACTCTTATAACATAGAAGTCCATACTTCTACTAGTAAGTCACCCTTTTAAAATTTGCTTTGGGTTTTTTCCACCTTCACTCTTATATGTTGGATATGGATAGAAAGGAAAAGTGAGGGAGGATACCATGGTAAAATAATTACAAGTTAAAAGTTTCAATAATAATATCAAGTAGATCCATTTCCATGTACACAAAAACATTGAAGAATTCACATGAATAGTACAATTCTAGGCATAATAAGCATAGAATTGAGAAAAATTTCAAGGTGGCAGGTAGAGTTCAGTTGCATCTAAGCAAGGAACATGAAGTTGAGAAACATTTTTTGCTTGTTTTTTTCACAGAAAATTGAAAATTTTTATTTTATTTCAACTTCAACCCCTCTAAAATCATATTTTCTTTAAGGTAAAAAAGGGACTTGTAGATCATTGTGTTACCTCCATACTCATTTTTTTTACAATTTTTTTATGGAAATATGTTAGGATAAATTTGGTGTTTACTATCTGCATATAATTTAAAATTTTACCTTAGGATAATGAGTGAATTACTTATGTATTATGTTTATTGGAAATGGATATTTGTTGAAATATTGTAACTTCAAAGGATATTCTAAATTTATTTTACTGATGTACCCTAAGGGAGATGTATTATTCCTCTGTTGGGATGTTACTATTGTATTTGGTAATCATAGAGTCATGAGGTAAAGCCTCCATTGTAAGTTGGATCAATAGTACCCTAATGAATATAATATAATATTGTTTTGAATCTTCCTAGCTGAAGTTGGCCCAATCAGTTAAGTGGGACCTACTTGTTAGGTTAAAATTCAAGTGATGGAAAGAGTATAAATGTAGGAGTTGTGTTCCTCATTTGAACACATACACTTATGTATAGCGCATGGGATGGATATATATATATATATATATATATATATACACACACACACACACACACACACACATATATACATGTATATAGACACACACACACACACACACACACACACACACACACACACACACATATATATATATATATCTGTTGGGACAAGGAACACTTGTCTAGGGTACTGTATTGTACTTTTGATACATCTTATACAGAGGAATTTTTTACTCGGTTTTCTTCCCCATGAGGGTTTCCCACAATAAATATTTGTGTACTTTTGTGTGGTTGTACTTGTCTATCTTTGAGTGATCCTTTTGCATATGGTTATGATGTTATAATGCTAAAAAATATCATATCTTATATAACCATTAAAAACTTAACATGGTATAAAATCTACCCTTAAAGAAGTCTTTGTGCAGCCGAAACACGCCTACAGCTACAACTATTGAAGATTAGGGTTTCATGCTTGGAAACCCTAGAAGACAAAAAATAGTCATGTTGGGACTTTCACAACTACTCGATATTGGAAAATGATCAGGAGTTGAAACTTTTATAGTCCTAATATGAAGTCTTGATGCAGCCTATGTAAAAGTTTTAGCCTCAAATTCACTATAATATTGGATATATGATTCCTCCAACTTAGGGTTAAAACCCCTCCCAAAATTCATCCTTAAATAAGAAACCTAGGGATAATTTCTATATCTCGGGCTAGGAAGGTCCAAATGAAATTTCGCAAGATGCTTCAAATAGGGAATAGACTGTAGTTTTTGTGGTAAAATTTCAGACCCTGAAGATGGAATAGTGACACATGGAAGTCTGTCCAAGTTTGTTATGCTGAACAATCCCGAAATAAGTCACCTTGGAAAAATTTGCGTAAGTCTCAATTGGTGAAACCAATTATGCTCTAACATATGGGATTGGAAAGAAGAAATACTAGTATACTTTAGTGTGAAGTTTCAAACCCATATGAGAAGTAATTCTGGAAATACAAAAAAAAAACATCAAGAAATTCCGTAGAAGAAATTGAACAAAACTAGGGCATAAGGTATTTTGCAGTTCTGTTCACAATTTTGGGTAAATGAGTATGTTTCTCAACTATCCTTGAGGAGGAACATATTTATATACAATAAGATATGGAATATACCTAAGTTCAAAAAATTATGGTTTCTCTGTCAAACCCTAAGTCCATCAGAAGCAATCTTCCAGAAAATACATCAAGCTAGCATCAAGTTGAAGCAATCTCATTGGTAAGTTATATCCTCTCTAATTCCATTTCAGGTTCCAAATTTTATCATGATGACAAATAGTACCAAGCTTGAGAATAATATTGAAGAATTCGAGAACCTATGAGCATGGAAGTATATACTTCTTCTCATACCTGAAGAAGCATGAACTAAATAACTATGTCCAACAAGAAGTTGCATATCTAGAGGGGGATAAAGACAAAGCATAAGAAGAATTTAATAAAAAACAAGAGGATTATTTCCACCTCCATTGGATCTCACATGTATCATCCTTGTCAAATCCTAAGGATATGTTTGGTTTGAAGGAAATAATATCAACATTAATATGAAATTTAGGAATGAGCTGAAGATACAGAACTCAGATACCATGCAGTTCCACTTCATAGGGATTTCTCAAATCAAAGGACAACTTGAAGAAGTCAAATAAAAACATCATGCTCACACCGTTGAAGATTCCTCAAGTGATGAGGAATGTGAATTCTACTAGTGAATACAAATATCATACTTTTATCCATTTCAGTATTTGGATAAGAAAGAATGAAATTAGTGACACTCAGAACCAATACACAGGTTCTCAGAATCAGTAGAAGGATCCAAGACATAAGGATCAAGGAGTCTACCAAACAAATAAAATATAAGTATTTGAATTTTCATTACTTATTTATGTTCAAGGAAATGTATTATGCATGTTATAAAGGTTGCATTAATGACAATATACTACTAATATGCATGTTAGGGGTAAGTATCCCAAGGTGCTATACACCACTTCATTGCTATTTATCTAGAATGAAACCTCTTTGCTGACATATTGTGATTAGTGCACAATTTCAATAATTTAATGGTAGAGATGGAAGGAATCTAGAAATCTTCCATGTATGGATGAATGTTGTATTGGCTAAAATAGTTGCATGATTATATCGTTATGCATAAGAATTTTTCATTATGCATATGTATTATGAAATGTTTCTAACCATGAAACTAGTATATATGACTTGTAGGAATGGTCTCATATAAGAAAAGGAGGATAATACTTGTTCCAAAGAACAAGTAATGATAGTTCATGATTCACTCCAATAAAACATACATGAAAATGAACCTGAAACTCCTAGGGTCAAAAGCATCGTGATGGAAGAAAGATATTCAGAAGATAAGGGATCAGTATATCCACCTCAAAATATGAATAACATGTTGGGCATGAGAGATAATTAAATATCAATAAAATTATGACATGACTTCTATTAGAATTATTGTGCCATTAGATCTTCAGGAAATGAGTGCAATCATATTATTAGTTATTATGCAATGAAAAGGAATGAATAATACACACTAAAGAAAACAAATCTCATAGGAAACAGAAAAGTATTGCTCAAATAATTACAATATAAACTTCATTACATCCCAATAGTATACAATGGTAATATATAAAGGAGAATTCGAATCATGAGAGATGAATTCAAATCTACCAACTCAATCTGATTGCATGGATAACTAGAAGTTTCTAAATCACTATCAGAGTTCAACTGGTTAATTGTAGATGTCTAATCCAATCTCTCAATAAATTACAATCAATCAAACCAGTCTAAATGTAGTTGTAGGTGAGAAGCAGGTGAGAACTGGCACCTTCCCACATGCATCCATGCATAACTAGCACTAACTGAACTAGAGGAGATATAACTAATTGTAACTGAAGCATGCATAACTAAGCTTAACTAGTTACTAACTACCAACAAGTGAAGGAGGTTGGTGTCAGCACTCCTAGCGGTCCTAAATTGTAGGGATTAGTCTAAGAGGCACCTAAACTGATGCATGCAAGTGCATTCATTTCCAGTTAGCCTTTATCTGTGTTCCCCACACTCTAGTGACTCGTACATGTGTCCCCATTAGGCCAAGTGGACCCAATGGTACTAGTGGACCCAATAATAACTAAATGACTCCTAAGTTAGGAAAATATAATCTGATATACAATTTGGACAAGGGATGATTATAAATCCTAACACCCCCCTTAAATCCTAGCTTGGACAACTGCGGGCCCTGGAAACAAGGCCAAAAATCACCCATATACAATATAAAGATAAAAATGTTGCTTAATAAACTGAGGAAATAGGGTAAAACCTCATGGGACCCCCCCTCCACCCCCCTCCACCCCTCAAAATAAACAGGAATAGGAAAATATAAGCTATTTTTAGAAGAAAAGAAGTTTCCTCCTTAGAAAATAACTAGCAGAAACTTTGCTACAAATTTGTAGCTCTATGCAGCAATATGGTTCTTCTGTGCATCAACATCTTGAATCTTTTCATGTGAAGCTATCCAAACTAATTGCTATGTATGGAGGATTTTTCCTCTTTCGAAGACTAATAATATGCTCAAATGAATTAAAAATATGGAGGAATTTTCCTCTTTGGAAGAAGGATAATATGCTCAAATGAATCAGAAATATACACAGTTTCTAGATGAAAATTGGACCCATGTAGAGCAACTGAAATCAAATGATGAGAGAGAAAAAGTTCTTGATAATTTCAACCATGTGAGGAACACCCAAGAAACTGATATATTTTATCCTTGAAAATCGAACCACTTGAGGTAAAATCAGCCCCAAGTGTCTAGGTGAATGCAAAATGTATCCATCTTTTCTAGTTCCATGAGGAGATGAGCATGTGATCAAATAGATAGGTAGAGAATCCCTAGGAATATGGAGATTGAATGATTGAGCTCCATAATATGATATAGCTTCATATATAACCAATGATTCACAAAATATAATATCAAAAAACTCATAAGAGGAAACTAACATCAAATCCCCAACAGCGAGTTTGAAGGACACTTGATGTACTTGACTTTTCACACCAAAATTTATGAGAGCAACTACAAGCATTACTGAAAGCTCTTGAAACTTAAAAAATAAACCAAATAATATTATATAAGATCCAAATAATATCATATCAGATCCAAATAGGTTCATATCATATCCAAGAGTGTTCTCCACCGAGATGGTATATGCACAATTTTCTCCTTCTTCAAAATTTTGAGTATTGGTGCATGCAATCATGTAGGAAATTGTTGGAAGCTCTAGATCAATGAGAGTGAATGGATAACTCTCAAAATATTATTTTGTTTCCAAAATATCCATGGTATTACTTATCTACACACTATCAATATCATTAGATATAGAGAAATCAAATTCCTCTTCATTTTCTGAAACAATCACCGGTAAAGTATGCACAGAATTTAAAACAGAAGAATCACTAGAGAATTTTTGCATAGAATGGAAGGAGAGTTTTTCTTCAATAACAGAGATTCAAATGTATTCTTATGGATCAAACATGTGAGAATATGAGATATCAAATATCTCATAAACTTTCGAAGCAGCAGGAGAAAGATTCACTCCAAGGAGACTTTCTTCAATTAGAATTGACTGTGTGGAAGATTCTGCTTCTTCTTCATCTTCAACAATTTGCTTTGTTGTATGAGAGGGAACATAGATCCCATTATTGAACTATGCATGCTATATTTTATCTGAATCTTTCTCAATAAATGGGATTTTAGAATCATCTCCCATGTGACTACTAGTTCCTCCTAATAGAGTGAAAGTGATGAAGGATTATTTGGAGGAAACCATGTGGTTGGATGCTCCATAATCTATAAAGTAATCCTTGTACGGAGTGAGGCATGAATTCAAGTCATGGAATATCTCATGTTTTTTAGTCTACTCTCCATCATCATACATATCAGCACCTTGTGGAATGGAAATAGTGTTCTGTATAAGGAGAGTTTTCAATTGGTCAATGGTCTTGTTCATGCACAAGTCTTCTGGGTGAAAACCCCTCATACAATAGGGAAACTTTTTATTTTCAAACCTTTCTTCTTATTGGATCTTGAAACTCCTTTAGAAGTATTTTGATTCTATTTAGGATTTGAATCTGATGCTTTAGGATCCTTCCATTTAGGTCTCCCTTTAGCTTGCACTTTGGTAGAGTCCGTCACTAAGAGAGGCTGGATTTTGGAAGCTTGGATTACTCCCATATATACCAACTTCTCTTGCTCTTGTATTAAGGACTCGAAAAAGGAATCAAGTGAGGGAATGTTCCAATTGGGAATGGAAGCACTTCCAGAATGGAATATTGCGACAAATAAAGAATACTCAGTACCTAGTTTGCTGAGTATGGAGAGCACGTGTTGCTCCTCCTTTATTTCTATTCCACATTGTCTACATTGAAGTACAAGAGACTTGAATTTTGTAAAGAATTGTTGTATGGTATCAAAACTACTGGGAAGTAAGTCTATCAATTTTTTTTCAAAAATGTGTCCCTGAAGCTCATCTTTCTTACCAAACAAGACTTTAAGCTTCTCCAAATCTTCTTTGGGAGTCCTCAAACCTTCAAGGTGAAAGAGGAGGTCTCTGGAGATGTGAGTACACAGATAACCAAAAGATTCATCTAAGTGGTTCAAAAAATTATTTTTGTCAGCTAGATGATGGGGCTCAACCTCCCTTCCCAGTATTATCGTACAGAATCCTTTGTTATGCAAGGAAACTTGCATATCTTCCCTCCAATCAATATAATTGAAGGGTGTTAGGATCTGAGGTGTGGAAGGTTGAGAATCCATAATTCTCCTGTTGATCAGGAAATATATTCAATCAAGCTACGTAGCACCTGTATAAAAATCACTACAAAAAAACCATTCACACTATGTTAGAATCAATCCTTCCCTCTTGACATGTACACTTTATCAGGTTCCATCACACCCGCACTGCCACTCTAAATATATTCAAAGGAAGCAAGGAAATATTTGTGGTAATTTTGTGGAAACCCAGCCGCTTCTAGTGTACAATGGAGAGTAGATAGACTTAAATATTTTTTGAGATGGCTCTGATACCATATTAGAATTATTGTGCCATTATATCTTCAGGAAATGAGTGCAATCAGATTCTTAATTATTATGTAGTGAAAATGAATGAATAATACACACTAAACAAAACAAATCTCATAGGAAACAGAAGAGTATTTCTCATATAATTACAATATAAAATTCATTACATCCCAGCAATATACAATGGTAATACATAAAGTATAATTTGAATCATGAGAGATGAATTCGAATCTACCAACTCAATATGACTGCATGGCTAACTAGAAGTGTCTAAATCACTATCAGAGTTCAACTGGCTAACTCTAGATGTCTAATCCAATCTCTAAATCAGTTACAATCAATCAAACTAGTCTAACTATAGTGATAGGTGAGAAGTAGGTGAGAACTGGCACTTTCCCACATGCATCCATGCATAACTTTCCCTAACTCAACTGGAGGAGATCTAACTGAATGTAACTGAAGAATAACTAATCTTAACTAGTTACCAACTGCCAACAACTGAACGAGGTTGGTGTTGGCACTCCCAATGGCTCCTAAATTGTAGGGATTGGTCTAGGAGGTGCATAAAATGATACATGAATTCACAATCAGTTCCATATATCCTCTATTGGTGTTCCCCACACCCTAGTGATTGGTACTTGTGGCAGCATTAGGCCAAGTGGACCCAATAATAACTAAATGACTCCTAAGTTAGGCAAACATAATCTAATAGACATTTTGGGTAAGGGAGGAATACAAATCCTAAAAAATTCCAACTAAAGTAAGAGGCCTCAGAGACACTCTAGTTATGTGTCACAGTTGAGTGACATCATTGATGCAGACCCTTTGATCTATGGAGGAAGCTATGATCACTAAGTACTAGTTGATCATGGGGAATGATGTCTAGGATATGGTTCTGAGACCTGAAGGGAAGTCCATAGTTTCTTCCATGTGGATCTACAAGATCAAGTGTACAAAGAAAGGTTCATGGTTTGTCTCAAAAATAGGGAGTAGATTATGTCACAACATACTCCATTAACCAAACACACTTCTCTAGTGAAGCAAAATTATATATTGAACAAAGAACCACGTGTGAAGAAAAGAATTTGTACAAGCTCAGAAGGCACCCATAGATAAGCACATCCAGTTACATAAGGAGCTTGAATATCACTTGAGTGATGGATATATTAACCTTTTCTACAAGGTTGAAGATGGAAACCAGTAGAAGACAACAATATCATAGATTAGTGCAAAGTATGTTGTGGAAATCTTAAGAAGATTAAATATGTTGGATTGTAAAGCGATGGCCACACCCATGGATACAAACCTGAAAATATTATATGATGAATCATCGTAGTTAGTGGACATCACTCAGTATATACAAATTATTGGGTAATTGATGTATCTGACGAATACCAAGCTAGATATATGCTTTGTCGTGAACACCCTGAGACAGTATCTAGTTAATCATAGATGTGTTCACCTGATATCTGCAAAGCATGTGATAAGGTACCTGAAAAGTATGAAATAATTTGGATTATACTATGATAGAGATCATGACTACAAATTGTATGATTCATATTGGGCAGGAAGTGTCGCAGACAAAAAGGAAATCTCGTGTGGATGTCACTTTCTGGGATCCACCATGATATCATGGTTTAGTAAGAAACAATCCAGTGTTTCTCTCAGCACGAGTAATGCAGAGTACATAGCACCTTGATTTTCTAGTTGTGAAGCGATATGGCTTCAAAAGATGATGTCAGGACTATTTGATCTGGAGTTGGATACCACAGTGATTCTATGTGACAACCAGAGTTGTATAAAGATGAAAGAGAATCTTGTGTTCCGTTATAAATTAAAGCACATAAACATACAATATTTTTACATAAGGGATATGGTACAGAAGGGAGCTATAAAACTCACTAATACATTTAGGTGGATGTTCCATGAAATATTCCCATGTTTTGAATATTGATGGATTAATACTTCATTTTTTATCATGGTAGAAAAATCATGGCAATCTTGACATTTTTTAATTTTCGACGAACTTTCGTCTCTATATCGATGATATATGGCTATCTTTGCACACCCGCCAAAATAATTCCAGCTTTCAACGGATCTTGATTGTTTATGTGTGAGTCAACTCATGCATTCATCCACATCTAACTAAGAATATCTTGCTATTTGCATAACGGAGTAAAAATGTTCTGGGTGAGAAGTGAATTCCAACCTTCCCTCGATTCATATTCTTGGTTCATATTCAAGCTAGCAATCATGAAGCTGATAATGAATGTCAAAGAAAAATATTGCTTATATCTTTTGTCCGAACATAAAGAGAAATCCTGAAATGGCAACCCTCAATAATAATAAAATAGATTTTCTTTTCTTCCCCGGCTGTTGCATCTTTTTTTTGGGGTCTTGGTCTAACTGGATATGTGTGGTATAATATTTTATGTATATGATAGAAGCCGCTTATACCCCCACCTTAGGCGATCCATGTGCCCTTATATTTTGCATAGAGACATTTACACTTATTCATATATGATGTCGTCATGGATAAATAGTAATTTCCATGAAACTGACTACCTCATTGCAACTATCTCTACTACTGCAACCTAGCTACCTATACGATGTCAACATAGATAATTTTACCTTTTATATTGCCAGTTTATAGCACCTTTGTGGGAGCATGCCAAGCTGTATCACTTAGCACATTTTCTATTGTTACAACAAGGTTCTTGGTGATTGATTGAGCATGGTTTGAGCCCAGATTTCTTTATCAACCATATCCAAAACTAGAGAGATCATTCATACTCTGCAATAATCATCTAGCCATAAATTCATAAAAGGTAAGCATGCATCCTTTTTTGGGGATACAAACTAGCATTGAGGCTCAAAATAACAGTTGTATTCTTCAGGTCATGTACCTTATGAACGAATTTAACAACCTAGAAACTCCCTCCTTTTATTTAAAGCAGAGTAATTGCAACAAGAGGGTCCAGTTTACAATGGCTCTAGCCAATTCATTTTTTTATAGACCTGATGCTCCACTAAGCTATTGGTCATTGACACAGTGTTAATTACTTTCCAGAGTAGAAGGAAAACTTTCATTTGGACCATTTGGGCCACCTAGTGTTCCAATTCCCAAACTATCAAGGTCTCCTTGTGAGCAAATCAAATGCCATTGCACACCACTTGTTGGCATCAATGAAAACTTCAGTCTGTTAGACACAATGCTCACTTAGAGGGGGGGATGAATTAGTTAGCCAAGGCTTCAACTCAATTTAAACATCTTTTTCTACCAATCTTATCATGCCCACAGCCATCTCTGTCATCAATTTTGCTTTTCTATTGTCATGTCACCATCTCCTTGTCATCTTTGCACCAACATCTTTGTCTTGCCCAAATCATCTTCAAATGAACACAGAATGGGTCATCTGACTCTCTAGATGTTCCATGCTTGCCATGCTTGCTTTTCAATGTCATTATGCATGTCCTTAGGCATCTCTGTCCTTCGCGTCTTGTTCCAATTACACCTTGCCATGTCATCATGCTTAGACACCTCTTTGAATCTCTGTTTGTTATTTATTGTTTTAATGAAATAATCAATTAAAACTTCTTCTAAACAGTGCATCTCTCCAATAGTAATATGTGTCTCTTCAAAACTCTATCTTAATTATTTTTATTAAATTTCTGTTTATTTGTCTAAATACAGTCCTGTAGCTTCTTATTTAATAAACTCTATTTATTATTTTTCACTAACTGTGCAGGTCCATCTTTTACATATATGACCATCATAATGCAAACTGAAAGTATGGTTGGATAGCCACCTCAACAAGGATTAGATCCATGTCACCTTTTGAACTTTTTGATACACAAGCATTATCTGGAGATCATTTGAAAATAGGCTTCCAAACTGTTTATTTTAACACTTAGACAAAAAGAAATTTAACTTGTAAAAATATTTTTTCTTCTACTTTGGCAGATTGATTTCTCCCTCATGTGATCACCATAAGGAAACTTGCAGGCATGGATAGATATCCATTTCAACAATGAGCAAGACCATATAACAAGATAAATCTATTGACACACACACAACCTCTGGCAAGCATTTCAAAATAGCTTCTCAACCTATTTTGAACATCAAAACATATTTCTTCCCATTTTGGCATGATCCTCATTTCATACGTGTGAACACTCTATGGAGACCTGAAGTCAGGAGCAAATGGACAAATTACCAAAGAATGGATCCATGGTATTTGATCAATTTACTTTCACAAAGACATCCCTTGGCGGGTATTTCCAACTGACCTCTCAAACTCCTATTTTTAAAACTTGGTAAATTTTTGTTTGTTCTCATTATGCAAAATATTATTTTTCTTGTTTTTGGCAGATTGATATTTTGCATATGAGACGATCATAAGACAACCTGAAGGTATGGTTGTATATTCAGTTCACCAAGTAACATGACCATGCTACCTGATGAATTTTATCATCAAAATAATCCCTCCTTACAGGCATTTCAAAATTCCTTTTCAATTTCCTGAATCTAACACTTAACCAATTTTCTTGTGTTCTTAAAATGCAAAATAATGTTTTTCTTACTTTTGGCAGATTTATATATTTGTCATAAAACACTCCACAGGATAACTGAGACCATGGTTAGATGCACCCATCAACAATCTATAGTCTAACACGTTCATATTATTTTTCTCATCATCCTATGAGATAGGGTGGGCATTTCCCTAAGGCCACTGAGGCAGTTTTGCCAGTATTAGAATAGTGCAAAACAACCTAAAACTATGTTTTGGCAGACCATTACCTTTGTCATCAAACATCTTCTTTGAGAACTGATACCATGGTGAGATATCCTCTTCAATAAGCTGTAGGATGATAGTTTCAGATAATTTTTATCATACACCTATAAGGTACGGAGGGCATTTTCCCAAGGCCACATGAGCCAGTTTTTCCAAATTTTCTTAGCCTAGTCCAATCTTCCTAAAACACTTTTTTGGCAAGTTCATAACTTCTTCCTCAGCTACGTCCAAGAAAGTCTGAAGACATTATCAGGTAGGAAAAATATCAATCTACAAGACCCCCATATGGTGAGGGCATTTTCTTCAACACAAAATTTGTGGTGGGCATTTTCTTAAGGCTACCTAAGCCTGTTTTCCAACACTTAGTCATTTTCAAGGACTTTCTCCAAAATTTATTCTGAAACCTCATTTTGGCAGATTCAACTTTTTCTTCATACATGCTTAAGGAGAAATAATACCATGGTTAGGTAGACAAAACAACACACTACAAGACCCCCATGTACTATGGGAATTTACTCTAACCCATAATTTAGGGTGGGAATCTTTCTAAGGCTACTTAGCCATGTCATCATGCTTAGACACCTCTTCGAATATTTGTTTGTTATTTATTGTTTTAATGAAATAATTAATTAAAACTTCTTCTAAACATTGCATCTCTCCAATAGTAATATGTGCCTCTTCAAAACTCTGTCTTAATTCTTATAATTAAATTTCTGTTTATTTTTCTAAATACATTCCTATAGCTTCTTATTTAATAAACTCTATTTATTATTTTTCACTAACTTTGCAGGTCCATCTTTTGCATATATGACCATCATAATGCAAACTGAAAGTATGGCTGGATAACCACCTCAACAAGGATCAGATCCATGTCACCTTTTGAACTTTTTGATACATGCGCATTTTATGGAGATCATTTGAAAATAGGCTTCCAAACTGTTTAATTTAACACTTAAGACAAAATTGTTTTTAGCTTGTAAAAACATTTTTTCTTCTACTATGGCAGATTGATTTCTCCCTCATGTGATCACCATAAGGAAACCTACAATCATGGCTAGATAGCCATTTCAACAATGAACAAGACCATATCAAAAGATAAATCTGTTGACACACAAACAACCTTTGGCAATCATTTCAAAATAGCTTCTTAACCTCTTTCGAACATCAAAACATATTTCTTCCCATTTTGGCAAACTCCTATTTCACACGTGTGAACACTCTATGGAGACCTGAAGTCAGGAACAGATGCACAACTTACCAAAGAATGGATCCATGACATTTGATAAATTTACTTGCACAAAGACAACCCTTGGTGGGCATTTCCAACTGACCTCTCAAACTCCTATTTTTAACACTTGGTCAATTTTCTTTTGTTCTCACTATGCAAAATATTATTTTTCCTATTTTTGGCAGATTGATATTTTGCATATGAGACCATCATAAGACAACTTGAAGGTATGGATGGATAGTTAGTTCACCAAGGAACATGACTATGCTACCTGATGAATTTTATCATCAAAATAACCCCTCCTTGCGGCCATTTCAAAATGCCTTTTCAATTTCCTGAATCTAGCAATTAACCAATTTTCTTGTGTTCTTAAAATGCAAAATAATATTTTTCTTACTTTTGGTAGATTTATATCTTTGTCATAAAACAATCCAAATAATAACTGAGATCATGGTTAGATGCACCTGTCAAAAATCTATAGCCTAACACTTTCATATTATTTTTCTCATCATCCTATGAGATAGGGTGTACATTTCCCTAAGGTCACTGAGGCCGTTTTGCCAGTACTAGAATAGTACAAAACAACCTGAAACTCTGTTTTGGTAGACCATTATCTTTGTCATCAAACATATTCTCTGAGAACTGAGACCATGGTGAGATATCCTCTTTAACAAGTTGTAGGATGATAGCTTCATATAATTTTTATCATACACCTATAAGGTACAACGGGCATTTTCCCAAGGCCACATGAGCCAGTTTTTCCAACACTTGGACAATTTTCTTAGACTGGTCCAATCTGTCTAAAACACTCTTTTGGCAGGTTCATAACTTCTTCCTCAACTACTTCTAAGATAGTATGAATACATGGTCAGGTAAGCCCAATATCAATCTACAAGACCCCTATATGGTGTGGCATTTTCTTTAACACACAATTTGTGGCGGTCATTTTCTTAAACGCTACTTGAGACATTTTTCCAACACTTAGTCATTTTCAGGACTTTCTCCAAAATTTATTCTGAAACCTTATTTTGGCGGATTCAACTTTTTCTTTAGAAATGCTTAAGGAGAAATAATACCATGGTTAGGTATACAAAGAAACACAATACAAGACCCCTATCTGTTGCGATCATTTAATCTAACCCATAATTTAGGGCGGGCATCTTTCTGATGCTACTTAACTATTTTTGCCTGCTCTGGAACAAACCCCTATTTTGGCGGGTCCATAACTTCTCCCTCAGGCACTTTCAGGACAAACTGAAGACATTGTCAGGTAGGAAAAACAAAAATATATAGGACCCCCATGTCATGTGGGCATTTATATTCTCCTATAAATTATGACATGCATTTCCCTAGAGCAATTTTTACTAATTTCCCCATACTTAGTCATTTTCCTGTTTTACACCAAATTACCATATTTTTCCAAAATGATTGTCATCAATGTAGTCATGAATGACAATCCTATTCATCACAGTCTTCATGTTTTTCTTTATATACAATTTTATATAATATACCTCATTTAGAAATATACTTATATCTAATGTATTTGACAAGTTACTATTTGGTATGGTGTAGGTAAGACAATTACTTGTCACTACAAGGATTTTTCACAATGAATGAAAATGAAAGGAAGCTTTCTCAGTTTAGAGAGACATTAGAGGCAAGGGGAGATGGAAAATGTTATTTCCCTTGCTTTGATTGCAAGGGCTTGGTAGTAGTTGGTAACGGTATGATAATTTGGGGATTTTGACTAAGTGTTGAAAAACTTCCCTAAAGCAGTTGCCTTATGAAAATGGCCACCATAATTCATAAGAAAGTGGGCCTAATGGTTAAGAACATGTGTTATCTCCCTGGAGGTCACAATTTCAAAACCAACAGGGGGTAGGGTTGCTCATTTGTCTTGTTGTGGCAAGGCTTGAAGGGTAGGCAACCCCATTGGGACGTCTCGGCCCCTACTAAGTCACACATTATTGGTATATCTAGCTTGCAGGATGTTAGATATCATCTTGGGAGGTTTCTATTCCCATGGTTAAAAAAATAAGAATAAAATGCCCACCATGACTTGCCATCCCATAGTTTGTTGAAATATCTATCTTACCATGGCCCCGGTTCTCATAAAAACTCCTTGAAGAAGAAGATATAGCTCTCACTGAGTTTACCCTACCATCATGTCTTTGGTTATCCTTTTGTCATTCACTAAACTCCTTTGACATCAATGACAATCACATTCAACTTGTATCATATATTATATAAATAATTGTAAGTTATCAATAATTGTAATAATATAAAAATGACATTTTGATTATCGTGGACTTGTATGATGTCCCATTTTTTGGTTTCTTATTCTTATATAATAAAACGGGTTCTTCATCTATCATATTCTGTAATGTCACAAAATTTTACGTTATTGATTAAATATATGAATGATGTACATTGTGACTATGAATAAAGGTGTAATCAACGTGCTTATCCAAGCACAATAATTAAGAAATAAAAATAAATATTACTTTAAAAATATATGATTTGTAGATAATTAATTCAAAATTAATTATATGAATGATTTTCATGGTTACAATGAAAAAAAGTTTAATCGACTCTTATATCCAATTGCAACAAATAAATATAAAAAAAATTATTATTATAAAAAAATGATTTTCTAATGAGTAATTGAAAATGTGTAAAAATAATTAATAGCATTTGCATATCTGCAGTGTGGAAAATTTCATCAGTGAACCATACACATTCTATTATTTCAACTAGTTGGTGTATCTTTTACATTTCCTTGAACTAAGATAACAAATTATTTTA
>LPNX010687861.1:231906-274934 GCA_001517045.1 Pseudotsuga menziesii
TTGTTTGCCCTTGTAATTAAATAGAAAGAAGGTTCCCTGCAACCAAATGCATTTTCCATGGAACTAGAGTCCATGGCTAAGTTGCTGAAAAGACCAGAATAGGTATCATTCCATGAACATTTTGGTACAGAAATGTGTGTTAGAGACTAGAAATGTGTTACCAGTTACCACTACCAACCATAAAGACAGGTCCAATGGAAACCTGTTTCCCTGTATCGTGTAACTTAGGTCCACAATCGTAAATGAAATTGATTTAACTTCATTTCAATTAAATTTGTGGCACTGATGTGAACTTACCTAGCCATTATTTGACTAGAATTCAATAAACCCTTTTTCAAAGCTAATATTAAATGTCAAATTGGAAGCAAGGGAATACTCATAGTAAAGGGCAATGTGCAGTAATAGGAAGAAGATAGAGATTATCAAAAAAGGACAGACCAAGGAATCTTATAGTCAAACAAAAAAGATGTTGAGAGGGAAACCAATCTTAGTGATTTCTTCTTATGAGTGATCAACTGCAAGAGATGCAGATCCAGTAGGGGAAGCATAACCATTTACAACATTATTGATAGTTGCATCTGCAGAAGGACCAGGTGTGTTTCCACCATCTTTATTTTTTTCAGTTTCCATAAGCTCCACCTCCTTCTCTTCTATCAACTGAATCATAAGAGGTTAGCATACACAGATATGTCTACAAATTCATACATCTCAAATGCAGTGGCTTACTAATATAAATGCCTTCATAACAACCAACTGAAATGTCTAATTGTGGTAAAAAACAAGCAGAACCTGTGAAGAGAATTCTTATACTATTGTTTAGTACTCTTATTTGATGCTTATGGATGGTTGATTGGATGTCTTTGATACTTGATGCTTGGTCAATAGAAATCATCTTCAATTTTCTCTTGATAATAAATTATAATCGGGTAATACCTTTCTCTATTATATTGGATGCTTGTCATTGAAAAGTTTAATAGTGTGCATGTTTCTCAAATTTGGTTGTATTGCTCTTAACCCTTGTTATGTCACCACAAGCGGTGATATATATGGATGGGTTAAGTCTATTAATCCAACCAACCGTACATTGTTTTATTTTTCGTGGTTGTAAAGTTTTTTAAAGTTTTTAAAATTTTATATTAAATAGAATTATTTTAAAATTATTTATTTGATTGTTGATTGGGCTATATTTCAGTGATGTAGGTTTTGATATTGGCTCCTCCAGTGTTGGCGGTGTATCAGAAATCATAGGTGTCAGCTGGATGTACTACAATTCAATTAAACCCTAAGTACAGTTGTTAGTTTTTCTTTGATAATGGCAACTTTTTGGAGTTTGAAGCCCGAATGTTATATAGCAAACTGTTTTTGTTCTCTCATAGTGGTTTTGAGGCTACTGAGCATATCTTTGTAGCAATTTTGGAATGCCAGAGCTTGTCTTGAGTTTTACATGCATAGGTTCTTTGAGTAATTAGTGAGACATCGATCCCATCCATAGCATTCTGTATAAACTAACAAAATCCCATCGCATGCATCAATTCTTGCAAATTCTAAGTGTAGGTAAGCATTGCAATAAAAAACACAATATTCCCTCTACGGTTTGTCGTTTCTTGTGTCCAAGATGGAAGAATCTTTTACCAGGAGGAAAAGAAGCAACAATGAGGGATACCTTGGATTGCTTCCTAAGAAGAAAACCAAGCCTGAACCTGAGGAGAATAAATTCATCTTCAGGGTTTTGCTTCTTCATGGTTTGAATTTAACTCTGTAGTTGGAGGATGTCATTGAAAATATGTCAGTCACCGAGTTTGTAAGGACTGTTAAGAGAAAATATGAGAAATAAATAATAGAAAAGGGGTCAAGAAAGATCCACTAGGGTCCCCAAGTCTATGTGGAAGATGCAATGGGAGAACGAATAATCATGGAAACATCATATGCAATGATTCTCACAATAAGCCCATGCTCATAGCTCTACAGGTTCATCCCTGAAATTCCTCCCCTAAAATTTTATATTAAATAGAATTATTTTAATTTTATTTATTTGATTGTTGATTGGGATATATTTCAGTGACGTAGGTTTTGATATCGGCTCTCCAGCATTGACAGCGTATCATATGTTATAGGTGTCAACTAAATGTGCTACAATTCAATTAAACCCTGAGTATGGTTGTTAGTTTTTCTTTGATAATGGAAACTTTTTGGAGTTTGAATCCCGAATGTTCTATAGAAAACTGTTTTTGTTTGCTCAGAGTGGTTTTGAGGCTACTGAGCGGGGCTTTGTAGCAATTGTGGAACACCAGAGATTGTCTTGAGTTGTACATGCATAATTGTGAGACATCGACCCCAGCCATAGCATTCTTTGTATAAACTAATCAAATCCTATTGCATGCATCAACTATTGCAATTTCTAAGTGTAGGAAAGCGCTATGATAGAAGAACACAATATTCCCTCTACGGTTTGTTGTTTCTTGTGTCCAAGATGGCAGAATCTTCTACCAGGAGGAAAAGAATCAACAATGAGGGCTATCTTGGAGTGCTTCCTAAGAAGAAACCCAAGCCTGAACCTGAGGAGAACAAATTCATGTTCATATTTTTTCTTCTTAATGGTTTGAATTTAACTCTGCAATTGGAGGATGCCATTGAAAAGATGTCGGTCGTCGAGTTTGTAAGGACTGTTAGGAGAAAACATGAGAAATAAATAATAGAAAAGGGGTCAAGAAAGATCCACTTGGGTCCCCAAGTCTATTTGGAAGATGCAATGGGAGAACGAATAACGATGGAAACATCATATTCAATGATTCTCACAACAATCCCATGCTCATAGCTCTGCAGGTTCATCCCTGAACTTCCTCCCCTAAATTGTTTCTTTAGTTTTTTTTATAATTCAACAAAAATGTATTTATATGTGCGCTACAAAAGCATTCCATGTGCTCCTGAAAGTGCATTCTGTTAGAACAAATATTTCCATATCTAAATATTATTACTGGAAAGTTTTAATTTATAATAGCTAGGGGAATCGACAACTAGAGTTGGGCTGGTACTCGTGTGACACAGGGTCCAGGGATACATTTTTGTTGCCACTATACCCCTAGGTTCCCCACACCCGCCGCAAGACATGGAACATAGGTAAACCTGGGTGGGATTTGATATCATGACCTCCAATTTGCAACAAGTGACTTCATAACAACTGAACTACCAATGAGCCACACCCATGCGGGATAGTATTTACTAGAAAGTTAAGATTTCATAGATAACAAAGATTTATCTGGAGTATTTAGTGACATTTTATTCATATAGTAAGACAACATTACTCTTTCCTCTGTTTTTTGTTTTATATTGTTTGATAAGATGGTGGTATTAACAATGTCCACACATTTCCAGTAAAAGCCTATTTATATGTGTATTTAATATATTTATGTCTTAAACTTTAAAATTTGTGTGTTGTTTTCATTTTAATACAACGGTTAAAAAAATCTTGTCAAACACAAATAGAAGTTTCCACATTAGTGAGACAACGGTATTGTAATGTAGCATTTAAATGCAAGTTGATATTCTGGTGGAAAATGTGTGATGGATAGATTGATTATTGATTTCCTTTGCAGGACATGTGGAATGTGACTCCAGAACCACATCTCTTGGTGGAATTACCCCAAGAACATACTTTCCAAATAGCGTTAGTTGATTTAATTGTATGCCCATTTTTTATTTCATAGAGTATTTTGATATTTCCATGCTTAGCAAAATGAACACTTGTGTATAGGTCTAGGAATGGATTATTTATTTAATTTATAAATTTAATTTCCAACCAACACAATGGTTTTCTTTTTATTAGGACAACTCTTTGCAAGTGGTATGGGCCAATGGACCTGGCGAAAGGTGATTGATATGGTAAGGGTTCTTTCATTTCCTACATTCTCCTTAGGAATTAATATTTTATATGACTTGCTTGTACCTGTCGTATAATAAAAATTTCCTATTTTCATTTCTATCCTCTTCATCATGCTTCCTATCCAATGTTTGTATAGAAGCATAAGAATATCAGACTTAACTGTCTTTGTTGTGTTCATGTTGTACCATTCCCGACTTTTATCACTCTTATGTTCTCTCTGTGCATTGCTCACCTCTTCTTTTTAACCACTTTCCCTCTATCAAAACTATTTATTTTCAGCTTTTGGATCCATTTCTTCATTGTTTCTTTAAATTACTATTCAAAATTGTGTTTTATTTTTCATTGTCTACCAAAAGCTTGGAATTTTTTGATCCTGTTTATTTTTTACTAAACCAAAATATTACAGAAGAAGCATTTTTTGGGTGGAAATGGAGGTGCTTTTCCTGTCTTCCAAGATTCTTCCAACCTTCTCATGGGGAAGAGGAATCTCGAGTTTTAAAACCTAGTAAGAGAAATTATCCTTTATCCTCAATCTCTGAAGCTACCATTTGTAGTTATATTACAAGTGTATTATGATAGATTTCTTGGTTTGTCATGGGAATCTTTGTTGCAGTTGAAAAAGAGGTATATTTCCATTCAATAGCATTTGTCTTGTAGTAATATTTTTTAGGAATTGCGGTGACATTTCCACCTCGTGGCTCTTGTTTGACAAATATCTAATGTCTAGCTTAGTATTTTCCTATTGAATATTTATGAAATGAATCTAGTTATTAAGGAGCAGATTGGGTTTGAACCATTCAACCCTATCTACTCTTTAATCATTAAATCCTCCATGAGATCCTCAATTGACCCCATCTTCCTAACTTGGATTTGTTAGGCACTAATCATAGCTTTTATGCCATTTTAAATCTTAATTCATCTTTCATTTTCTATTATATATGATCTAAAAATTTTTGTCATTTACATGTATTAAACTCATCCCTAAAACATCAAATCACATGGTAGGTTTTCCCTAGTTTGTGGCTCAGAATTACCTTTTGGAAATCTGCTCTGTAGCACTAATTAAATATGGTCTAAAACAGAATTAAAAGGTCCATGAGACTACACATCAATCATAAGCACTTATTGAAGATCCAAAATCATGGAAAGGAATGTGCCTTTCCACAGTATTTTGATTTTTTTTAAACCTCTAGGTTTCATCGCAATATCGCTGAACTTTCATCGCAAGTATTACAAAACCGTCAAAACCCTGGGTGGCTTTCCACAGATACCATCTCTATAGCGACATAGTTTCATGGAAAAATTACCGTTCAACTTGTAGATTTCATCAATAGAGATTGGTTTTCCATGGTTTTGCATGGAAGAAATTTCTATTCAAATTCCATAATTCGTCTATAGAGAGACAAACATTCATCGAACCAAAAATTTTCCTGGTATATTTTGTCCTTATTTTCATCATTATAGGGACAATAATTGTGTCGATAGAGTGACGAAACGTAGAAAATCAATTAAAAAAAATCAATTTCAAGGCCACCGTATAGAAGACATGTGGTGGCCAGTTTTCATCTCTATATTGACAGCTTATAAAGTTCATCGTTATAGCGACGGAATAAGTGCCACGAAACATTGCAACCGCTATTGTCGCAATTGAGATGACGAAATGTGGAAATAGAAATGACAAACTGCCACAAATTTGCTCATATGTATTAGTGACTCCAGTATGTAAGTATAGATGAGAACATTTTTAATGTGTTGACCAAGATTCTGTGACAATCTTGGTGTAGTTCGAAAATAATTTCCTTGCAAGGAGGAAGAGTGACAATGATACTGAAGAATTTCCTTGCAAGGGGGAATAATTATGACATAGAATTTCCTTGCAAGGAGGAAAGATGATGATAAGACCCTTATAGGAAAGGAGAAACAAGTTGAAGATATAGACTCTCTTGGGAAAGGAAGAACAAGTCAAATATATAAA
Organism: Pseudotsuga menziesii; assembly: GCA_001517045.1. NCBI lineage: Eukaryota > Viridiplantae > Streptophyta > Pinopsida > Pinales > Pinaceae > Pseudotsuga > Pseudotsuga menziesii. The sequence goes on from LPNX010687861.1 coordinate 237,762, forward strand.
CTCTCTTCGAAAAGGAAGAACAATTCAAAGATATGGACTCTCTTTGGAAAGGAAGAACAAGTCAAAGATATGGACTCTCCTTGGAAAAGAAGAACAATTTGAAGATATGAACCCTCATCAGACAATGGTGGATAAGTTTGATGATATAGATCCTCCCTAGAAAGGGGGAGTGATGATGAGAATTCCATTGATGACAGTGATGCTCCAGTATGAAAGATTCCAAGTGTGCCTGGATATGCTAACGAGGTTTGACATTCAATTGTGGATGATAGAAACCTTTATTGAGGATGGTATTGTAGGAAAATAACACTTTGCTTCTAAGAGTGGTCCTTACTAGTTGAGCATGGACCTACAGACGTTACTCTCACATGGAGAGTGTACCTACATTCATATGTAGATGTTGTAGAATAACACTCTCTTGTGAGAGGTATTAGCTTTAATGCTAAGGATGCTATATGATGAGTACTTGCAGATGCCATAGTCTAACAATCGCATGGAGTGGTCCTAGATTTAGTGTTGAGTATTTCCTACGATGAGTCCTTACGAATGCCATATCTACAATAGCAGATGTTACTCTTGCATGGAGAGTTTACCTACATTTATATGTGGATGTCGTAGTCTAAAATTCACTTGAGAATGGTCATATATTTAATGCTAAGGATGTCCTACGATGAGTCCTTGCGGAAACCGTAGTCAAGTGCTTGCATGGAGTGGTCCTAGCTTCAATTCCGAGGATGTCCTACGATGAGTCCTTATGAACAACAGGTCTTGCATTCACATGCAGATGAGATCTATAGTTAGCTGTAGATGATTCAGTTGATCGATACTATGGACCCTAATCGTTAAGGAGGAGTAGGATGATGGAGGATTGCATCATCCTTGGACCCATGTCCTAAAGTGATAGGGATTGATCTTCCTGCAAAGAGATATTGTGTGTTGCAGGTAGTGTTGTAGCAAAGGATTGAGAAGATCGAAGTGTTGTCGTAAAGGATCAAAAATATTGAATTGATGCTACAAAGGATCGAGAATATTGAAGTGTTGCTGCAAAGGATCAAGAATATCGAAGTGATGTTGCAAAATATTGAGAAGATCGAAGTACTACTGCAAAGGATCGATAAAATTGATGTATTGCTACAAAGGATCAAGAAGATCGAAGTGTTGCTACAAAGGATCAAGAAGATCGAAGTGCTGCTGCAAAGGATCGAGAAGATTGAAGTGCTACTGCAAAGAATTGAGAAGATCGATGTACTACTGCAAAGGACCCAAAAGATTGAAGTGCTTTCGTAAAGGATCGAGAAGATAAAAGTGTTGCTACAAAGGACCGAGAAGATCGAAGTGTTGCTACAAAGGATCAAGAAGATCGAAGTTTCGCTTCAAAGGATCAAGTGATCGTGTGTTGCAGAAGATAAAGACTCATTGTTGTAGAAGATAATGTTACAATACTAAATACATTGAAGAGTAACTATTCCAATTACTGATTATGAAAAACTCCTATGACATATAGATGTATCTCCTTGATAATGTTGCAGATGCTCTCTCTCTCGTTATAGTTTTTAATTATGTTTTCAGTAGAATACCCTTCTTGTTAAGGGGAAGTTCTGAAATATTGTAACTTCAAAGAACATTCTAAATGTATTTTACAGATGTACCCCAAGGGAGATGTATTATTCCTCTGTCAAGATGTTACTATTTTATTTCGTCACCATAGAGTCATGAGGTAAATCCTCCATTGTAAGTCGGGTCAATAGTACCCTAATAAATATAATATAATATATTTTTTAGTCTTCCTAGGTGAATTGGCCCAGTCAGTTAAGTGTGACAGACTTATTAGGTTAAAAGTCAAGTGACATAAATAGTATAAATAGAGGACTTGTGTTCCTCATTTGAACACACACTTGTGTATAGTGCATGGGAGAGAGAGAGAGAAAGATATTTGCTGGGAGAAGGCACATATGTCTGGGATCTTGTCTTGTAATTTTGATACATCTTATATAGAGGAAGTTTTGCTAGGTTTTCTTCCCCTTGAGGGCTTCCCAGGATAAATCGTTGTGTTCTTTTGTGTGGCAATACTTGTCTATCTTTCAGTGATCCTTTTTCATATGGTTATGATGTTATAATGGTAAATTTTATCAAATATTATATAACCATTAAAAATTTAACACTATTCATTGTAGGGAAAAGATATATTGTCACAATCTACAAACTAGTGAATGAAATATTGTTCATTAGAGGAAATTTGGGGTCTAAAATGGGCCGTATAAAAAACTGTGCCATGGATGAGCTGGATTGAGTTGAATTTTTAAACCAATAGAATTTCAATATCTTTGGTCAGCCATTATGGTTGAGTTGGACACATAATGCTTATGTGTCATATTTTTATTTGACAATAGCTAACTCCATATCAACCTCACATTGGTTAAGTTCTTGAAAAGATCACCTCGAAATAAGATAAATAAACTATAAAATATTTTATTTGATCATTACTTCCAAATCCTCTAAAACATCACCTTCGCATTAATTAAAATTGTAGTGGAAGCAACTTGAAATACCAAAAACATTTATTAATCAATTTTTTAAAAAGGAAACCAAATAATATTTAATTTTAAATAGACTTATCTTGAAATACTAAATAAAAGATATTTAGTATTTTTAATATTACTAAATAATATTTAAAAAATAAATATATTTAATTATTACATCCAAAAATAAATAAAACATTTAAATACTAAGAAAATAAAAAATAAAAACTATTTTTAATGTTACTAAAATTATAATAAAATTTGATTTTACTTTTTTTCTCTCTTACCTACCTACCTATTAAACCACAATTTTTTGTTATATTAATATAAAAAATAATATGAATATACATAGTTTATTGTTTTTTATTTTATGTGATGTAATATTTTTTATATGAATTAATATAAAATTTATATTAAAAAATAATAGTGATTTTTTTATTTTTTTAATACTATTATAATTATATTTTTGATTATAAATGAATATATTTGAGTTTTACATTTATTAAATATATGAAAAGTAGTGGTCTATTCAATTAAAAAAATAATAATATAAAATTCAGAAGTTTCCTATCATTTATTATGTGTGCACAAGAATCTAAATATTTCATTAATATTTTTAATCAATATCTCTTGACTCTACATTAACTCAATATAGTTGTCAACTACCATTAATGAGACGATTTATGTTGACTTTCATTAGATTTAATCTGACATGGCATATTTGTAGTGTGATGTGGCTTTTTTTTTTCTTTTCTTTAGGAGGCCCATTTTAGACCCCAAATTTCCTCTAATGGGGGAATTGTTACATTTAGTCACTATTTTATTATTTAATGAAATAGAGTAAGACAGAAATTATGATGTTTCAGCGCATTTTGTGATCCATCAATTTGCATTTTGATTTCATCATCACTAAGAAAAATAAAATTACCTTTGCTAAGAGGGTAGGGACAAGATGTGCACTATTATTAACTTTTTTTTGGTGTTGTCATCTTGAATATATTGAATTTTCATTGCAGGAAGTTTTTAGAATAGTAAAATTTTGAAGGGATAGAGTTTAAAATAAATGATTAATAAACAGAAATTATTGATGAAATGAACAAATCTTATATAACTAGAAACTAGATTCAGAGATGATACCACTTGTACCATGTCAATTCTCGCTAGATGATTTGGTTAAGGTGCAGATATTCTTAACAAGGAAACTCAGGTTCAATTCCCCTTAACCTTAAGGGTCAATTAGTTGGAAGGATACACCCCAAAATCCATCTAGTTGAATGGTTGGTGTTCTCCAAGATAGGTGTGATCCTTGAGTGATCTTGATAGAATAGATTCCCCTGGGACATGTTTTTTTAGACCAAAGGACACTCCCACCAAGTGAGGGATTTTGAGAAAAAATAAAAAAAATAAAAACATTGGTACTAGGTTTGATCAATTTAATATTCAAAATTTGTAGGGTTTTGGCCTCTACAAAGTTGTAGTTTCTAGAAAAATGAAGGATTTTTTAGAAAATATTTTACTAGAACCTCTAGTTTGAGAGAATGTCTCGGCTGACATTTTTCTACAAACTCTTGGCTGATACTTGTAAACTCTCAACTAAGAGTGTTTTTTTAAATAAACAACTCTAATTGAATAAAACTATGAGTCAAGATTTTAAAAGAACACATCTTAAATATGTTTCCCAACTTCATGTTTTCACCCCTTATGGTGTCGGTAAGAATATCAAGGATTTGCATAAAATTCATCTGAGGAATCGGAAAATTAGGTGATAATGCATACATACTCATTAGATACCCTCATATATGCACTTTTTCTAAGTAGTGAATGTGGAAACTATGAAACTCTCTATACCTTCCAGTTGGACTAGAAAACTAATAAGAAATTCTTATCTACCATAGAGGATGTATCTCCAAAATCTCAATCATAGTTAATAGAAGATACCGTTTTGTAGAAGAACTCTAGAAAAATAAGATGGGGAAATTGCTAACACTAATACAAGTTAGGCCGAAATGGAAACTTCCAAGCAATTCTTAAATGGTACTGCAAGGAGAAGGTAGAGAAAATATTATTCACCTCATTTAGTAAAATATTTTGCACACAAAAATAATCCCTAAAAAAGGAGGTATCATATGGAATTGACTATTAAATCATTTATCATTTATTTTGACACTTTCTAGGTGGAAACATTGGATGTATTGACTTCTAAGGTGCATTTTATGGGTATTGCATACTTTAATGGTTTATGATCCAAAACCTTATAGATCCCATTTGAGGCTTTAAACAACCATTTTTGGGTAAAAATTATGCAATATTAGCTATTGTGCTTCTAAAACTATTCTACACATAAGAACTTTCCAATAGTAAAACAATTACCCCAATTCAACATCATAAGAAAACATTATGTCTCTTACAAGTTGACCTATCATATTGAGCACCATGGTATTGGATGGATGCCACTTCAACTCACCTTATTACATATTTGGAAATAGTCATATGTATACTTTAGATACTATATTTTATAAAACCCTAACATTAATTGGAGTTTGAGTTATAAAAAAGCCCTAACACTGGCTCAAACTACTAGATTAGGTTAAATATTGAGCCAATAAAAAAGGAAGGGCTTCAATTCTTATTGTGTTGTAAACTAATCCATAGTTGAGATACACATTTGGGAATTGTATATTGAGGCAAAACAAAGGAATCAAAATATAATATAATTCATATTGTCCATCATATCTATGGAAACTCCACATTGAGTGCTCATTTAATTTTTTTTTTCATTTTATAGATAGGCCTCACCTTCAAGTTGGGTTTTCCCCATATTTCATTTTCCTAGGGTATATATTGGGTCTATTGTGTGGATGGTGTTACATACTAAAAGTAGATAACTTTAAATCTACAATCTAAATGAAAACTCCATTTAATAATACATTGTAGGATATTATAATATTTGTTGTGACTGTTTCAATGGAATAACCAATATAACATTTTTTTTTAATAAAATTAGGCCTTTATGTGCCACCTTTAGAAAACTTGTCCACAACAAAGAATCCTACCTAAATAGAAAAATGAGCACTTTTTCAAATCTAAATGTTGTCATCCATATGATCCTATATAGGAGAATGAAGAATAAGAGATTAAAAAATATTTTTCAATTATTGATGTTTATAAATTCAATTATGATGAATCCAAAATAAAAATTAAAGATATAAAACAAAACACAATACAACCTTTGGATTTCTCCCTGACAAGGATTTGGTGAATAATATGTCTTTGTGAGTAAATTAGTATAGATCTATTTTAACTCTAGGTCTACGAAGCATCCATAGAGATCAAACCTCTTTAGGTATTGGGAGGGATAAAATCCCTTGAAGAAGAATAAGATAAAATTAAGTATTTATTTAAATATTAAGTCATTGTAAAATATTTACTGTATTTCTTCTTATATTTGAAATATTTAAAGACATCAATTACATTATAATACCTTGTTTTAAACTTGTTACTTTGATAACCTAAAAAATTGAGCTCGTTACTATGATAAAATATTTTTATTTTGGGAAAATATTTTTATTTTGGTAAAGTATTTTTAAGGATTTTTAAAATTACATTAAAAGATTAAGATTAACTTGTTTTGAACTTGTTACTTTGATAAAATATTTTTAAGATTACAATGAAAGCACATATCAAATGGAGGTACAATATTACCTTGTTTTAAAACCTTATACTTTAAATATTTACCTAAAAAAAATACACATTATTAATGAATTTTTATTACAAATTATATAATAAAAATATGTCATCAAAATCAATTTTATATTTTTAGCACAACAAGCTATTCAACTATTCTCCAAATCAAATATGATTTAGTACTAATAATTTTTGGCTTTAAAAATAGTGTGCTCATATATATTTTGAACTTAATCTGGAACAAAAGCATGATTGTCATGTTATGTGTTCATTTTGGTCGAGCATGCCATTTTTGTGACCATCATAAAGTTAGTTTGTTGTTCTATCCTGAACACATAATTTTGTCGGTCTAGTGTGGCTCACCAATTATCACTATACCAAGACTAGACAACTAGTCCTCTAAGTTACCATACTATTTTTGTGATCATCCATGGAGCTAAGATATACTATGATCATCTCATGTTTATGTTTTATAATGAATTTTTCCTATAAATATTTGAAGAAGGAAGTCTTCCAACAACATAAGATTATTTTGGAGACTCTTTAACCAATGGGTGATGGAATGGTATGACACATATTCTTTACTAATAATCACCACCGCAAACATTGCAATGTGTGAGAAGCTTCTAATTGCAATTGTTTGTTGTAAACTTGAAATGGGTAGAATTGAAATCAAATGGATTTGGCAACCATGTTTCTCAAGACTTGATTGGTCTCTCGGTTCTCTTTCTCAACTGCTCCATTCCAGAACATTAGTACTCACAGTCCCTGGTGGACCTTAGTTATTGTATTCCAAGTAGAATAAGGTATTCAATGCAAAAGTTCCGTTCCAATCATGTCATTTGAGAAGACAATATCGCATTTCTGGAGTAAAGTTTACATTCCTTCTGTGGATGTAGATGAATTCTTTCTTCCCTTTGTTGTACTTGTGTTATGCCACGAGTTGGCTCAGTACTATGTTGGAGGTTGAATAGGGGTGGTAGTTATATTTCATGTGTGGATGAAGATGAGAGTGTTAACGTAAGGATCATTTTCTCTTTGATTTGTGTAATTGTGTTTTTTTGCTTCTCGATGGTTTTGGGGAGTACTATATTGGAGTTTGAATAGAGAATTTATTTATCACTTGTTGAAATAGTAGAAAAAATGATTAATAATTCATATTAAAATTTATCTTAAATTGAATGAAATTGTATATTTTAAATTAATTACTTTATTTTATGGTTGAATTAAAATAAATTTTAATATGTAAAATAAATTTAGAATATTCTTCAAAGTTACAATATTTTAACACTCCCCCCTTAAAGAGAAGGGTATTCTATTGAAAACAACATCATCAACTATAGGAGGAAGGAGAGATAACATCTTCAACAAAATCAAGGTAACACATCTATACGTCATTGGAAGTTTTCAACAATAATTAGTAACTGAAACAGTTACTGGAACATATTCAACATCTTCAGTACTATAACATCATCTTCTATAGCACAAAGTGCTCATCTTTGATCTTCTACAACACTCGATCACTCGATCCTTGACAACAACAATTTGATTTCCATCTTCTTGCAGTACTCGATCACTTGATCCTTTGCAAAAATAAACTTTGATCTTCATCTTCTTGTAGCGCTCGATCACTTAATCCTTTGCAACAACACTTCGATCTTCATCTTCTTGCAACACTAAATCACTTGACCCTTTGAAACAATACTTTGATCTTCTTGATGAACATTATCATCATCAACAACATAACCTATAGCACACATGATCCAATTAAGGGGTGATCAATCCCTATCACTTTTGGACATATGTCCAAAGACAATGCAATCCACATCTTTTACAAAGACCAAAGTCTACAGATCACTTTTAGGAATAATTTTCATGGATGATACAATCCCACTGGAACATGATCATCCTACTCCCCCTTTCGAGGAGGGCCCACATCATCGCAACTTAATGCGAGATCACCCACATTATCAAAAGATGTTGGATCGTCCGCAAATGAATGCAAGAGTACAACATCCACAAATGAAAGCCAGACCACAATGTTTGGAAATGAATGCAGGACCACAACATTCACAAATCAATATAGGACCACAACATCTACAAATGAATTCCATACCACAACGTACGAAAATGAATGTTTGATTTGTGAAAAGGAACATCTTGATCATGTATCACTGTCTTCACTACTTCCATAATGGTCCTATTATTTCTTTCCATGACACCATTCCGTTGGGGACTGTAGAGAGTGGTTAGTTACCTCTTGATTCCATCTTCTTTACAAAAGGATTCAAACTCTTTTGAAGTATATTCTCCATCGTTGTCTGTTCTGAGTGTCTTGACTCTTATTTCTGAATTAATCTCTATCAAGGGTTTGAATTCCTTGAATATTTTGAAGACTTCATTCTTTGTTTTCAAGAAATATATCCAAGTCTTTCTTGAATAGTCATCAATAAATGCCAACATAATATTCATAACCACTTAAATATGTGGATGGAATTGGACCACATACATCAGAATGAATTAATTCCAACGTACCTTTAGTCTTTGTTTCACTCTTCGAAAATGGAATCTTGGTATTCTTTCCTCTTGCACACCCTTTTCAAGTGCATTCATGATCCATCTTCAAATATTGTAAACCTATTACTACTTTTCTCACATAACGTAATGCTTTATAGTTAATGTGATCAAGTCTTCTATACCATAGTTCACTTGGGATAGTGATCTCATGGACAAGGGTTGTTTTTGAATGTCCTTTGAGTTTATATAATCCTCCTTCTTTTTCACCAATGAAAACTGCATCTTCAATTTATTTTCCTTTGGGCCACATGAGAACTTGTACATCTATAAATGCAACTCTATATCCTTTCTTATCTAATGCTAAGGTAGAAAGTAAGTTCTTCTTCAAACCTGGTCATACAATACTTCCTTCATCTTCATGGGGGTTCTAGATTCAAGCTTGTAGCTTGCTTCACCAATATTTTTAATAGGATATTGATAGTCATCTCTTAATGATACTTTCCAAAGCAAGTTCTTTTATTCAAGTTTTGACAGAGTTTTATTTTGTCCTATCATTTTGTTTAAAGAACCACTATCAATAATCCATGTATCTTCTCCAAGTGTCACAGACCCAGAGAGTGCAGAGAATAGTTCATATTCTTATGCATTTTATTCTTTTTCTTGTTTTCTTCGAGGTCCTTATTCTTCTTCATCATCCTAATTTTCAAATAGATGTGCATGATGCATTTTGTTGTTCTTATTATTTAATGGACACTCTCTGGTAATGTGTCATATCTTGTGACAGTTATAACATTGAAATTGAGAGTAGTATTTCCTCTTATTGTTGTCTCTTTTCAATTAGGACCTCTTGGGAGGTCGATACTCCTTGTGACTTTCCTTCTTGAACTTATATTGTCTTCTTCCTCTTTTGGTATCAGTGGCTGGGGCTTTATCATCTTCTTTAAGTAGAGCTTCTCTGCTGGATACTCTAGCCTCCTCTTGGATGCAATCTTCCCACCCAATGTCGAACTTCATACTTTCTTTTCTAGCACACATAGTCTATATGAATGAATCCTAAGGTCTAGTGAGACCATTGACAGCATTCATAACTAGTTCATATTCATCAAGGGAGTCTCCAATGGATTCTANGGGACACCCTTGTGAATTAGTCTTGAATGGATTCTCCTTGGTTCATCTTGGTACTCTTCAATTGAGTTCTCAAATTCATCTTTATTTTGATGTTATTCCCTTCATACATTCTAGATAGGGAATCATACATTTCCTTTGGTGTGTATTTCTCTGACACTTAATGGATCAAGTGATCTTTTATAGAATCAACAATGATTCTCATTTCCTTGATTAGGTCCTTCTAGTGCTTTTCTTTAGCTTCATGTTCTTCTATTTTTTCAACTTCCCCTTTGATGTATTTTCAAATATCATTCTCTTTAAGAATGATACCAATCCTATATTTCCATGCTCGAAAGTTTTCTATGACTTCGAGCTTGTCCTCAAGCTTAGTGCTTGGGGCCATCTTATTAAGGAGGTCACTAAAAAATGAACTATTTAAAAATGAAAAACTGACCTTACCAGGAGATGCACTTTACTGAGGCGAGTTCTTTGGTACAGTTCATTTCTAGAGATTCCAAATCTTCACCCTTCAAAAATTACTTACGATATTTCAGTTTCTGCAGATTTTCGGTTTTCTAGTTTTTTGTAGTTGTTCGGTTCAAATCCAAACTAGGGTTTGACTTTCCCAAAGATCCACCCACTCAAAAATTTCGATCCAGGGCTTAATATATGCACTCTAGGGAGGCACAAGTTTCTATTCAATCAAATCTCCAAAATTCCAATTTTTACAGAAACCCTAATTTCTTCCCAAAGGGAGAGGAGAGAGAGTTTCACCTTGTGAAAGTTGTTATATTCAGGCTAGCTCTGATACCATGTTAATATTTCATATGCTTAGCTAGATATCATTATTTTTTAATCCAATTTCACAACAATAGCATAAGAAAGATCACTGAAAGAAACAAAATCACAAGATAGACCCAGATTTATCCTGGGAAACCCTCAAGGGGAAGAAAACCCCGCAAAACTTCCTCGATATAGATGTATAAGATAAAACCCCAAAACATGTGCTCCTTCTCATTGCTTATATGTCTCCTTATCTCTCTTATGCGGTATACACAAGTTAGTGCATGTTTGTCAAATGAAGAACACACATCCTATATTTATACTCTTTCTTCCACTTGACATTTTTTCCTAACAAGTCATCCCCAACAAACTTACTAGGTCGACTTCACCTAGGAAGACACAAAATAATATTATATTATATTCATGAGGATTCTATTGACCCAACTTACAATATAGGTTTTACCTCATGACTCTATGATGAACAAATAAAATAGTAACATCTAGACGGAGGAATAAAACATCTCTGATAGGTTACATCAGTAAAATACATTTAGAATATTCATCAAAGTTACAATATATTAACAACTCACTCTTACAAACTGTGGAACAAAATATCTAATAATAAACAAAATGTTGAATTATGCAAGAGATATGGACTAGTCTCCTTTGAAATTTGTCATTGATCTTTGACTAGCATCCTTTGCTTGATATGTTATCATAGAAGTTTGGGGTCAATGTTAATTTTTAGCAAAATATCTACCACTTGCAATCTTGAGAAACTAAAACTTTGCATTCAAATATGGGTTTCTTCTTTGAATTCTGTCGATTGCGTTCTCAAATTCGAATTTAATCAATTGTTGACTACTCAATTCATGCCTGGAAGACTGGGATTTTTCCTAAAAATATGGATATTCAAGCTATTTTTATGCCATATGTATTCTCCCACTTCCTTCAACATATTCTTAATTAAGTGTGAGCTTATTTGTCTTCGAGGAAATTTGTTGCTCTGTTATTTTATCTTCTTGGAAATCTATATAAGATTTTATTTAATTTATTCATATTTGAAGATAATAAAATAGAATTTGTAATCTGGAAGATGATCCCTTCAATACAATTCCAAGAATCCAGAAATTTGACTTGTGGACCGATGATCCGAAAGATACTTGGTCTTGTGTCATTTGGGAGCATAAATATTTGAAACATATGGCACTCAATCTAGGGATATTAATGTGATGGTGGTGATGCTTGAATTAACATCTCAGCATGATCTCTCTTTTAATATTCTATAGGTGCACTACCTCAACATTTGGAAGTTTGGGTGCTCGGCTATTGAAAAGTCAAAGGCCCCAATTTCTATAACCTGCAGAGAACCATAAACTATGATCTTCTGTCTCATTACAACCTGAATTTGCAAATTGTTTTTAATCTCTTTCAACAAATACTTGAAAACCAATTTAGGCTCTTGTATGAGATCACTAAATATCTCTTGTAAAGAAAGATAACTTGCAATCAAAGATTGAGTAAATTCATTTTCCCCAACATAGATCCGTTTTCCCCAACACATATGTTCTTTGAAAAGGTATAGGTAAACTATGTTATACCAAGAAGAATAATCTCAATCAAAGATACTAGACTTATTAGTTCATTTTGAACTAGAATTTTAGTGAATATGGACACCAAGTTGAAGGGATCCATAACTTTTCATCCATTTATAGATGGGCATACATAAGTATTGAACAAGGAATTGTCTCATGTTTTGAAGGGTTATATTCAAAATAATCCAAGGACCTAAGACAAGATTTTGATTTATATTCAACACTCTTATAACATAGAAGTCCATACTTCTACTTGTAATTCACCCTTTTAAACTTGTTTTGGGTATTTACCACCTTCACTCTTATATTTTGGATATGGGTAAAAAGGAAGAGTGAGGGAGGATACCATAATAGAAGAATTACAAGTTAAAAGTTTCATTGATAATATCAAGTAGATCCATTTGCAAGTACATGCAACATTGAAAACGTCACATTAAGAGTACAATTCTAGGCATAATAAGCATAGAATTGAGAAAATTTTCAATGTGGTAGGTATAGTTCAGTTGCATCTAAACAAGGAACACGAAGTTGGGAAACATTTTTTGCTTGTTTTTTTCAGAGAAAATTGTAAAATTTTATGTTTTTCAACTTCAACACCTCTAAACTCATATTTTCTTTGAGAATTTTTATTTTAGGTAAAAAAGGGACTTGTAGATAATTGTGTTACCTCCATACTCATATTTTTTGTACAAAACAATTATGCAAATATGTTAGGATAAATTTGGTGTTTACTAACTGGATATAATTTAAAATTTTACCTTAGGATAATGAATGACTTACTGATCTTTTATGTTTGTTGGACATGGATATTCATGGTAGGGTAAAAATATATTGTCACAGTCTATAAAGATTATACTAGTGAATGAACTATTGTTAAGGAATTGTTATATTTAGCCAGTATTTCTATTATTTAATGAAATAAGGTAAGACAAAAATGGTGATGTTTCAACACATTTTGTGATCCATCAATTTGCGTTTTGATGTCATCATCACTAAGAAAACTAAAATTACCTTTTCTAAGAGGACATGGACAAGATGTGCACTAGCGTTTCCTAGTTTTTTGGTGTTGTCGTCTTGAAGATATTGAATTTTCATTGCAAGGAGTTTTTTGAATAGTAAACTTTTGAAGGGATAGAGTTTAAAATAAAATTATTAATTATTGATTAAATGAACAAATCTTATATAACTGAAAAAATGGATTCATAGATGTATTCAATGGTACCAGGTTAATTCTCGTTAATTGATTCGGTTAAGGTGTGGATCTTATCACCAAGAAAACCCACGTTCAATTCCCCTTAAGGGTGAATTAGCCGGAATGATACACCCCAAAATTTATCCATGTTAACGATTGTTGTTCTCCAATATGGGCGCGATCCTTGAGTGATCTTGACAGAATAGATGCCCCTAGAACATTGTTTTTTAGACCAAAGACCACTCCAACCAAGTGAGGTATTTTTGAGAAAAAAAATCATTGGTACTAGGTCAGATAAATAATCTTCAAAATTTGTAGGGGTTTGGCCTCTCCAAAGTTGTAGTTACTAGAAAAATGAAGGAAATTTAAAACAAAATATTTTACTAGAAACTCTAGTTTGAGAAAACGCCTCGGCCGAGAGTTTCCTACAAACTCTTAGCCAAGAGTTTTAAACTCTCAACTAAGAGTTTTTTTTTTGGAATAAACAAATATAATTGACTAAAACTATAAGTCGAGAGTTTAAAACAACACACCTTAAATGTGTTTCCCAATTTCATGTTTTTGTCCCTTATGGTGTTGGTAAGAATATCAAGGCTTTGCATAAGGTTCTTTTGAAGCATTGGAAAATTAGGTGATAATGCATACAAACTCATTAGATACCCTCATATATGCACATTTTCTAAGTACTGAATGCATAAACTTTGAAACCCTCTAGACCTTCCATATTGGACTTGGAAACTAATAACAAAGTCTTATCCACCATAGAGGACTTATCTCCAAAATATCAATCATAATTAATAGAAGATACGGTTTTATGGAAGAACTCTAGAAAAATAACATGGGGGCATTGCTAACACTAGTACAAGTTAGGTCTAAATGGAACTTCCAAGAAATGCTTAAATTCTACTCCAAGGAGAAGGTGGAGAAAAAATTCTTCACCTCATGTAGTAAAATATTTTGCGCACCAAAATAATCCCTAAGCGGGGAGGTATGATATGAAATTGATGGTTAAATCATTTCTCATTTATTTTGCACTTTCTAGGTGGAAACATTGGAGGTATTCACTTGTACGGTGCATTTTATGGGTATGGCCTACTTTAATGGTTTGTGATCCAAAACCTTCTAGATCCCATTTCAGGCCTTAAACAACCATTTTTTGGGTCAAAACTATGCAATATTAGCTATTGTACATCTAAAACGTTTCTAGTAACACATAAGAACTTTCCCTAACACTAGCTCAAACTACTAGATTAGGTTAAATATCGAGCCACTAAAAATGGAAGGGATTCAATTATTATTGTGTTGTAAACTAATCCATAGTTGATATACACATTTGGGAATCGTATGTTGAGCAAAAATAAAGGAATCAAAAAATCATATAAGTCATATTGTCCATCATATCTATGGAAACTCCACACTGAGTGTTCATTTAATTTAATTTTCATTTTATAGATAGACCTCACCTTCAAGTTGGGTTTTTTTGATATTGCATTTTCCTAGGGTATATATTCAGTCTATTTTGTGGATAGTGTTACTTGCTAAAAGTAGATAACCTTAAATCTACAATCTAAATGAAAAGGCCCTTTAATAATACATTGTAGAATATTATAATATTTGGTGTGCCCTTGTTTCAATGGAACATCCAATATAATAATTCTTTTTAATAAAATTAGGCCTTTAAGCACCACCTTCTTGTCCACAACCAAGAAGCCTACCTAAATAGAAAAATGAGCACTTTTACAAATCTAAATGTTGTCACCCATATGATCCAATATAGGAGAATGAAGAAGAGGAGGTTAAAGAAGATTTTCCAGTTATTGATATTCATAAATTCAATAAAGAAGAATCGAAAATAAAAATTAAGATATAAAACAAACAACAATAGAACCTTTGGATTTCTCCCTAACAAGGATTTGGTGAATAATATGTCTTTGTCAGTAAATTAGTATAGATCTATTTTAACTCGGATCTCGGAAACATCCATAGGGATCAAACATCTTTACGTATTGGGAGGGATAAAATCCCTTGAAATAGAATAAGAGAAAATTAAGTATTTCTTCTTATATTTGAATATTTAAAAACATCAATTACATTATAAAGTTAGCTTGTTTTAAACTTGTTATTTTGATAACCGAAAAAATTGAACTTGTTATTATAATAAAATACTTTTATTTTGATAAAGTATATTTAAGAATTTTTAAAATTAAATTAAAAGATTAAGATTAACTTATTTTGAACTTATTACTTTGATAATAAAAAATTAAAATTACAATGAAACCACATATCAAATTGAGGTATAGGATTACCTTGTTTTAAAACCTTTACACTATAAAAATTTATTTAAAAAAATACATATTCTTAATTTATTTATTATTAAAAGTTATATAATAAAAATACATCATCAAAATCAATTTTCTATTTTTTAAGTGGAACAAGCTATCCAACTATTCTCCAAATCAAATACGATTAGTACTAATAATTTTTGGCTTTAAAAAAATAGCGTGCTCGTATATATTTTGAACTTAACGTGGCACAAAAGTATGATTGTCACGTTGCAGAGCATGCCATTTTTGTGACCATCATACAGTTAGTTTGTTGTTCTATCCCGAACACATAATTTTGCTTGTCTGGTGTGGCTCACCAATTATCACTCTACCAAGACCAGCCAACTAGTCCTCTGAGTTACCATACTATTTTCGTGATCGCCATGGAGCTAAGCTATACTCTCATCATCTCATGTATCTGTTTTATAATGATTTTTTCCTATAAATATTTGAAGAAGGAAGTCTTCCAACAACATAAGATTATTGTGGAGACTCATTGGTTTTCCAACAGTACTGTTGATGATTTTGTAGACTCTTTAACCAATGGGTTGTGAAATGGTATGATCAATATGCTTTAGTGATAATCACCACCGCAATCATTGCAATGTGTGAGAAGCTTCGAATTGTAATTGTTTGGTGTAAAGTTGAAATGGGTAGAATTGAAAAAAAATGGATTTCACAGTCATGTTTCTCAAGCCTTGATTGGTCTCTATGGTCTCATTCTCAAATGTTCCATTCTAAATCATTAGTATTCACAGTTCTTGGTGGACCTTACTTATTGTATTCCATGTAGAATAAGGTATTCACTCCAAAAGTTATGTTCCAATCATGTCAATTGAGAAAACAATATCACATTTCTGGAGTAAAGTTTCCATGCCTTCTCTGGATGTAGATGAATTATTTCTCCTCT
Organism: Pseudotsuga menziesii; assembly: GCA_001517045.1. Classification (NCBI taxonomy): domain Eukaryota; kingdom Viridiplantae; phylum Streptophyta; class Pinopsida; order Pinales; family Pinaceae; genus Pseudotsuga; species Pseudotsuga menziesii. The sequence goes on from LPNX010687861.1 coordinate 254,393, forward strand.
TTGCTGTAATTGTGTTATGTTATTAAGCCATGAGCGAGTTCAGTACTATGTTGGAGGTTGAATAGGGGTCTCACTTATATTGCATGTGTGGATGGAGATGAGAGTGTTAATGTAAGGATCATTTTCTCTTTAAGTTGTAATTGTGTTCTCTTCTTGTGGGGAGTACTATTTTCTTTGGAGGTTGAATAGACTTTGGGGAGTATTATATTGGAGGTTGAAGAGAAAATTCATTTATGTAAAAAAATGATTAATAATTTTTATTAAAATTTACCCTGATTAATTTGATGGTTTATTTAAAATAGACTTTTTATTATTTTTGTTTTACAATATTTTCTTGTTTGGCTTAACATTAAATTGCTAAGTTTTTTTAATGGAAATTTTATTAACTAATTCCAAAGTTCAAACAGAGAATTAGTCTCAAACCTTATCAAGTATATCAAGCACTTTTAAAAATATGTTTGTAACAATGAATTTCTATGCTTACAATATTATAATTATAAAAATACTTTTAAAAATGTGCTTATGATAATAATATTATTTTTTTCTAATTAATTTAATTAGACCCATAATTATGGTTTCCATAAACAAGATTTGATGGTGGAGAATATTCATACTGGTGACTAGTGTTTAATTATCAAAGATCAATAATTTAATACCATAACTTGCTTGCAGTAAGTTATTAAGATATTAACCTGTAAGTCTGTCGATAATTGGCAGTTCACTTGACATGAAGTCATATGTTGTAAATTGAAGATCATTTCTTGACATAAAGTCACATATTGTAAATTGAAGATCATTTTTTTCCATGATACGATTATATTACTCTTATCTCTATCCTTTAAAAATGTATGCACAGAAAATACCGTTAAAGACAGGTAGAATATATTCATGGTAACAGTTCTGTGTTTTCCTTCTCTCCCCAAAGGAAGGGGAAGGGTGTTTCCATATTTACCAACTCTGATCCTCCATGTTGTCTCAAGAGGCATCACTTTCCAGGACACTTCAGACATCTATGGCCCTTTCACCAACGAAGTCCTCGTTGGAAAGGTAGGACTGCTTGATCGTACTGTGGCGGGCAAGACATGGTCAGAACTGAACTAAGCAGAAATCGCCAGAAAATAGAATAAGAATAAGAAATGCCGGTGCTAATCGATGCGAAGTGGAATTAGAGAAATAATTGAACTCTTTTTTCAATGTCCAAACCAATGTCAATCCTATAAAAACAAAAAAATCATTTTACTTTGTCAAGACAATGTGCCATGTGTTCATTATGAAGAAAAAAAAAAATCATTTTACTTTGTCAATAATTTTGAAAATTGTAACTGTGTGTATGTATGAAGATAATTATGAAAATTGTAAACACAAGAAAAGCAAAAAAAAAAAACATTTTAATTAGTCAAAACAATGTGCCATGTATAGTGCTCATATGAAAACATCATGAAAAATTTCAATACGTAACTATGAAAATTTCAATACATAACTATGAAAATTGTAAATGTGTGTAATTATGAAGATAATTATGAAAATTGTAACTATGTGCATATATGAAGATAATTATGAAAATTGTAACTGTGTTTATAGAATAATGTAACTTTAAAATGAAGCAAAGTTCATAATTATTATTTTAATTGTTTATAAAATTTTAATTAATTATAAGATAATTATATATTTAATTAATTCATTTTTTTAACTTCTTTAATTTTTATATATTATTCACAATAATTTTATATACATTTGTCTTTAATAAAAAATTGCCATAGCTATGCTATCTTTGATTCAAAAGTTCAAATTAAAGAATTAAAACAAGACCTACCAGGGGGCAATACCCCTACCAGGTGTTTTTGGATTTGCAAAAGCAAATAAAATAGCGATTTCGAGTTAATGTTCATTGTGTCTGTCTCATGGAGTTAATGTTCTAATTGCAGTCTCATATTCGTTGCAGTACATGCCCAAGATTTCTGTGAATACAGGCGTGGAGATTTGGCTCAAATGTGGAGATCTAATGTGGAGATCTATGGCGTTAAAAAGAAGGGTACCATGCATATTAAATAGTGATTACAGAAACGGTACAACCTACGTCAGCCTATACATCTGTGCCCGGTGTCAAATGTAACCCCCGATATGTTTCAAATCAGTACGTTGCCCAAACATTAGAAAAAAATATGAGTTTGAAAAAAATTCAAACTGTGCGGTTCTTTCGGAATGGCAAAACATCCGAAAAGGAGTTGTCTAAATGATCGACGATTTGGCCCTGAGTTTTTTTTCTCCTGCCGTCCTCCGTTAGACCATCCTTGGTGTCAGTGTATCATCTTGACATGGGCATGCAGGGCCATTTCGCCAGTATCCATTCCCATGCCAGTATTGTCCCCTCAATCGAGCATTGTGGTCGTCTTCACACCATCACGCGTCCCACCTACCCCATCGATACATCATGGAATGAAATTTGAATTTCAAATTCAGTTAATGCGCGGGCTTTGAAGTTTGGCCTGTTTTTAAAATAATAGCATAGAAGATGAGACAGAGGGAGTGTATGATGGGAGGAGAGGAAAATCATAGCATAGCAAGTGAGATAGAGGGTGAGTATGATGGGAGGAGAGGTGGAGACACGAGAGTATTGAGATAGGGAGGTAGGTAAATTTTGGGTTATCCTGTAATATATAAATTTTCTCCAAAACACAGATTTTTATGAATTTTCTCCAAAACAAAGATTTTTATGGCTATGATTTCTTTCTCGAAGTATTTATCTGCTATAGCCGAGTAGAGTTATCTCCTTGGCCTGCCTTAGTGCACCAAAGTAGACCCAACCAAACTTATGGACATCTTTGGAATGGGCTGCTATCTTGGCTTTCACAGAAAGTTGTAATAAGATCTTAATTGTTGCTGCTAAAGAGTTGTTCATCCAATAAAAAGTTATTTCTCTTCCTCAGGTTTCATCTTTAATGGATTTATGACTGCAACAAATTCCTTCTATTTCTCAGGCTTCATCTTTCAATTCCTTCTATTTATAGGGTTTCATCTTTGATAGATTTATGACTGCAACAAATTGACCGATCTGTCATTGTGCAACATTTAAAGATTTGAAATATGTTTATGATTGAGAATACTTTCTTCTAAGTGGTTTATCACGTATTATTCATGTGCAATTTCGTTTTTTGCCTGGAATCCATAACCCAAAGAATATGTGCTCATCTTTCCACTACCAAAAATCGAGAACCAGAGGGAGCCTCTTCTTATCGCTACGCTACGGGATTATGATGGGTACTACATATAACACCAGCCCACCTCGTTTAAAACGCGTCTGATACCCGATCCGTTCATACATGACTAACTGACTGCACAGGGAGGAAGGCATTATTTTCAGGCTACGAAGCAGAGTGCCACAACAAGCAAATGAATCAAACCATCTCATGAATGAAAGCAAGCCAGCAAGCAAAGGAAGACCAAAGTTGAGTGATTCATGTTGCACTAATGAAAAAAATGGACAAATTGTGGTGTGAAAAAGAGTCTTAAATTCTACACTGAAGCTCCATCAAGAGGGCTGCTCCGAATATGCAGTTCAGAATTGTGAACCCTGACAGAAATTTACAACCTCCATCAAGAAGGCGACTTAAAAGCTTGCGTCCATGGAGGCGGTGGTAGGGTTCACATCGGAGATGATGGCCGGAGATAATTGAAATTCGAAAATTGATTTTTTCCATATAAAATATAATTTTAGTTATGTATTATAAAATAAAACTAAAATGTTAAATTCAAAATGAATCAATTAAATAAAGTTTAAGAAAAAAGTATTTTTTTTAAATCCCTGACCTTCTACCTATGGGTGTACTCACCTATAAGTGCTATACAATCTCCTATCAATTTTTATAAAATCATAAACACTATTAACAAATTCCTATCAATTTTTATAAAATCATAAGCACTATTTACAAATCTGTGAATGATGCATGTAGAACCACAACTATTGTTTATATAACTTCAAGCAAAGTTGGTTGAACCATGAACATTTGGTGGTGAAATCATGAGCATTGCCTACATAACCATGGACAATGATGGTGGAATCATGGCCAATGTTTACAAAACCTACTTAATGAGTAGTTAATAAACCTTCACTACAGAATTTCAACCCAAAATCCGATGCCTTGCATGTCTAAAATCCGACACTTCTCTGTCTCAGTTTCGACACATACACTTTTTTTTTGGCGTCAATGGCGTAACGTCAGATCTTCAACCGTCGACTAATAAGGGTTGAAGATTCGACCAACCATTGTGTCGCATATTCGACCGTTATTCCTTTCGAAGTACCAACCAAAATTGCATAAACCATCGGAACTCCAACGTCCTCCGACCCTTGAAGCGTCGGTCGTCCAACGAACAAAAGTGTCTAAGAAATGGCGGTGTCATCAGTTTTTAATTCAGACAGTGTCGGTAATCCGACGCACTCCGACACTAGAAGAGTCAGCCTTTCGACGCAGTCTGACACTTAAACCGTCAGTCGTCCGACGGGAGGAAGCGTCGGAGTCATGGCACAGCCATCAGATGGGCTGACCGGAGTGTTGGAAGAACGTCAAAAAAGCGATGCCGGTTGATGGATTTAAAAAAAAAAATTCCAAATATTTCACTTACGACCACATGGTTTCATGTACAAAGGTCACGTAATTCCATGCCCGCATGTTTAGGTGTTGTTAGTGCCCAGTTTCCTTGTCTATCATAGCTGTTTACATTGTTGATCGTCCCCCAATGAACTTTCCCCATGAGATTGGTTGGTTTGATTCTACAATTTGCCCCATGAGGTTGGATAGTAAGAAATTCTCTTTGTTCATAGCAAGTAAGTCTTTATGTGAACATTGTATATAAACCAAGGGCCATACACAGAATATTTTGTTGGAGCTCTTAGAAGCATAAGAAGGACCAGGTTAATCCAAGAGAAGCCCAACTTACCCACTTAGAAATGGCCTATGTGACTTGGCTTTCAAGAGAGTCAGAGAAAGGTTGCTTGCAATCAAGTTTTCCTAGTTGAACACAATGCAGTGCTTCTCTGGGTGAGACTATTAGTTGGAAAGTGGAATGAAGCAGTCCCCATACACTGTCTATGTCCTTGACCTCCATTTTGAGTTGACTAAAGTTCTAAAGGGTGGTATTTTATAACATGATTAAGATGAAATGGGTCAAAAGAATTGTGTTTATCCTTCATATGCATTGTGCTAATTATATAAGTTTCTTCCTGTATAAGAAAGAGCTCTCATGTAAAGAGTGCTTTACATCCCCAATCTTAATAAGTGATGATGGAAGACACTGAACCTATAGAGTCTCTAAACAGAGGGGACCAAAGGAAATAGCTAAGATAAAAAAAATAACAGAAATAAACTTGCTGACCAAGAGGCATTCAATACTTTTAGAATAGTCTAGCTTTTCTCAAGGAAGGGATATAGAATAAGATTGAATCCTACAAATACATAACCACTTCATATAGCAAATAGACAAAGAAACAACAGAGTATGTTACCTTAAATCATTATTAATACAAGCCATTCTTTGTTCAAAAGCATCTTGAAAACATTGAATGGTGACTTATGATGTAGAAACAAGCCATTATTTGTTCAAAATAATTTTGAAAACATAAAATGAAGACATGCGTGTGTTGCAAAAATAAATGCATCCTGCTACAATTGACCAAGTATTCAAACAATCTATCTTCGAAGCTATCATGCCCAACCATTTATATAAACATGTTATATAACATCTATCATTTACTAATTCAATTCAAGTAACTGAGTTCTTTAAAATCCTCAAGCAACATAAAATGACACTCAATTGCTTAATCTAATCAAGGAATTTAAAATATAATGATCTAACATAAATTATGTAAGCAAAAATTTATAATTAGTAAGAATATATCACCTCATAAAACATGGATAACCAAAAATACTAGATGTATATAAGGCCATCGATCTAATCAAAACTCCATTTCTTCTCTCTTAACTATTGAAATGTTTCTCAGCGCCATCTGCAACAAGTTCCAATGGAGGAGTCAAATAGCAATAGTGAAAATTACACAGTAAAAATATAGAAATAGATGTTTTTTAATGTATTCTTCCTTACCATTCATTGAGCTCCTCTCTGTTTCGAGAATAATTTAATATTCTCTACTAAACAGGACCAACCACGTGAAGGTGTAAGCTCTTATGGCCCCTCCCCCCCTCACATCACTCTCAACTCCCCAAACCCAATGCCTATACTTGCAAATAACCATTTATTTCACTATTTCACAATGCAAATAACAATGCATCTACAATGCAAATTATTTCACTCAATAGTTGAAAAATGCTTTTATTAAATCATTCTTTATAACATTCATTAAACCATTCAATCATTCAATAGCTGAAAAAACCATTCATTAAAACATTAATTTAGTCAATGGTAGAAAAAAAATATCAGTAAACAATTCAGTAAAGCATTCATTCATAAAACAGAGGAAAAAACATTAATTTTTTTTTTATAAATAAGAATTACTGAAAATTTGTTTAGTCACTTCTTTTTTACTTTTCTTCTCTTTAAATATTTAGTTAGAGTCACATCTTCGCGAATTTGATCATCGGTATCCCTACTAGTCTGCTCAGAAGGTTGAACTTCAGGCGAGGGGCGATGAATTTCTGCAACAATGTCAAAATCTTTCATTAATATATTTATATTTTGATAAATATGATTAATTCATTAAAAAAACATTACGGATGTATGTTTTTACCTGCCATGTGCACATCAACATGTTCAACATTATCTCGTACTGGCCCAACCTGTTCTGTGTTATGATCTACAGCTACATGCTCTATAGTTGAATTGTGTAGAATTATAATCAATGTTCATCATCTGCAATGGTCTATAAAAAATAGTAGCACATTAATAAATTCATTACTAGGATGAGAAGCATGAACTTCATTTGGTTGGTCATGTACTTCATCCTCAACATGAACGGAATCGTTACTTTCCTGCACAAAAAGGAATAAATAATTTACGTTAGTTTATTTATAAGGAACAAATTGCATGAGGATTAATAAATTATCATTAAACTATATAGTTTTCACATACCTAGGCACCAGATGGATCAGCAGAAGATCGTGCAGTATTCACAGACAAAATTCTCTGGCGTTCAACAACGGCGTCAAAGCCATGTTCGAAGCCAAGCTTCATGTAATCCGCACTGGGCAATTCTTTGAACCGATCAGCCTTCATATTTGCATGATGTCATTAATTTTAAATCCTTTTGTTAGAACAAAAGAAAAATAATAATCTGTATGATATTTGGATGCAGATTCGAGTTTTGCGATACTTACATACCGAGCCACCAAGTTGGAGTAATCACCAGGCCCAAGCTTGTGTTGGCCAATTTTTTCAATTCTTGCCTTTGTGGCCTTAGATGTGTCCAAGAGCCTAATTAAGTTTTTAAATACATTAGTCTATGTACCAAAATTGATATAAAAACTAGTAATAATAAGGCTTACCACTACATTTTGGAATGAATTGCATACCTCCCTGTTCCATCTGGTGGTATCTTTCCTGATTTTCTCAAGCTCTTCTCTTTTCCATCTTCCACCAGGGCTTTCCACTCCATAGATGGAATCATTGGAGGGCACTCATACCTAGGGTTCTTTTCTAAGTGAACCCTATATTGGTCTCGGACAATCTTTAGATGTTTTTCAACCTTCTGTAGTACCTTTGATGTATCAAAGGTATCTTTTCTGAACATACTAACCAAGTGATTAGTGAGATCATCCTTTAAAGCTTTTGGTTTCTTGTTCCACATTGTGCGGATGGTGGACCCGAAGATCTCCAAGGCCAAATCATATAGATGTTTATAAAATATATCATTTCCTGTAAAACATTGTTGCCATCATTAGTGAACATTAGAAAATATTATTGGTATATTAGACACAAATTATAAAAAATAAATTGAACAATCTATAATGACCTGGAATCCTCTCTATCTTTATTGGAACCAGTTCTTCATTCGCCAAAAATGTACACTTTAGTGAACTAGTGCTAGTCACATGAGAAGATCCAGGAAATGCTTCCACATCTCTATCTAGCCCTGCATCCACCCCTTCTTCTACAACATCTGTTGTGGGTGGGGCACCATCGACTTCACTCTCCACAACTCTCCGCGGTGTCACAGAGCGTGTTGCCGATTGTTCAGTGGACAATATGGGAGCAATATGTGGTGTACATGGAGTGGTTTGGTCACTGGGACCAACATTGCCTTGACCTCCATTGATAATCTCCATAGCACACTGTAAATTAAACCCATTGTATTATAAGTTCAACAGCATATAAAATCAAATATTATAAAGTTTTTATAAATGAATTTTCATTTTTATTCGATAACTTACATCGAGTTGTTTATGTTGCTATAACAACAATTGAAGCCTTTGTTCGATCCCTTCTGTTAGTGGAATTGCTAATGTCAGACGAACCAATTCCTCATTTTGTTTTTTCCCTTGTCCTTTGTAGCACCCTCAATGGGTTTGCACATTCTCTAATTTCACTATCTCTCATCAACCGAGAGACCTCATTCTATAAATAGTTTTGAGACGTCGTTTCATAAATGGAATCCCCTATCTCCAATTGAAATATATAAAAAGTTACTTAGTCTTTGAAAATATAGTTTGCACAAATAATTATATTAGGGATTACATCTAGGAGTACCTGATGCCTAGCCAAGGGCGTGGTCTGATCAACAGATAGGGATTTACCTCGATCAGCCACCTGCAAAAAAAGTAGAGAACATTATCACAATGAACGCAATATGTATAAGCTAACAAATACAGAACAAAAACAAAAATAAACACTATGCTACATGTTTTATGTGTACATTTTTGAAGTATTTAGAATGTGGAATTACACTTAGGTTAAATGGTTGCCTCGAGTCTTCAGTCGTTTGATCAACAGCTGGGGAGTTTCCCTGATCAATCTAAAAAAAAGGTAGACAACATTACCATCATGAACGCAACCATAAAAATGAAATAATACATAACAAAATAAACATAATGCATCACGATAGACATGTTTATTATTTTAAAGTATTTGAAATGGAGTATTACATTCATGTTTGTTTGTTGCCCTGATGCTGTAGTCGGCTGATCAATAGCCAGTTGGCTTCCGTGATCAACCCTTTGCATGGAAAATCGATAATATTATATAAACGAACCTAATATACTAATGAAAATACATAACAACATATCTGTATGTCCATCCTAAAATTTAAAATTACATTGGCAATATTGATGTATACCTGCTTCCTTGACTTGGGTCGACAAACATCTATGGAGATGCAGGTGCCCCTGAGAGAACCCTACATCAAAAACATACTAAAAGTTACATAAGGAAATATGAAATTAAGTAGATAATTTCAATTATATGCTAACAAAAATTCCTATAGACGTTAAAATAATTAATAAAAGGACTTATAAATTGTTTGTTGTACCACAACCATACTAACATTGTTTGTATCTACACGGTTCAAATTGTAATCAATATGCAGTTCTTCCCCAGCAGCTATTGATTTAATTGCACATACAAAGACATGATTTCCTTCACGCGACTCGAATATGCAATTGGGTTGCTTTAATGTAGACCCTGGTTGTGTACTATTTATAAACCCCGCAATATTACCGGTTGTTTTTGGCCTTCCGTCCTTGTACATTGTTGCTCCTTTATTTTGAGCTTTGTCTTTCAGTTATATATAATTCACTGACAACCCATATCTACGCATACTTTGTGTATATTGGACTAGGCACATCCAATCACTGTAGTTGTAACAGGGTCCAACATACTCCATCAATTTTGTACATCTACCGTATCCAACCTTTATGCCGTCCATGCAAAACAAGCCCAATCCATGCAATGAGGACGGTGCAATTCTATATATCCTATATATCCTGGCATGGTAATCCATAAATTGCGCTATGTTTTTGCACTTGAACAGTCGTTGCAAACGTGGAATGATGAGAATATAACGAAGAACCTTCTGAGGCACCTTTTTTGTTACTTTATCTGTACGATATCTACTTACGTGACATTCCGAACATTCTATTGCAAATTCATGCGGATTATAATATATAACATGGTCATTGAGGCATGCATGAATTGCTTCATAATTCATTCCAATCTCTTTCATGATGGAAGATAAATCTCGATATGTGCGAGGTAAAATATTTGATGGTGGTAACAAAAAATAAGCTATCAAGCTACAAAAAAAGAAAAAAATGTTAATGTAATAAATAAATAATATTAACGAAACACGCTTCATCCATACAATGATCAATAATGAGTTAACAATACAATTATTAGAGGAATGCAAATAAACTTTATCATGATCCTATATTTGTGATGGATTATTTTAGATACCATAGCATACATGTGATTGCAAAGTTTGAAAGACCATTCATAACCTTCAAGTTCATTATCAACAATATAGTAGAGAGAAGATTTGTTTTGGAGCCTTCATAAAGGGGTTCATATGCCTTATCGAGAAGAGGTATATCATGAACATCATCAAATTCATCATCATTTTCATTATCAACATCATCATCATCCATTCTAATGTTAAATGAATCATGGATCAATGTATATGTACCATCATCTTCAATTACATTATCGACATGATCATCTTGTTCAATATGATCATTCACTTGTTCTCCATTAAACACACACGCTCCATGATCCTGATCCTGAACTTGTTCTGAAAGCACTTCCTTTGGATGACATGCTATAGGGTGTCTTTCCTTTAATATAAATACATGGAAACATCAATAGATATACATTAATATATAAAAAAAAATAATACATACAATTACCAAAAAAAACGAATATAATAATGTTTATAATGCTAAACCTACAAATGGATGATATTCGTTCCCCCCCTCAGCATGTCCATGTTCCCTGCAATGTTTTGTGGCTGTTGAGATCAATATTCTTCTCCTCTTAAATCCCCTGCATTGAGTACATGGACAATAACATTTGCCATCACCCCTTTGTTTCGTTGCATCGCATGACTGAGGGGTAGCTATTATGTCAAAATAACCTAGGGATCACACTCAGCTGACGAGACCCACACCTGAAGTAAATGAGCTAGTGGGAATTGACTTTGGAATCATGAGCATGTTGTTTTATGGAACCATAAACATGATTTGTCGAAATTTCAACATAGTTGGTAGAAACATAAATATTTGTTGGTGTAACCATGAGCATTGTCGAGGGAACCATGAACAATGTTTACAAAATCTTGAACGGTGAAACCATGATCTTTTGATAGTGGAACCACGATTATTTATTATCAAACTATAAACATTATTTATGAAACCATGATCATTATTTAAGAAAATTTCAATAAAGTTGATATAATCATGAAATTGTATAAACATATTTACTTTTATGTTAAAGGGTGCTTTTAATTCACCATTTGAATAATAGAATGTGATTTTCTTTACTATAGTGAAAAAGTAAGATAACATTTACGTGAACATTACAAATAATACTTTATATTGTTTTTCATGTAGTTCTTATTTTTAGTTGCCTTATTTGCACACAACGATAAACCAAGTGCAACAAAAACATATTTCAAATGAGGAAGGAAATGGTTGTGAGGATAGTGAAAAAAATTACGATATGGTCATGAACATAAGGTTAAAAACACAGGGAAACAACAACTTCAAATTAAAAAATTTATATATCTTAAAAGCATACGATAAAAGAACAATTATATAATAGCTAATCTAAATCAAACAACAAGAATGACCTAGATATCCTCCCATGTTTGGATTTCCAAATCCATTCTTCCAAGCAAAAATCTCTAAAAGAAAAAGGTAATGAAGATTGCAACAACTATTAACAAGATCTAGAAATCATACCGTTGTAGTTTCAATCATAAAGTTGTGATGCATTTTAAATTACAGAGGAGATGCTCTTAAATGAATTTTCAATTTCATGAAAATAAACATAAAATGTTCATAATCGCACCACCTTTAGTCAAGAAACTGTAAATGGGGGTGGCATTATGAACATGTTATGGTCGAATTATGAACATTGTTTATGGAAACATGAATAATGTTTATGGAACCATAAGCATTGTTTACAAAACATTGAACAAATTAAGTTGGTTCAACCATGAATAATATTGTTGGAATCATGAGCAATGTTGTAACATACCCAAAATTTCTCCACAAAAATTCTGAGAAAATGGGGGCAAAATTTTTCTTTTACTATAACCAACAAGTCAAACATGTTAGTCTCTTGAGAGTGTGAAATCACATAACTGTTAATTACTTACCTATAAATCAAGATACATAAATCAAAATGTTAAGCAAAAGTTTTTAAATCAATTAACTATCCAAATGGATTTCCTCCAAGAAATATATACCTTTAACTGTATTCTTGTGAGTGTTTTTCATAGACTATTGCACGAGTAAAGATAAGGTATCACAAGCATTTAATGTACATTATCCATACATAAGTTACCATCATAAAAAAATGAACATTATCCATACATCAATTACCATCATGAAAAATGAGTATATGCAAACATAAAAACATAGAAGAAAAAGAGAGACATCATATACGTGGTTCACCCCATCTATGAGGCTACTTCCACCAAAGCTTGTTTATATTATTTTATCAAGGGAATATTTACAATTTAGTAGCACATCCAGTGCCAATCTCTTCCATCGAGAATGTTTGCCAATTACTATGTTCCTTCTTTATAAGGTTTTCGATCTAGTACATTATTAATATACAAAAACTATTCAAAGGCATGGATATGCTTGATCCAAAATTGTAATGAAACCGAGGCACATGAAAAAATCCAATTTCCAAATCTGCAACAACAAGGCAAATCGCAGGCAACTACATACCCATATCCATATCCATTATTCACTTGCAAAAGTTCAAGGTCAACGAATGCTTTTTCATTGAAATCACAGGTAAAAGAAATTAACTTCTAGAATCCATAAGTTTGTCCATAAGAAAAAAAACACAAGTAAATGAACCCATAATGATAGATTCTTTATAACCAAGACATACTTTATACAAATATTTATTTCTTAATACCACAAGGCATAGGAATATAACATAGGGCCTTTTAAGATTTCAAAATGTAACTACTAACTGTTTGTTAACAACAATACTACGTTAGTTTAGCATAAACCCAAACTTAGGGATATATTTAACTATTTATAACTCATATATTACATGGTAGCTAGAAAAATATTGATAGTGTATTGAATGATTCCACGGAAATACTATTTATATAAATGTTAAAGTTCCTAGCAATAATTCATGCATATTAATTTATAACAAAAAGGAGTGTTTTTTGGACATCATTCGATGGTATTCAGAAACATCAACCATTTCATCTATAGGTAACACATGCAAAAGGAAAACATATAATTATTATTCTTAATCCTACTAGGCACACTTAGAGTGAAAAGCACGAATGACTATGATATAGATTGGTTGGTTAACTACACAAGTCAGAATTAAAAGTGGAATACTCGATCAGAGTGATATAACCAAAATTGAAAGGTTTTTTTGAGTTCTCAGTGGAGATGTATGTATAGGCACATTATTGAATAGAGTAAATATGTTTGATTCTTGTTCTGTACATAAGAGTGATTCTTTAGATATTAACCGGTTTGCAAATCTTAACACACACATATGAAAACGAGGCAATCCTCTATTGGGAGAGTTATATATGTTCCTTTTGGACCTCTAGAATATTACTATTTAATCTAATGTGAAGATAATTATAGATGTTTATGTGTGTGTGAAATCGTTGTTCCAAGAATGCGATCTTGATATATATTGTTTATAGAACACTACAATATGCATTTGTCTTCATAGTGAAGAGGGATAGATTCTTAGATCTTAATGAATAAGGAAGAATTCAGATAGGTAGAGTTGACTTCCCAGATTGAGTCATATGTACTATGTTCCTATGAATATTATGTTTTACACTGAAAGAGGAATGCGTACAGTGTTGCAACTTGTGATTACAGTGAGAAAATATTATAAAAGAGTAATGTATATTGATCGATACACTAGAGTCCAACCGTATTGTTTTAAGTAACTCTAATATATACATGCTGCATGTTTTTAAGTAACTCTAATATATACATGATGCAGGTTTTTAAGGGAGCACAGGTTGAATTTCAACATAAATTTGGGAGATGTCATCCTTGGATACATAAACAAAGAAAACTGTCCAATCGTGATATACATCCTATATTCCCAGCCTATAGAAGAATGCATGCTAAAATGCCCACATGTGGAATAATGCATGCTAAGATGCCCATAGAATGCTATTGGTGATTGCACCCAGCTATAGTACTCCACGAGATCTCTACTAGTAGTAGAGGGTAACCAGAGAGTAACGTATGAAAAAAAACATCCCGTGACTCAGATTTCATTTTTAATCAAATTATGGAATGAAATTGATTGATTCAAGCAACAAGCTAAATATTCTCTTAGATAATTAATTCTATTTGGGTGAGTGCTCTAAATCCCAAATAGAAGATATCCTTGCAGAGTCCACACACTATAGTCATTATGTTAGTACGAATTCTATAGAAATAAATAAAATTCTAAACAAGAATGCATGAGAGATAGAGTGGTCTTGTCCATGGCATCATTTTTATAATATAGGATGTTTTGAAGTGATGCAAATAGAATGGTAGCGATTCACGATTTCAGATTCATATATTCTACAATTCTAGACATAAGGGAAAATGCATAGTATCAGTTCAAATATGTAGATAACAAAAACACAAATCAAGAGATTGTTGTTTCCAATTGAGTTTTACCTTCTAGAGATCGTCGATGTAAATATCTTACATAGAGTCAATTAGATCTGAGTAGAAGAAGTAAATCTACCCACGTTTTCCCACATGTTGCAGATATATATAAGACAGAGAGGAAGACTTTAATTTTATCACAGATCTAGATCCAATCTTATGAAACATAGCAAACCAAAAAAAATAAAGTTCTATCAACGCTGTTAGCTAATCAAGCATTAGATCCAAGACAAAATTGGAAAAATAAAAGTGTTGGGTCATATCGCAAAAAGACAATTTAAAGCGTTTCCATAATGAAATCGAAATCCAAAATGAAAAAATAACTTACACAGAGTTACTAGTAAGCAAGCTGCAACATGAATTTTCCAGTTGAGTAAGCCAATTCCTCGATTAGATTAGTCCTCCATGCACTTCATTTGTTTTCCCTTTTTATTTCTCCCCCAAAACCCCGTTTTTCCCCTTTAAACCCCCCAGCCTCTCTACTTAAATAGGAAACCGTTTTGTCTTTCAAAGGAGACAAATGGCAATAGTCCATCTTCCACTTGTTGAAACAAAGCGACACCTTTCCTTTTTTCCATAGAAAGTTGATAATTTGGGGTGTTACAAATGTTTACAAAACCATGTGTAGTTATGGAAACTTGAACAAAGTTAGTGTAATTGTGAACTTTTGGTTGTGGAACCATGATCAAATTACACAAACATTAGGATTATTGACAAAACATTGAATAAAATTGGTGCAACAATGAACTTATCGTGGTGAATGAGCATGCTTTACAAAATAGTGAGCATTGTTTACAAAACCTTGAACAAATTTGGTGGAATTGTGAACATTTTGTGGTGGACACATGAGCACTCTTTATAAAACTATGGATAGTGTTGGTGGAATCATGAATATTATTTACATAACCTTGAAAAATGTTGATTGAATCATTGTGTAACCATGAACGTTGTTAATAGAACCATGAGTATTTTTTATGAAATCTTGAACATGGTTAGTGGAATTGTAAACATTTTATGGTGGAAGCATTAGCACTATCAAGAAAACCATCATGCCCACAAACTTACAATTTGTTTATGTTCATTTTTCATGAAATTGCAAATTCATTTAAGAGCATCTCCTATGTAATTTAAAATGCATCACAACTTTATAATTGAAATTGTAATGTATACTATCATCATATAATGATATTTCTACATCTTGTTAATAGTTGTTGCATAATCAAAACCTTTTTTGCTTAGAGATTTTTGCTCAAATGCATGGTTTTGGAACACCAAACATGGGACCATATTTACGTAATTCTTATTGCTTTATTTAAATTAACTATGATGTAATTGTTCTTTTATCATATACTTTTAATATAGATAGATTATTGTTTGAATTTGTTTCTATGCATTTAGGACTTGTGGTGATATGGTAATTTGTTATGGTATTCTTTCCTCTCTTTTTTTAAGTTATATTCATGACCATATCACAAATTTATTTTTATTTCACTATCCTTGCATAACCATTTTCTTAAATATGTTACATAGTTCCTCATGTAAAATATTTGAAATATGTATTTCCTTGCACTTGTTTTACCTTTGTGTGCAAATAAGGTAAGGTAAAATGAGAAACACATGAAGAAGCATATAAAGTATTCTTTGTAATGCTTATGTAAATTTTATCAAGTCACATTCTATTATTTAAATGGTGAATTGAAAGAACTTTAAAATAAAAGTAAATATGTTTATACAAGGTCACGATTCTATCATCTTTATTGAAAGTGTTGTAAACAATGATCATGGTTTCATACATAATGTTCATGGTTCCATAATAAATGATCATGGTTCTACTATCAAAATTTCATGGTTCCACCATCATTGTTCAAGGCTTTGTAAACATTTATCATTGTTCCATTGATATTATTCTTGGTTCCCTAGAAAATGGTCACGGTTACACCACCAAATATTTATGTTTCTACCAACTATGTTCAAAATTCCACAAATAATGTTAATGGTTCCATAGAACAATGCTCATGATTCCAACACTAAAAGTTCATGATTCAAATAACTTTGTTCAAAGTTCCAAAAATAACCCTCGATTTTATACCAATATTATTCATAATTCTATAAATAGAGCTCATGATTATGCTACCAATACTTTGTCGTTCCACCAAATTTGTTTAAGATCTCATCAACACCATAAACAATCCTCTCAATTTTGTAAAAATGTCTCATGGTTCCATGCCCAAAAGTGTGCAAGTGCAGGAAAGTTTTCATAAATAATGATTATGATGTCACAATTAAAAGTTCACATTTCCACTAACTTTGTTCAAGGTTTATTAACTACTCATTAAGTAGGTTTTGTAAACATTGGCCATGATTCCACCAACATTGTCCATGGTTATGCAGGCAATGCTCACGGTTCCACCACCAAATGTTTATGGTTCAACCAACTTTATTTAAATATATATAAACAACACTTGTGGTTCCACATACATCATTCATAATTTTGTAAATGTGAGGACCCTGCAGCAAATAATTAATCAAAATACACGATATAGCAGCAAAACTCAAAATCACTTTTATATTAATCGCAGGCCACTTCGAGGGGGCAACCTCCTTTGAGCAAGCTCAATACAAAATAACTTCACGGTGCCTTCCTTGGCCTCAACACACACTTATATACTAAAAATAGGCGCCAATACTATGGGTCAAGACGATGGGCCAATAGAAACTATGGATCAACAAATACTACAGGCGGCTTACAAAGCATATGTGCCCAACAACAATAACACAAACTATGGATCAACAAATACTACAGGCGGCTTACAAAGCATATGTGCCCAACAACAATAACACAAACTATGGATCAACAATTACTATGGGACGACTTACAAAGCATATGTGTCGAACAACAATATACTAACACAGTAAAGAGAAGGATTGACATGGGTTCCTAAAATCCCCTCCCCCTTAGAAAAAGCTTTGTCCTCAAAGCTTTAGATGTGGAAATTGTCGCTGAATCTGAAGGAGTGGTTCCCACGTAGCATCCTCGGGCTGCATTCTGTGCCATTGAATTAAGACCTCTGTGATAGAGCGAGAGCGAAGCTGACGAGTGCGCTTATTGAGGATAGCCTCCGGTTCCAAAAAGATGGATCCTTCATTATCCAATTCTGGTAAAATAGTTTGGCCTTTGATGTTGGTGCCAAGAACTTTCTTCAGACAAGAGACATGAAATACTGGATGAATGCGGGAAGAAGGCGGAAGTTCCAATTTATAAGCAACAGACCCAATCTTTTGAAGAATCCTATATGGCCCATAGAACTTTGGAGTGAGCTTATGACGCCCTTTGAGTTTTAGTGAGGATTGCTTGTAAGGCTAGAGATGAAGAAAAACCATATCACCGGCTTCAAAAGTGCGCTCAGAACGGTGCTGATCAGCTTGTTGCTTCATGCGATTTCTTGCCATGTGAAGATTTTCGCATAAAATGCGAAGAACCTCATCGCGGTTTCAAAGGACCGCGTCAACTGCCTGAACTGGAGAACTGCTGGGGGTGTAAGGAAGAAGAACTGGTGGTGCCTGACCATAAAATGCTTCATATGGAGTCATTTTAGAGGCAGTGTGGTAAGAGGTATTGTACCACCATTCAGCGAGAGGGAGCCACTTTGCCCACTGATGTTGTTTCTCATAGGAGAAGCAACGAAGATAAGTTTCCAAGCATTTATTGATAATTTCAGTCTGACCATTCGTTTGGGGGTGATAACTTGAACTCATATTCAGTTTGGTGCCAGTGTGGTGAAAGAGTTCTGTCCAAAAATGACTGGTGAAAGTCGCATCATGATTCGAGACAATGGAAGAAGGCATTCCATGAAGATGAAAGATCTGGTCCAGGAAAATTTGAGCAACGGAGGAGGCTATATAGGGATGGCTGAGAGCACAAAAATGACTATATTTGGAGAGGCGATCAACCACAACCAAAATCATAGTCTTCCCTCCAGATTTAGGGAGCCCTTCAATGAAATCCATAGAAATATCTGTCCATATCCGGGTAGGTATGGGCAAGGGTTCGAGCAATCCCGGAAGGGGTGTTGTTTCACCCTTATTGCGCTGGCAAGTATCACATTCAGCCACCATCTATTGAATTGTCCTTTTCATGCCCTGCCAAAAGAAGTTGCGCCGTGCCCATTCATATGTTTTGAGAAAACCAGAGTGCCCAGCTGACGGAGAAGCATGGAGTTCATAGAAGATAGCTTGTTGAAGAGTTGTGTTCTGGGGAAGCACCAGACGACCCTTGTATCTCAGTGAAGCACCATCCCAAGAGTAATGTGGGACAGTATAAGGGTTGTTGTCCAAGCATTGGATGATTTGAGATAATGAAGAGTCATTGACATAACCCTGTTGAACCGATTGCAACCAATTTCGAACATGCATAGAAATCACGGAAAGAGAACCTTGGTCATCAAATGTGCGAGAAAGGGCATCCGCCACAATATTGTCCTTACCCTTCTTATAAGTGATCTCATAGTCATAACCCATGAGTTTGCTAACCCATTTCTGTTGTGCTGGGGAGGATACACGCTGTTCTAGGAAATATTTCAGACTCTGGTGATCAATCTTGAGGCAGAAATGATTCCCTAAGAGTTAGGGTCGCCACTTTTGTACTGCATGCAAAATAGCCATCATTTCCTTCTCATATGTAGAGGCAGCTAAATTCTTACCTGAAAGGGCTTTGTTGGTGAACGCAATGGGGTGTTCATCTTGAAGGAGAACAGCACCAAGTCCATTTCCGCAAGCATCACTCTCAATAGTGAAGGGCTTGGAAAAATCGAGCATAGCTAGAACAGGTGTAGTACACATAGCTTGTTTTAGCTTGTCAAATGCACACTCAGTAACATGTGTCCATGTAACATGGTCCTCTGGTCGTGAAGGTGGAAGTCCCACTGGTTCAGCAAAAACACCTATATATCTATCCAAAATTTGTTGGAGATCCAAAGGAGTAGTGGGGGCCGCTGATGGTTGCATTTGAATGGAATGGAGCTGAGCGATGACACCATGGGAACTCTTCTTAATGAGTTTTTCCATGCGATGTGAACTGATGATGCTGAGAGACCCTGGTTGCAATCCTTTCAATGTGTGTTTGTGTCCATTGGGGGAGAACTGCATCTAAAGTTCAGCAAAATCCCATAATATGGGGCCAAGTGTGCGCAGCCATTGAGCGCCCAAAACCACATCACATTCGCCTAAGGTCAAGGAAAACATGTCAAAGTGGAGGTTATAATCTCCCATAGAGATACGCACATTACGACACTTCCCTTTGCAAGGTAAGGTGCCCCCATTGGCAACCATGACTTCAAAGTTGGAGCAAGGATGGATAAAACAATCAGCTTGTTTGGCGATCCGAGGGTCAATGAAATTATGAGTGCTCCCAGAATCAATGAGTAGTGTAAAAGGAAGCTTCTTGAAGTAACCGCGTACCCGCATTTTTTGGGGGGCAGTGACTCCAGCTAAAGCATGGAGGGATATCTCGGGCGGGTCGTCTTGAGATGGAGGGCCAGTAGGCGGCTCCTGAATGTCAACCGGAGCATCCATTGTATCGGGAGCTTTTTCACCAATTTTAGAGGTAGGTGGAGAATCCACATCCAAGAGATAGAGATTTTGTTGAACACATCGATGTCCCTGAGTGAATTTCTCATCACAATTATAACAAAGCCCTTTTTCTCTGCG
>LPNX010687861.1:275821-295311 GCA_001517045.1 Pseudotsuga menziesii
GTCACTCGGCCACCAATGCCGTCTGACGGCTTGCGTATTGGGCCAGTACCCCTCACTCCACGGCTCAGGTAAAACTGATAATCGCTTGACCACAAACGACAGCTCTTGGTTTACCTCACGAGTGGGAACTAGTCAATCAGGTAGGGGTCATTGCCCTTTTCGCTGGCAGGTCCTCTCAATGGGCCAGCTACTTCGGGATTCCTGTGGTACTTCTCACAATGAGTTTTAGGGCTTATGCCCAAGTACTTCCCACAGTTAAGCAGATAGGGATTATTCCCAGATCCAAACCTACAACAAAAGCGAAAAAAATTTTGGGTAGAAATTTCACCCAACGAGCCCAAGAAAGTGCTGTGATACCAGATGTGAGGACCCTGCAGCAAATAATTAATCAAAATACACGATATAGCAGCAGAACTCAAAATCACTTTTATATTAATCGCAGGCCACTTCGAGGGGGCAACCTCCTTTGAGTAAGCTCAATACAAAATAACTTCACGGTGCCTTCCTTGGCCTCAACACACACTTATATACTAAAAATAGGGGCCAATACTATGGGTCAAAACCATGGGCCAATATAAACTATGGATCAACAAATACTACAGGCGGCTTACAAAGCATATGCGCCCAACAACAATAACACAAACTATGGATCAACAATTACTATGGGACGACTTACAAAGCATATGCGTCCAACAACAATATACTAACACGGTAAAGAGAAGGATTGACATGGGTTCCTAACAGTAAATAGTGCTCATGTTTTTATAAAAACTAATAAGAGGTTGTATAGCACTTTTAGATGAATAGACCAAGAGGTAGAATGGACAAGATTAGAAATTTCAAAAATACTTTTTCTTTCTTAAACTTCACTTAAATAATCAATTTTAATTTTAACATTATAATCTCATTTTATAATTTATAAATAAAAATCATATATTTTTAAAGATATATTTTATAAATATCTTTAAAATGGAAAAGAAAAAATAAATCTTCAATTAAAAAAATGACTCAAATATTGTAAAAATTTCTCATTTAAATAATTAAATATAAATATACATTAAAAATTAAAAATAAACATAATTTCAATTTATCTTATCTTTTATATTTATTTAAATTTAAAATTTAATGATTTTTCTTTAAAATAACTAACTTATTTATAATTAAAATAAAATACTTTTATATTTATATTACATACATTAAAATACTTTTTTATTTATTAAAAAGAAACCACCCACAAACAAATTTGAAATAAAATACAAATTACATTATATACTTTTTAACAATAAACTTATCTATAATCAAAATAAAATATTTTTATATTTATATTACACATATTAAAACAAGTTTAAATTTATTAAAATAGATTTAAACAACATCGTCTATTTACATTTATTTAAGTGATTGTCAAACCAACAAAAATATCCAAAACAGAAAATAAACTATATCGCCGATTCATTAGAATGATGTAAACAATAGTATAAAATAACTTTATTTACATTAAATTACACAATATAAAATTATTTACAAAAAAATTATCACATATTTATGAGTTTTACATTGTGGCAGCTCACAATTCTGAATAGAAGAGCTGCGGATTATAAGAAGCCGCCTTCTTGATGGATGTTGTAAATTTATGTCCGGGTTTGAAATTCTGAACTGCATATTCAGAGCAGCCCTCTTGATGGAGGCATATGTAAAGTTTAAGATTCTCCTTCTTGCCACAATTTATCCATTCTTTTCCATTAGTGAAGCATGTATCACTCAGCGTTGGTCCTCCTCTGCTTGTTGGATTGCTTTCATTCATGAGTTGGTTTGATTCATTTGCTTGTTGTGGCACTCAGCTTGTTAACCTGAAAATAATGCCTTCCTCCATGTGCAATCGGTTAGTCATGTATGAACCAATCGGGTATCAGGCTACATTGAGGGGTTTTAAACTGGGTGGGCTGGTGTTAAATGTAGTGCCCATCAGAATCTAGTTACGGAGCCATAAGCAGAGGCTGGCTTTGGTTCTAGATTTTTGGTAGTGGAAAGATAAGTGCATAGTCTTTGGGTTATGGAGTCTAGGAAAAAAAGAAACTGTACATGAATAATAAGTTATAAACTACTTAGAATCCAATATAAGTATAAACATATTTTAAATATTTAAATGTTACACAATGACAGATCGGTCAATTTGTTGCAGTCATAAATCCATCAAAGATGAAACCAGAGAAATAGAAATAACTTTTTATTAGATGAACAACTCTTTAGCAGCAACAACTAATATCTTATTACAGATTTCTGTGAAAGCCAAGATAGTAACCCAGTTTGGTTGGGTATACTTTGGTGCACTAAGGCAGGCCAAGGAGATAACTCTACTCGGCTATAGTGGATAAATACTTCGAGAAAGAAATCATAGCCATAAAAATCTGTGTTTTGGAGAAAATTGATATATAGCAGTATAACCCAAAATTTACCTACCTCCATATCTCAATACTCTCGAGTGTCCACCTCTCCTCCCATCATACGCACCCTCTATCTCACCTACTATGCTGTGATTTTCCTCTACTCCCATCATACGCACCCTCTGTCTAACCTGCTATGCTGTGATTTTATAAATAGGCCAAACTTCAAAGCCTACGCATTAACTCAATTTGAAATTCAAATTTCATTTAACATGATCTATGGATGGATGGGGACGGTGGGACGCGTGATGGTGTGAAGAGGACCACAATGTTCGATGGACGGGATAGTACTGGCATGGGAATGGATACTGGTGAAATGGCCATGTATTCCCATGTCAAGATGATACACTGACATCAAAGGAATGGTCTAACGAGACGCCGCCTGGAGAAAACAAAATCTCTGCGTCGATCATTTAGAGAACTCCCATTTGAAAATCCGTAAGATTATTATGACTTCACAATCACTATATAACCCATTCAAGGCATAATAAACACCAATATGGATCTCTAGCAACGTACTATTGAATGATAATGAAAACATATGTTCTCCTCTTTACATAGCCAAAATCAAACGTAATGTACCTAAAAACCAAAAGTAATGTATTAAGTTACATAGCGTAAGCTAAAAGTAAATAAATTCATAAGGAGTTCTATGGATGTGTGACGATTTCGCCTAGATAGCAAATCGCTCGGCCATCACCGACGACCTCTTTGGCAACTATGTAGGATAAAAGACAACTAAAACGCCCTGCTTTTCAGGTGAATTTTGGATAGAAACCTGGTAAAATGATTCATGAAATCTGTTATTTTTTCAATTTTTTAATTTCTGCAATGAAATTAAGGTGCTTTAGATTAAATGACCCATTTTAAAACGACCTAGATAATCAAAATTGTGATTTAAAACCTCTAAATAATAATTTCAGAACAAATTACTCTGTCGGATTTCGGCGAGTTGGGGGCATTTTGGTTAGCACTTATAGTGCTCCACAAGGCAACCCCTATGATACCGTTCCATGAGGTCAATTTGACACATTGCAGTCTCATCATTCCACCATGGAAACTTTGTGCCCTCCTTGGTCACGTCATGTCTGCTCGGCCACCACCAGTGACCTCTTCGGCAGGCAAGCAATATCCACCCCGCAACAAAGTGATTAATGCTCTGGATGTGGGGTCCCCTCACGTGTACATGGCGACACCTTCCCGACTAGGATGCCCATCGCTGCATGAACCTTCCGGAGATTCCCATCACATGAGTCATGCCCGATGCCCATCATATGAACCATTAATGCTGATCTAGGTTACACACGGCTCCACGATGATCAACGATCCTCCGTAGATCTTCGTAGATCTAGCAGTGGGAAAAGAATCCTCCGTAGATCTGCAACTGGGCGACAGATGCGAAGGTAAGGCAAAACCAACCTAAGATGATTGCATACTTCCCTGAACTTTGGGCTGCAGCACTCAACCAAGAACCAGGAAGCTCACCTTCAACCATTCTTTGCAGCACTCAGGTAGACTTCCCCGAACTTTCGGCGGTAGCACTCAACTAGGAACGAGGTAGCTCACCTTCAACCGTTCTCCACGTCACTCAAGTAGGAACCAGGGCCAGGCAATGCACCTTAATCAGCAGTTAGGTAAGTTCGATATTACAGTCCAAGACAGTCAATATCAGTTATAGTTTGCTTAAATTGCGGCCGTTTTGGTGACTTTCACAGTTTTTGTGGATCCGTGATGAAAATCATTGGCATAGGGAAAACAGGCTTTATCGAACTCCCTTCCCTTCAAGGTTAAACCCTCTCTTAAACTGGACTCGGTGGACTAGGCGTGGACTCTTAAACTGATCTCGTCCACCAGACTTCGCAACATGTTCTTGAAAACTGGGTGTGACAAGAAGTTAGAAATCCCAACACCCTTTGCCTCATCCAACATCTCTCTTTCCTTTTCCAGAAACTTTCCACTCATGGAGCCTGTGTTGCGGAGATGAACATAGTAACCCTCAAACATGTCCTAAAGCTAAGCCGTGCAGTGCATCTACAGGTCATCGTCAAAATCCTTGAAATGCCCTTCTATCATAATTTTATTAAGGCTTTCCTCCATTGATTTGAGCCGCTTTTAAAATAGCACATTGGCCTTGCCTGGACTGCACAAATGTTGGGGAAGATTGGTCAACTCCGTCTGTCATTCAGAGAGCATGGAGACTATTTTCTTGATTACAGTTGGCAATGATTTATTGATGCTTCTCCCTTGAATTTGCATCAGTTTTGTAGCGAAAATAGGGATCCCAACCATGGATTTCTCAATGTTTTTTAGCTTCGGATGGGTGTCGAGCAATACCTTCTCTTTCTTCCGCGCATTCTCGTTTGTTTCGTTGCCAATGCCATTTACCAGGAAGACGAAGCCGGGTCCAGTTTATGATTCAACCCAATGCCATAGTCTTATATCATCTTTTTATATAATTTCAATAAAAAACTTGATTATTATATAAACATAGCTAATCACTATTATTTCACTTTTGTTTTACATTACTAGAATTTTCACTTTCATGATTCAATATTGATAGAAACTGAGATTACTGACAATAATAATTAGAATTACCTACCTATCATTATCACGTGACTCTTTCTATCAGTACATTGTTAATAGAACTTCTTTAGTTCAAAACTGAATGGATGTGTGTGTTTTAGAAATCTTTGAATTAAATTTTACTATATTATTATAATTATATTAATTATTTAAATAGTGGAGTGATAGTAGAAGAAATGATTCTATGTGCCTTTAATAAAACTAGTAAAATTAATAAAAAGGTTTGTAAAAAATTATGAGCTAAGCAAATTTAATCTAAATTAACTTTTAGAAATTTATGCTTTGAATAGTCATTTTATTGAAAGAGAAAAAAATGCATATGTTTGACAGTTTTTCAACAATTATTATGGAGCTTCAAGAAGGAGAATTGGATTTCAAAATAGTTAAAAGACCAGGTTTGCATCCACTTCATTATTGCATGGTTGGTACTTGTAAGAACAAATATGGGGTCACTACAGTTGATGCATTAAATAAACATCGACAACATGTCCATCAACTTGGTCCAATTCCACCTCGTCAAAAGGGTTGTCCACGTTCACATGATTTCCATTGGCCAAAAAAAAGATCATACTAAAATTCAAAAGAATAATGAACTAAGGAGCTTGCGCCTTAAATGTCGAATGGAAATGGCTCTCAAAAACTTAAAAAGACATCTATTAGAACAAGAGATATATAAAGAGGTATGCTCCTACTAAAGCTTCATATTTCACCTTCATTTTATCTAGTTTTATAAATATTAATTATGTTAACTTTATACACATAAATTAAAACTTCATTTTTAGTTTCCTTTTATCTAGCTTTATATGTATTAATTATGTTACATGTTTTTTTATTAGAATGTGAATCATGAACATGAGTTGAGTAGTCCCTTGGAAAGAATTTCCAGTCGCTTGGATGCATATAAATCAAATGAGATGAAAAGGTGCCAACAAACATCAAGAAGAATTGAAATTAAAAAAATGTTAAATGAGTTAACTTGTTATAATGAAGGGTCATCTTCAACCATGGACAATACTAGTGGTGCATACAATGATTGTGCCAATGAAGTAAGTGAAAAAATATATTTATTTAAAACCATTTTATTGTCAAAATTGTTGTTTTCAGATTTTGTAGTGTTGATAGGAATTGTATAGTTGTATTGTTAACATGAGTGCATATTATATAGATTTATATAGAATCTGAGAAGCAAAATTTCCAAGAAATACAAGAAACAATGAAAATGTTCAATGGATTGAGTGTAGAAGATGAATGTTCATCTTCTACTTTGAAGGGAACTAGTAATGCATCCCAAAGTCATATGATTGAAGTAAGTATTTTTAGCACATGTTTTTATATATTTATTTTATAATATTCATTATGTTAAACTCATTTATCCTTTTATTTTTTTAGAATTTAATAAAGTTATATATATTTTGTGCATAATTGTATATAGGGTTTTATAGAAGAATGTTTCCAAAGTGATCCACCGCTAGATGAAAGACATAACACACCTCATAGTGAGTAAATATTTTTTTATGCATTTCGAATATGTATAATCAAAGTTTGAAGTGTTAAGATAAATGAAATCCTTAATGGTGGAATTTACATTTTTTTTTCCTTGTATAGATAAATGGAGAAAGTGGGGCTCCACAAGAAAGAGTCATAAAGCATACAAGGCTTACACCTAAGAACCTAAATCAAGTTGGATTTAGGAACGGTGTTGCTTGGTTGAGCCATATGCAATCCAACTACATTGTTGGAAGAAATCCACTGAGAATAGCAACTATTCATGGAAACAATCAATGTAAAAATTAACATGGCCATATTACCTAAGGTTTTCAGTGGATCTTTAAATTGTATTGTTTCTATAACTATTTTATATTTCAAAACTATGATTTTATAACCACTTAATCTCTTTATAACAATTGCTTTATGAATTCATGTGAATATGTGTAGCAAATTTTTTTGCATAAATTTAGATATGATTATTTAAACTATTATTTTTTATTTAAACTAATTATAATGAACATAATAGTTTAACCCATTAACTATAATGAACACGATAGTTTAACCCATTAATTTAATTTTATACAAATTATTTAAGTTTAAACCATTAATTATAATGAACACAATAGTTTAACCCATTAATTTAATTTTATACCATTTGTTTAAGTTTAGAATCTTTATTAAAACGTTTTATGTTATTTTGCTATTTCTTGAAAATTATTTCAAGAAAATTAGAAATATAATTTGTAGTTTACTTAAGTTAGTACTTATTGACATTGTAATATTATTTCTTTTTAGTAAAATAGATTAAATTCTTAAAATCAATAAAGTTATTATTTTTATACATAGGAAATTATATTCTTTTTAAATAATTATGTCGTATATAGTTATAAATATAAGAAAATACATAATAAAGTTAATATAAATATTAAAAATACTATATTTACTACTACCAAATTTTTAAAAATTAATATAAATACTAAAAGTAATAAAATTCAAAGTAAAACTATCAAATAAACATATAAAAAAATGTTAATAAATACTTATATTAAACATTTTTATTATTTATTATTATTATTATTTTTACATTATATTAGGAATTCATTCCATAACAAAAATTTAAAAATAATTAACTAATAAGGAGTGCCTGCAACGTATATTTTCTCATCACATTAATATATGTTAAATGAGTCTCGGTTAGCTCACACTGCTTTGTTAAATATACCTGTGGAGCTCTATGTGATGTCCTTCTATTCAACGCAATAAGTAAGTGTGAGGCATTCTTTCCTAAATGATAGGGTAACTACCAATTACATTTTACAATAAAAATTTAAAAATAATTTACTAACTACCATGTATAACTAACTAAAATATAGTATTATATAATAAATAAAATCTAATATATTATATTTTATAAAAAAATTATTAATAATTTTCTAAAAACATTCTATAATAAATTAAGTCTAATAAAAATTATTTATAAATAAAAAATAATATTACTATTTTAATTCAATAGATATTGTTTTTAACTCACTTATATTAAATATTTATATTATCCATCCATTATTTACAAATGGGATTTTTTTATTTAAATATTTTTATCAATATTTCTGTTTTATTTTAGAAATAAATTCATATTATATATATATATATATATATATATATATTAATTTTTTTATAATTTATTTTAGTTTAGAACATCTAGAATTGGAATTGAATTTCTCTTATTTAAACAAAACTTTTTTTCATTAATTTGTTTACTAATAAATTTAATTTATATATAATTTAAATCTGGTTTAAATTAATGCTAGAACTATTTATCAAACAATTAGTAAACTAAGGTATATCTATTTTGGGTACTTTATTATATATTGTATATACTACTATATATATATAGTATATACAGTGTACTATATATATGGTAAATAATATAAACAATATATAGTACATACTATATAGACTGGTGTATACACGAGTGTATATTTTAGAATGTACACCAATATATATTCTAGTGTATACACTGGTGTATATTCTAGTGTATACACTGTGTATTCTAGTATATACATCAATGGTGTATATTCTAGTGTATACACTGTATATTCTAGTATATACATATATACATTGGTGTATATTTTAGTGTATATACACTAAGGTATATTTTAGAATCTTCATTGTAATACATACTATATACATTATTATATACCCCTAAATATTTTGAGGATTTAATAAGGATTTTGCATATACTTAACTAGGTGGAAATTTATAGTATATACTTATGGAAATTAAGATCTTTTATTTATATTTAACAAGTACAATTTTATACTTTTGCTTATTTGAAAGTAGTTATATGTGATGTTCATTACACTTCCTTAATCCTCAATAACAAGAGAATTTAATAAATTCATTTAGGGGTTCAACATGTCACTTACTAGGAATTGAATTGGGACAACCAAGGGAGCAATCAATCTTCCCAACCACAGTACATACACTAGTGTGGATACTAGAATATACACTAGTGTATATGCTAGTAGCATAATTATGATTTATTAATTTTGTAATTTTTAATTAAACTATTCCCTCACAAATGTGAAAGTAGGGATATTATAAATAAGTGAACAAATATTGTTATCTTTATGAACTAATTATATTTTTTATTATAATGAATTTGAATCTGATTTGAGTTAATGATAGAACTATTTATCAAACAATTAGTAAACTAAGGTATATCCATTTTGGGTATTGTAACTAAGCATATAAACTAGTGTATATATAGTATATACAATGTACTATATATATGGTAAATAATATAAACAATATATTACATAGTATATAGACTAGTATATATACTAGAATATACACCAATGTATATATTCTATTATATACACCAATGTATATACTACACTGTGTAGTATAGTGTAGTATATATTATATACTACAGTGTATTATATACATTGGTGTATATACTAGAATATATACACTAGTGTATATTCTAGTATATACACTGGTGTATATACAGTATAGAATATACACCATACACCAGTGTATATTCTAGTATATATACTAGTGTATATACCTAGATACAGTAAGGTATATTTTAGAATCTTCATTGTAATACATACTATATACATTATTATATACCACTAAATATTTTGAGGATTTAATAAGGATTTTGTATATACTTAACTAGGTGGAAATTTATAGTATATGCTTATGGAAATTAATATATTTTATTTATATTTAACAAGTAAAATTTTACAATTTTGCTTATTTGTAAAGTAGTTATATGTGATGTTCATTACACTTCCTTAATCCTCAATAACAAGAGAATTTAATAAATTCATTTAGGGGCTCAACATGTCACTTACTAGGAATTGAATTGGGACAACCAATGGAGCAATCAATCCTCCCAACCACAGTACATACACTAGTGTGGATACTAGAATATACACTAGTGTATATGCTAGTAGCATAATTATAATTTTGTATTTTGTATTTTTTAATAAAACTATTCCCTAACAAATCCCAAAGTAGGGATATTATAAATAAGTGAACAAATATTGTTACCTTTATGAACTAATTATATATTTAATTATAATGAATTTAAATCTGATTTAAGTTAATGCTAGAACTATTTATCAAACAATTAGTAAACTAAGGTATATCCATTTTGGATATTGTAACTAAGTATATAAACTAGTGTATATATAGTATATACACCAGTGTATATTTTAGTATATACACTGGTGTATATTCTAGTATATACACCGGTGTATATACCTAGATACACTAAGGTATATTTTAAAATCTTCATTGTAATACATTTTATAGACATTATTATATACGGCTAAATATTTTGAGGATTTAATAAGGATTTTGCATATACTTAACTAGGTGGAAATTTATAGTATATACTTATAGAAATTAAGATCTTTTATTTATATTTAACAAGTCAAATTTTATACTTTTGCTTATTTGTAAAGTAGTTATATGTGATGTTCATTACACTTCCTTAATCCTCAATAACAAGAGAATTTAATAAATTCATTTAGGAGCTCAACATGTCACTTACTATGAATTGAATTGGGACAACCAAGGGAGCGATCAATCCTCCCAACCACAATACATACACTAGTGTGGATACTAGAATATACACTAGTGTATATGCTAGTAGCGAAATTATAATTTAATAATTTTGTAATTTTTAATAAAATTATTCTCTAACAAATACAAAGTAGGGATATTATAAATAAGTGAATAAATATTGTTATCTTTATGAACTAATTATATATTTAATTATAATGAATTTAAATCTGATTTAAGTTAATGCTAGAACTATTTATCAAACAATTAGTAAACTAAGGTATATCCATTTTGGGTATTGTAACTAAGTATATAAACTAGTGTATATATAGTATATACAATGTACTATATATATGGTAAATAATATAAACAATATATAGTACATTGTATATAGACTAGTGTATATACTAGTTTATATTCTAGTATATACATCAGTGTATATACTAGAATATACACTGGTGTATATACTTTCTAGTATATATACTAGTGTATATACCTAGATACACTAAGGTATATTTTAGAAGCTTCATTGTAATACATACTATAATATATGTTATTATATACCGCTAAATGTTTTGAGGATTTAATCAGGATTTTGCATATACTTAACTAGGTAGAAATTTACAGTATATACTTATGGAAATTAAGATATTTTATTTATATTTAACAAGTAAAATTTTATACTTTTGCTTATTTGTAAAGTAGTTATATGTGATGTTCATTACACTTCCTTAAAACTCAATAAACACGATACATACACTAGTGTGGATACTAGAATATACACTAGTGTATATGCTAGTAGCATAACTATAATTGATTAATTTTGTAATTTTTAATAATATTATTCCCAAACAAATGCGAAAGTAGGGATATTATAAATAAGTGGACAAATATTGTTATCTTTATGAACTAATTATATATTTAATTATAATAAATTTAAATCTGATTTAAGTTAATGCTAGAATTATTTATCAAACAATTAGTATATTCTAGTATATATACTCGTGTATATACCTAGATACACTAAGGTATATTTTAGAATCTTCATTGTAATATATAATGAACATTTCCTTAATCCTCAATAAGAAGAGAATTTAATAAATTCATTCAGGGGCTCAACATGTCACTTACTAGGAACTGAATTGGGCCAACCAAGATAGCAATCAGTCCTCCCAACTATGGTGCATACTAGTATGGATACTAGAATATACACTAGTGTATATTCTATATACTTAACTAGTAAGTGGCATGTTGAGCCCCTAAATGAATTTATTAGGTTCTCGTCTTAATTTCCATAGTTTAATTTGTGGTGTATATTCAAATGTATATTCTAGTGTATATACTAGAATATACACTAGCGTATATACTAGAAAATACATTGATGTATATTCTAGTATATACACTGGTGTATATACTATACTGTACCTAGTTAGATACACTAGTGTATATACTATATTGATACTAGCATATACACTAGTGTGTATACTATATTGATACTAGCATATACACTAGTGTATATTCTAGTTCCACACTAGTGTATGTATCATGGGAGGATTGATTGTTCCTTTGGTTGGCAACCCAATTCATTTCCATGTAAGTGTCATGTTGAGCCCCTAGTGTATACTACTAGAATATACATTAGTGTATATTTACAAAATAAAAATTTAAATAACCTTTGAATAAAGCATGTTAGCTTCCTATATTCTAAAAAAATACATATATTTGCAATTCCTACTACATTAATGGATACAAAAATACAAATAACCACGTTTATAAATAGAGAGTTTTATATGAATAAGTTGGAACAAAAATCAAAATAAAAGTAAAATACAACATCAACCACTTTTAAACTTGATAATGTTCAAGATGTGAACCTAACACATTTGATGGTGTTTAACCTATTCACACTAAAAATAATATGATATTTAATCATATTATTGTCAATGGGAACTACAAATGAGAAATTTCAAAGTAAATATTGTGTCATATTTTGATGTTACATGAAAGTAAAAAAATGAATGAGTTGAAAGCAATTTCACATCATAGCAATATTTCCAATAATAATATTGCAAGTTATGTTTGAAATTTTATAGTGTCTTTGTGACAATTTTAAAGTAAACAAAGAATTAATTTAAGATCCTTATATCAAATTTAACATCGTCATATTTGAAGTCTGAGAAATCAAAATCAAATGTCACATCAACTAACACACCAATGGCATGTGCAACACCAATTTACATCAACCCCAAGGTTTTGACAAATATGGTCAATTTGAAAGAGTGATGCCCTCATCCTAGAAAAAAATTAAAGTGTATAGTTGAAAAGATTGCATTTAGATGCAATCAACATAGAGACTTTACAATGTATATAGAGAATAAATTTTTCATGTTGACAAATCTCATCGAAAGCCCAACAGAATGTAGAACATATATTTTCAGCCACTCTGCATAAAGAAAACACTGTAGTATAAAAATTACTCATTAAAAATACATATTATAATGAATAGAATATGGGTAAAGAAATTATTAAATGTTATATTGAAAATAGATTTACACATACCTATATCTTCTCAATTTCTCTCGATCTTTAAATTTGCATCCAGATGTAGGGCACATGCAACACCATTTTAGATTAACGGTTGCTTTAGGAACAAATTCCCTTTCTCATTGTAACCATTCTCTCCAAAGATTTCGAACATCCTCTCTTTGACGAACATGTAGGAAATCGCCAACTATTTCCTTGATCTTTGATAAAAATTCAAGGATATCGTCAAATAAGTGACATTGGACACCATTTTCTTTGTTGAGCTTATTTTGAAGTAGGAAAGAAAGTCTTCTTGCTGCCTTATATCATCGAGAACAAACAAAAATTTTGAATTATCTACATTATCCATTACTGTAGAGGAAAAGAATATTTTTTTGCTTTTAGTATATATGAGAAATATTCTCATTTCTGGAAATAAGTAATGAAAATCATTAATACAATAAATGTATGAATAAATCATGGTAGTTTCATGACTTATAAGAAAATAAGAAAATATTTGAAATTCATACAACTTTATTGGATACAACAATACACATACCTAAATGTAATTTCAAAGGATAATTTGCATCATTTCAAATTAGAACAAATGCTAAAGAAATATTTTCAATAAATATTTTAATACCAAATAAAATGACATTTCTTTCATATCATAAATATGTACGTGTATTTTAAAACTCATGTGGGAATTAATATAATTGGTTCAAAAAATGGGTAGATAAATAGTTGGAACAAGTAGCAAAGGAATAGTTTGTACTAAAAAAAAGACAGTTTAGAATCTTTCAAAATATCCCATGTAAATATGATGAACATCAATCATCAACCTATTTAATGAACAATTCATGATTTCTTATTAAATCTATTTTCCTCATCAACTTCACACTCGTATTATAAGTTTGGCCTCGTTACATGTAGACGAGACAAAAAAATGTCAAATTAAAAATCCCCATGTACTATTTATCATCAATCAATTTAAAAATGATGTCACAATATGAAAAGAACATACACTACTAAACTTTGTAATACATTTAGTAACCGTTAATATACTGCTAAAATAAACAATGTGAAGGACATAATGAAGCCTTGACAAATTTTAAGAAGAAGTTGATCAAGAGGCGTAGGATTCATGATGCCATGGCATTTTGACAAGTAGACATAACTAGTTGAAAAGATGTCTTGAGCCTATTTAAAATATTCAAAATCTAGCCATTTTTGTTAAATATTATCACCTTTGAACAAATAATGTCATATGTTCAAGTCCGAGATTAATGGCATTGTTGGACCTTCCTTTGGTTCCAAAAAATTAGCTCCAATAGCTAAGTTTGACAAGTGTATTTGTTACAGTAGATTGCATGTATCGTTCACTTCTACATCCACTGCAGTTGTATCAAGTGCTAAAAATGAGCTACCCATGACAAGATTCTCATGGAATAATCGAGGTCGATAGCTCTAATCAAATTGAGATGTTGATTCCTCAACTGTAACAATAATTACCAAAATAATTATAAAATGGCAATAAGCTCATTGAAATAATAAAAAATACTTCAGTTAACGTAAATTAACAAATAGTATAAAATCGTCATACCTCTATTGTATGGAGCCAAATGTTGCACTAAATTTTGCCTATGTTCCACACTACCTTGATGTCTAGAAGAAATCTCCATTTTCTCATTCATGGTTTTCTTTTTTGTATGCAACAATTCGACACGTTCGAAGTGTGATGTAATAGCATAATTTGAGTGGTCATGATGTCGTGAACTTTCTTGGACAACAAACTCTTTTGCTGTAAAAAAAAACCAAGAAAGTATTCTCACTATGACCATAGGTACATTTAAAAAAAATCAGATTGAAATTAATTACAATACCTATACAAGCCTTGTTATTATGTTGTAGTGGGTTGAATGTATAATCCACTTCCATTTCTGCTATTGAATTATCAACCAACAATGAGGAAGCTTCAACAACACTATCATGAAATAATCGAAGTCGACAAGGTGGAATACACTGAGAAGTGCATCCCTTAACTGTAACAATAATCACAAAAATAATTAGACTATGGCATTGGGTTGAATCATATACCTTGCTTCAAATTAACCAAAAGTTAATATTATATTCAAATACCTATATTGTATGGAATAGAACAATTCACTATATCTGATCAATGCTTGACATTTCTTTTTTTTCGGGAACAAATCTCCATTTCTTCATCCATGCTTTTCTTTTTTGCGTGAACTCTTCCAACCCTTTGAAAGTCCATTGCATCTTTTCTTGGATGCAATGCTTTTCCGCATTTCCTTTTTTTATTAAGTGGGCTCAAAAAAGTATAGTGTCTTTTTTTAGTGATCTTAGATGGAGTTATACAACAAGTAAACATTTTATTGCACTCTTGGCCTACATTGTATACCAGGCTGTTAAGCGCATGTGCATGGTCCAAACTAGCAGGTTTAATATCCAATAAGCACCTTAGTGTTTTATGAGTTGATAACATAAGAAATTTCATTTCATCGGCCTCAGACATGGCATTGTTTGGTCTTATAGTTGTCAAATCTACGTGATATGAGGAATCACCATTTGGAGAATGAAATATTGGTGGAAGCTCTTCTTGGATTTCTGAGCTGGGAACAACTATTTCATTTAAATCAACTTGAAATCTAGGCCTCTCAACAATGCTAGAAACATTTGGTGATACATTCTCATCAAAAACATTTTTTCCTACCACCATGCCAACCTTTAAGACATGTTTACAAACATTGTCATTCATTTCCCAATCACAATTACAAAAGAAAAAATCGGACCTTGTATATATGACCTTGTACCAAGTATCACAAGTATTCTTGTTTTGGCTACGAACTCAATATTCATTGGTATTTTTCATATCACATACACATTCTTCATCTGGTATTTCATATGCTTTGCACTGGAATCTAGCTAGTTGTTCCTCGGATTTTCTTGGTCGTATAAAACCAGATTCCTTTAAATGTTGCATATGAATGTAATAAGGTTCAACATTTTCCAACAGCACATGAATTAACTAGTCAACTCGTCTGTGGCATGCATTATTCTTCTCATCAAGGTACCTATACTTTAAGTACCTATGGTATGACTCAGTCGCATTATTTGTGTCTTGATTTGAATGTGGAAACTTTCTGTAAGCTTTCACCCACATATCTGGAAAATGAAGGGGGTCAGTGACAACCTAGTAAATAAAAAATTTGCGACAGATAATATAACAATGACACAAAGCTACACCGCTTACAAATTTTGTTGTTGTCTAGCCAGGTCATTTTGAAATAATTCAAAAACTTTTATTGATCTTTGAATTCATCAAAGATCCGTGCAAATGATTTATTAACTGAGTTGTCATCCAGACATGAATGCATGATTAATCATAAAGATCAAAAAATTGAGACTGTATTTTGCTTTCCATTTACTTTGTTTAAAACATTCTTCATCCATGCACGTTGAACATGCCATATGCACAATAAAATTGATGAATCAATTAAACACCTAAAATAAAATTACACTAAAAGAGATTAATATATGGATAAGAGTAATGAAATATTATTCTTCTCCACCCCTCCCCTCTAGAAATAATTATGAAACTCACCATGAAGCCTCAATCTCAGCCGCAACATCATTTGTAATAAAAGCATGAACAAGTCAATATGGACGCTCTTTCATTCCTTGGTTAAATAATGTTGATAACCATACTTTAATATCCTCTGTTGTATTACATGAGGAAATAACCCAAGCTATTAGGATACCATTATGGTGTTTGTCAAAAATCATCAATCTATAAAGTTGATACTTCATTCAAATAAACACGTGATTATATTATGTAAAGTCCACAGACATGAAATCAATTTAATAACTATAATTAAACGAGATTTAAGAGATATGTAATCATCCCATATTTGTTTGTGCTAAATGTAGAATCCATGGATATAACATTATTGTGGGAATATTTCACCATCATTGAGCACATCCAACTAGTTTGTATACCAATGATAAATGGAACATATTGCACAACATCTTGTTGTTTGTAGAAAAAAAACTTCTCTGAGTATTGATTGTACCAACAATCCACGCTAGTTGGATCACTTTGGTCCTTCACATATTATTTCCTTTTTAGATCATTGTACATGTTTAAAATATC
Organism: Pseudotsuga menziesii; assembly: GCA_001517045.1. Classification (NCBI taxonomy): domain Eukaryota; kingdom Viridiplantae; phylum Streptophyta; class Pinopsida; order Pinales; family Pinaceae; genus Pseudotsuga; species Pseudotsuga menziesii. Next base: position 293,111 of record LPNX010687861.1, read on the forward strand.
TTGTCTTGTCATTAAGGTGTCCCTAGATGTCCCTGTGAACAACTGAACAGATTGATGCTCCACATCAGAAATGAACTTATCCCATATCATTGTGGTGTTAAAACCATCTTGAACCATCTGTTTCACACTAGCTCGTAGATTATCTGTAAGATGTGGTGCATAATTTAAAGTCTGAGGCCTTCCAACTGCATCCTTTCCATGACATACAACACTATATTTGTCAATATTCCTACACGTTGTATATGTAATAACAACATTGTTTGGTCTCATGCAAAGTCGGCGCACGATGAAGTGACATTGACAACCAACTTTAATGATTTGATGCAAACTGCGCTTTTTTGTTGTAGTTTCAACTGTATTTGTTGTAAGAATATCCCTTTGGACTTTACGAGTAGACTCTAGACCATATGCGCAACAATACCTATTACATATAGCTATAATTATTTGAACATATAGATGCATGATATTTTTTATGAAATCCAATGATAAGTTAACAAAATATGTAAACATGTATAACACAAACAATTATGAGTACTATTACAAATAATCACATAGTATACTCCAAATACATGTCAAAATGAATTTTTTTTATCTTCTCAAGTTTTCGGGTTCGTCGAGTATGAACAACAAACTTAGTAGGAGCAGGTTCTCTTGCTTGCTCTCCTCTTATAAAATCTTGAAGTCTACAATATGGAATAATTGCAACTTGGTCCCCCCATATTTCTGTCCATGTCAAGTCTTCAACGGGAAAATTCTACCATATCTTCTGGATCTTCAACCTCCAACTCATTTATCTCCTCCCACTTTCCCATTTTAACACTTGTACACAATCACGCACAAAAATAAATTCGATAAAATGTATTCTAATATAGCTTAGAAATAATTAGTTAAAAAGTAGATAAATATGACTAAGCTATAAGATCCATTGTAATGAATTGATCTAATGGAATATCCGTGAGAGTTTACAGATCATCCCTTGAGTAGTCCTATGTTGACAAAAGTAGGTGACAAAACTATTTTAGGTGATAGTAAATGCTATAAGGTATAATTGTTTAGTATTCATTACAAATAGTAGTGTACAAGAGTTGAAAATATAAAGAGGAACAAGGAAAGGATACAATGATTTTCTTTGATTGTTGAGTGGTCATTGTACATAACAATTTTAGGATCCATCCATGCATAGCCACACTTGTGCCAAACAAAGTTGTGTGTTTGTGACCATAGACTCACACCACAACTAAGCGTGACCACGACACAACTAAATATGAAATATTATGCATTCCAAAGTTTCCACTACAATGTGCACTCATACTTCGACAATCTTCTAAGGTCAAATTTCTCTAGCATGAATCTTCTAAACATGGACATAGTCGATCTATGACTCTTTTCTAGATCATTACATAACTTAACAACCTTGGATTTATTCCATCCCACAAAGAGGAGAATGACACCCATATGAAATAATATTATTTTCCTTTGATGGATCAAGTCCTTACAAAGGAATAATTTTCAATTGGGATAACATTGCTTTGAGCAATATGACCTCCACATATCTAAGAATTGGTCCTAAAATGTTAGAAACCTAAATTTGATATGGATTCCTACTTGATGAATGTTGCTTGTGTTGCAAACACCTTCCCGAGAATGGGTTATAGTTGGCATCATTGCCATCCCCCCATCCAAGTTTGATACGAAGATTTATTTAAGACTAATTAAGAGCTGTCATACATATTCCTTTGTGAACAATTCATAGCTAATCTATATGAAATCAAATTTGAAATATATTTGGGGTTCTCCTTTGACGCTCTAAATGTCATAGATCCCATTGGGAATTGGTATGTAAATCCTGACTTCAATCACATTATAATCTTTGGACCCTACAATGGCTTTGGAGAGTTTTCCTCCTTTCTAAAAGAAAAATGTGTTGAGGTTGCATTGAGGACGCCATTAAAGAGGTTGCATTGAGTTGATTAACAAGATACACATGATGTAACAAGTAACAAGTGTACACTCGAGATTCATTTCATGGTTATTTATATTGTTATGCTTAAATGCATTTTGATTAAGATTTATATGAGCTTAGAAGTTATGGTTAACTAAAACTATTTAACTAAGCTAATTTAAAGCTTAGTTAAATGGTTAACTATAACTATTAAATTATAATATGTTTCAATTGTTTTGTTCTAAGTCATTCAGTCATT
>LPNX010687861.1:295825-357444 GCA_001517045.1 Pseudotsuga menziesii
TAATGACTTACTGATATATCCTTATGTAAATAATATATTTAATATGTCTTTGTGATATTACAATAAAACCTTTGCGATCTTACTATAAACCTTTGCAATACCATTTACCATTTTCATTTGCCAAATGGTAATGAATACAGGCAGCACGAGAAAGTAATTAATGGTGCATGGCCACTGTCAAGTCCAGAGGGAAGTGAATACTTCAACTGAGGAAATGTATGCATGTGTCAATCGCTGCGGAAGGAGAGTAATGCAGTAATTATGCAAATATCTGGGTTAACAGGTCATTCAAGGGGAAAGAAAAGCATAATTCAAAGTTAGCTACAAAGAGGGAAACAATGTCGTGGTGGTGTCTATGTGCTCTTTCTTTAGCCAACTCATGTTAGAAATCCATTTGAATTTCTTCAGCAAATTGGATTTGAATTTTCTTCAACGAATAGGAACCAAATTTCTTCAACAATATGAAAGGAATTTTAAATTTTGGTTGTCTTAGGTTTTGTTTTACGTTCCTGTAACTTTTTTGTTTTTTCAATTCATATTTTAAATTTATTTTAAAGTTCTGATGGCTTCAAAAATGACCAATTAAGACTTCATGGGCCACAAGTTGTATGACTGTACTAAGTTGTATGGTTGTACTAGCTTTATGAAGTTGCTCAATATTATCGGCAATATTATCTAGGTTTGTTTAGAATCAATTTGAAAATGAATTTCAACACAAATTATATCACTAAATTAAGCGAACGAGCAATTCTTTGACCGTACCATGCAAAAATAGATGTGCGAACAATTAAGCATGAGATGTATAGGGAAGCCATTAATAGCATTTATGGCTAAAAAAAAATTTAGATAAAAAATAACTGGACTACAGAGTTGCAGAGTCCACTGTCAAATTTTTCTTTTTATTTGTTTTTGAAAACAATGGTAAAATTGTGTGTAGACATATATATATTGACAATATAGTTAATGCTACCATAATCAATTCGCAGCCCATTTCTTAGTATTCAGAAATTATGGAAAGCAGCCTATGCCAACCATTGTCATCACGGATCCACAAAACCTGTGAAAGTCACCAGAAGTGTCGCAATTTAAGCAAACTATTAACTGATATTCACTGTCTTGGACTGTAATATCGAACTTACCTAGCTGCTGATTAAGGTGTGTTTCCTGCCCTAGTTCCTGCTTGAGTGCTGCAGAGAACGGTTGAAGTTGAGCTGCGTGGTTCCTGTTCGAGTGCTTCCACGAAAAGTTTAGGGAAGTATGCAATCATCTCGGGTTGGTTTTGCCTTAACCTTCACATCTCTTTCCCAACTACAGATCTACGGAGGATCCTTTGCCCACTGCTAGATCTATGTAGATCTACGAAGGATTGTCAATCGTCGTGGAGCCTTGTATAACCTAGATCAACATTAATGGTTCATATGATGGGCATCGAGCATGGCTCATGTGATGGGAATCTCTAGAAGGTTCATCCAACGATGGGCATCCTAGCGAGGAAGGTGCCACAGGGAAGGTGCTGCCGTGCACACGTGAGGGGACCCCACAGCCAAAGCATTAATCACTCTATTGTGGGGTGGATATTGCTTGCTGAAGAGGAAACCCCTCTGATACCATTCCTTGAGGTCAATCTGACACACTACAGTCTCATCATTCCACCGTGGAAATCGTGTGCCCTCCTTGGTCACGTCACATCTGAGTTAATGTATCGTGATGGAGTTGGTCATTGGTGAATTCTCCAAATGTTGTATTCCCAAAAATTACTCCCATACTTTGCAACAAATCCAAGCCCGCCATCATGGGAAATTCGATCAGCGTTACCAGGAAGCCGCTCAGATCACAGAGAGATAGCAGTAAACGTCAAAGGAAGCATTATTTCAAGATATTCTATGAACCGAATGAGGAGCACAATATCTCAGCTGATGCTCATAAACCACTTATTTTTACCTTTTACACCCTCAAGGGGATTCTGAAAAACCATTATACATGGTTGCATTAATAGTAGCAAATCTGATTCTTTATTCAATTTTTTGTTTGAATGCATTTGACGTAAGGATTTTGCATTGAGGTTATCACTTGAAAAGATGCATTATGTATGAAATTCCATGACTAATAGCCCTGCATAATTCAACAATATCCAAACAACGCTAATCAATGACTAACAAACCTACCTAAACCAACAATACAATGTCCAAACCAATGTTAACAATCTCAAATCCTATTCCTTAAAATGTCTAACCATTTGAGATTGAACAAATTTCAATAGTGTTTAAACATGGAAAGGTAAATTCTCTTGGACAATTTTTTATGAGGGCAATTTCTAATGATTGGTTATCTTTCTCTATACATGACCAGGTAGCAAGTTTTGGCTAGTTCATAGAAGTTTGAGAGTTATTGATTCCAACATCTAGCAGATTTCATCATTTCCCAAGCTAAAAAAATTCTAAAAAAGTCTCTCTAGATCATATTCCAACAATTATGCTAACAATCAAAATACCCCATGGAATAACTAAGACTTGGGTAGGACGTGATGTTTGTAATGAAACAACTAAGACTTGGGTAGGACGTGATGTTTGTAATGACAAAGGGTCTTCTGTATACCTACATTAGACAAACCATGTGACAAAGTTGTTGATGGGATTGACTTAAATCATGGAAATCTTAAAGGCTCCTTGGTTGAGGAATTGGGCTTGCTGATAGGTGTTGTTCCTTTCCATCTCTATTCCAATTGTTTCAGTGGGTCTATTCATGTTGGCTTCAAGAATCTCCATCTTTTAGCAGAGCTGGATGTGAGTAACAACCAACTCTCTTGGAATTTCCAAACTGTGGTTCTTGCACTCCAGAGTCTTATCTATTTGGATTTGAGGTTCAATTTTTTTGTAGGTACTATTCTTGTAGAGCTCTTCAACAAGAAGCAATTGGATTCCATGTTTGTGAACAACAACTATTTTGAATATAAAATCCTAGACAATGTGGGTAACTCACTAATCTCTGTGGTGAGCTTTGCCAATAACAAGCTGACTAGAAGCATTCCTAGCAGCATTGGAAACATGGACCAAAGCTTAAATGACGTTCTTTTTCTCAACAATACATTGTGTGTATATTTACAAGAGGAAACAAGGATATGCTAAATAAGATCATTGTGTTGGATGTGATTTTTAATCACTTAGGAGGTCAGGTTTCAATTTCTCTTGGATGTCTTGGTAACATTGAACAACTTATTTTGGCTTGCAATGAATCATGTTGGTTATTTCCTGATGGGATTTGCTATACAAGGAGCCTCCAAAACCTTTCAGTTTCTTACAATTATTTCATAGTAGAAAGTAGAAGTTGTTTCAGTTTCTTACAATTATTTCACATTAGAGGGTAGAAGTTGCCCCTCACTTACAAGAAGGGGAGTGCCATTTCATGACTTATAGAATTGCATTCCTGGTTGTCCTCTTCATAGATCACAACATGATTGTGTTGCATTTATTGCTCGACCAAAGGATTGTGTTGCATTTAGGAATATTCATGTTGGCTTAACTTCCGACGATACTGGGTAATGCAATCGATGTTGAACGGCTTCCTTTGATGTCGGTTGCTACCTTTCCATGTGCTCTAAGCAATGTCTTGGTAACGTTGGTCGATTTTCACTTGATGGCAGGCTTGGCTTGTTATAGAGTATGAGAGTAATGTTCGAGCATACAACATTCAAATTGGAATGGAGAATTGACCAACTCCACTCACCAATGACCAAGGCTGGCATGCATTAACTTAGATGTGACTAAGGAGGGTGAATGGTTTCCACGACGCAATGGCAGGACTGCAATGTGTCAGGTCGAGCTATCCATTGAGCTGCAGAGCATTTAATGCGGATGCAACATGTTTGATGGCCTTTGGATCTTGAGAAGCTCAAGATTCAACGATCATCAAGCTTGCTGCAAATGCATTAAATGCTCTTCAGCTCAATGGATAGCTCTTACCTTTAGGGACAATGTTGGCGATGGTCAGGCAATTTCGTCATCCAACTGAAATCGTTACACATCTAGACAACTTCAATTCATAATCCTTCATTTATGAAACTTGTTTGCTAACTTTTGCATTATTCTATAATTCATGTATCATCAACGTACACATAACTCAATGGTACCATAATGAACAAGTGGAAATAATAAATGTGCCATACAATGGACTCGTGAGGATAATAATCATTGAGTGTACTTGAATTTATTGCAGAAAATTGTAAATCAGGGCATCATCATTCATGTGTACTTAATTTTATATGATAAAATATGAAATAAAGTGTTTATATAATATAATTAATGTTAAGACATTATTTCCATCAAGATTAATGGTATGAATATACAGGAATTGTGATGTTAGTGCAAGTCTCTGCATTTAATGAGACTTTGTGCATATCATCATATAATTGGATAAACAATGAGAGTAAAAAGTTTTGGAAGATTAATGAACATTGCATGTCATTATTTGATAAACTATGAGAGTAAAAAAACTTAGAAGAATCTTTATGATAGATTTGATGAAGTTATAAAATATTTATATAAATTAGTTTCTTTCTACGTTGCAGTTAACTTGACAACATTTGTATTTGAATCTAGATCATCCATGAACCCTAAAAGACTTCAAAGAAAAAATAAGTTTTGTTAATCCACTTACATAGTCATAAAACATGCACTTTAGTTTTTAATTAATAATATGAGTTTAATATTAATAAACTTATCAACATTATAACATAAATAATTTTATTAATAAACTTAATACAATAAATAATAACATTTACAATATTGACTTTAATAAATAAAAATATTAATAGAATAAAAAGAATCTTTAAATTACAATATTAATTTTTTATTTTGTGGAAACTCAAGATAGTATTTGTCATGTCTCCAATTAAATAATTTTCAAATAAGCATTAAGTTGGCCTATCCAATTCTTAAGGGCTATGTGGAAAAATCAAACTATTGATATCTAACCCTAAGGCCTATAGTTTCACATGTAAATTCGAACTCATATTTGTGGAAGGTTGAAAATAGGTCAATAAATGATGGAATAAATATTAAATACTCCAAAATGAAGTGGAAATGAATCCTATTTTGTCACAGGAGTGCATAAATGGTTGTGTGGAGACCACATGAGGGAATATTCCTCATTTACACAAGGCATCATCCTCAAATTCAAATTTGGAAGAAGAAGTTACTTTAAAGGTGATGGATGAAGAGTCATACGCTAAATTTAGGCAATGAAAAGATTCTATGACAACTATGAAAATCATTATGACAGTTATAATAACTCTTTGACACCTTATGACACTTATGACATATTCTCTTACAATTATGACATATTCTATGACATCTATGACATGTAAGAGCTAAAAATAGACCTTAGAGGGTTCATGAGATATGTGTGTGATGCCCAAAGAAGATTCATGAAATGTTTCAAGTCAAATTTCATGAAGGGAGAGCAAGAGATGTCAAGACAAGTGTCACTTGGATTAATGTAATGACCTAGATTAAGATTAATTCCAGTTAATGAACCAATGGGAAGGAAATTCGAGTTTATTGGATGGAAATGAAAACAAGGAGGTTATCAAAAGAGAAAGAAGTTGAAATGGGACAGTTTTTTTATCATCTGTTAATTGGACTTTGGAATTTTGGAGAGATTTTTCTTGTTCATTGCACAATGGGTGTTTACTCTCCCTGTTTGAACCAATTTCGAGGGAGTTGGATTTCTTTCCAAGATGGTTGATGGAGAGTCCATTCAAACCTCTACATGGAACCTCCTTATGGTTTTAGTTTCAGGATGAAGGTCCATACAACTCAATTTCTCATATATCCCCCTCTTCTCTGATTCCTTCTGCTTCATTCCCCCACACTCTCATGTTGATGGTGCACTTGTTGGAGAGGTGCTTGCTCTTTATTGGGTCCATTTGATGCCCAAAATTGGGTATATGATGTGTGCCTCTATTCTTTCATGTCCATATTCTCTTTAGCTCAAAATCCAATAAACTCATGTATGAAAAGCTTGCATTCTCATGCCATTGAATCACTAGTTTTCATGAATTTGGCTTCAACCTTGAAGGAGATTTATATCATATTTGTATGAGAGTTCTTCTCTAAGTTTGATGATTTTGGGGTAGAAATATATTATGTATGTCTCATTACTTTCATGAACATGTGCTCTGTATCTCTAAATCCTAGAAACTCATGTGTGAAAAGCTTGCATTCAAATGCCATTGAATCACTAGTTTTCATGAATTTGACTTCAATCTTGAAGGAGTTTTATATCATATTTGTATGACGGTTATTCTCAGAGTTTGATAATGTTTGGGAATCCATATATTATTTCAGAACTATACTTTCATGTCCATATGATCTGTATCTTCAAATCCAAGAAACTCGTGTGAAAAGCTTGTATTCTCATGTAATACTCCAAAAATACATAAAAAAATTAAAATCTTTCCTATGACAATAAATGTTTACAATTGTCACTTAAGAGGGACATTTAACTATTAACAGTTAACATACTAAGGTCTAAAATGGAACTAAAACTAATTCCTTTATTAATTTTTGTATCTACATACCTCACTATCTGCTTTCAAAATTTAGTATTAAAGATTGGTTTAGCAGGTTATGATCTTAAAGTAATATGAGCTGAAACATCTGTTTGTTTACTATGTACTAAAGTTTATTTTTCTATTTAAAAATGAAGGAACTTCAGTTCATGTCCGAGGATTACTTATATTTTTAGCTAATGTAGTGAAGTAATGGATTCTTGTACAGGTCTAATTACAGGCAAGACGTTTTGTATCCCAATTTCAGGATCGAGATTTAATTATCTCCCTAGCAAAGTAAATGCTAGAATATTTGTTTAGTTTACAGCTTTGAGAAAAAGAAGGTATCGTCAATTCTGTATATTTACTTTTTGTTTATTAGTTTATAGGCGTAAATACTTGGAAATTTAATCACAACATAGAAAATAGATGTCTTCTGTTTAGTTTTTATTATAACTTGTACATCATATTTTTATCCCAATATTGTTATATCAAGTCATGCATACAACAAGCTCTTGCATAAATGTTGCAAACTAGATATTGCATTATAATTTTATCTATTAATAAGGTAATTTGTATGTATCTGTATCAACATTCATTCGAATGTCACATAGGCACAAATACCTAAATCTTAAGAGTTGTCATCAGGTATATAAGAAATGTCATCTATAACCATGAAACTATCGAAATCAAGTATAGTTTAATTTCTTTATCTGCCTATGTAATTACCAAACGAAAATGAAAAATGAAAAACATTATATCATTATATATGTAGTATTACCGCTTTATTTTAAGGGATGAAGCAGTTCCTTATGAACCTAACTAACCCAAACCTTTGCATGACTTAATTCTCACACAGAAATGTTATATAATAATTATTACCCTATTTAAACAAATCTAAACTATAATACCCTTACCCAAGAATCATACTAAGCATCTCTATACTTGCAATCTTATATGTATAAGCTTTTAACCAAAGTTCTAACATAGGATTATGAATAGCCTTTTTGCATAACCTAAAACTCATAAAAAGGGTGTTTGTATAAGTCTCCAATATTAACATGGTTATATAAAAATATTTTGCAGGTTTCACTTCATACTCCCAAACTATAGAGAAAACCCATATTATTGAATTCATAGAAGACTCCACGTGGTCGTTGATTAGTGGTTGGGGTTTTGAATTTGGTAAAATTCACTACAAAAGTCTCCAAAACCCTAAGATATCACATTTTACCCTATCTTTTACTACTATTGAGAGTGTCATAGGCTCATGGCCTCATGGCCTTGACACAATCATTTTTTTCTATGAGAGTAATGGCCTTCGACTCCAATGGATGGCTTGGTGAGTGGCCTTAACCCTTGCAACCTCCAATTGTATTGCTTGATTGCTAGTAGAGTAGTCTCTGGTTTTTATACTCACAACTTACTTCGTGGGAATCATTGACAGTGGGAGTTTTTGTTTCTCGTCGTAGCTTTACTACTTATTTTTCCCTTTCTCGTCGGGATCCTTAGTGGATTTATTCTTATTTATAGTTCATGTCATAGGGTTTTCGTTTTTGTTTCCCTTACCATCTTTTGACACGGTTGAAAATAGTGGTGGTTTCAAAGGATTTTTCTTCTCGGCTATAAACCCTGATACTGATATAGGTAATCCATTTTTTTCTTTTTATTTATTATTTTTCATCTATTGAACTTGGGATGTCATCAATTAGTCTTTTTAATCTTAACGAGCTATAAGTAAAGAATATTTACTAATGCTTCTAAATCTGGAACTGTGCAGAGTTTTTAAGAAAGGAAGTTTTGAAATCGCGATTCCAAGCTGAGCATGGAGAAAAAGGAGCTAGCAACAAAGTTGTGACCTGGGTTGCTTACCTTGCTCGGTTGAATGGTAAGACTCAGCTCCACGACTCGAGGTTTCCTTCTATGATGATGTATGGGGTTTGGATGATGCTATTTCACTTTGAATCGAAACTTCTTGGCCATGGATACATTGTATATTACTTGTTTGGGATGGATGTGTGGCCATGACTTGTTTTATTTATAGTAATTTTGGATGGATGAGGGCTGTTCTGAAGAAATATTTGTACTTGTCCATTGGCCATAACTCTATTTTTGTTGGATTTTAATTATGTTTTAAAATAGGGTTTGAAATCCTTTATGTTTTGATTAAGCTCTAAAATATTTATTGTGTTGGAAGCCATGTGTTTGGCACTGAGTTATTTCCTAAAGAAGTCGATGGCCTACTTAGACTATGGGATTTTTTTTTCGTTGGATAAATTCAGTTTGTATAAGTTTTAAATTAATGGAAATACCTTACTGTTAAAATACTTTGTTTGATGAATGGATTGATAAAATAATATGGAAGAGTTTTGCTGGTGTAAGTCCATAACTTCGATTTTTATTAGAATTGAGGATATTCTTTAGGAAGTTAATAAGAAAACTGGTTCTCAATTTTTCTGTTAGTAAAAATATTAGTTTATAAAAATAATTTAAAAGAAAAAGGGTTTGTTATAAACAACCCCTACTTTGTAATTGGATTACGTTTAATAAATTGTCTTTTCTGATTTTCTTTTAGCTTATTCTTGATAAACAGTTTAATACTGTTTCTGTTTAATTTTTATTTAATACTGGGAATTTACAATATGGATATTATATTTGTAGAAATGAAGAGTTTTTTTTAAGAGAAAGAGGGTCAAACTATAAAAATCCCAATTCTGGAATGAGGAAGAAAAAAAAAGTGAGTTGACAGTTTCCCTAATTTAGGGTTTTTATTTTTATTTTACTTTAAAACCCTGCATTGTTATTGTTTAACTATAATGTGTTTATAAATTGATGTTTACTTATAGTATTAATGAAAATTTATTAGATGTTATTTTTTTGTTTCTATAATATTTAATAATTATGTGTATTTATAATAAACTAAGTTTATAGCTAGTAATTTTTATTGTGTTAAAACAACACAATTAAACAAACTGAGTACTGAGTTTTTTTAAAAGACCATCCTTTATGATAGTTCTTGTTTATATTTTTAACATATGTATTCTAACTAAGGAAACTTCTAAACATTTCTATAAGGAAATAGTAGAAAGTAAATAAACATTATCCTACATTCTGGATTTGATTTAACCATCAAAATTTAATTTTACCTACTGTACTAGAGTACTACCTTCTTGATGGTGTGGAAAAATATAGTTAGGTATTTTATTCATCGGTAAAACTAAATTAACCCTAATCATTCATTCTAATCCATATCTAATCTAGAGTTCATTTATCTTTCAATAGTAGAATATTTTCTCCAAGTAATTCTAATATATTATTTCCTACATTGATTCATTCTTGTTCCTAAGCTTGCGTAGAGAAATTAGAAATACATGTAGAACCTGATAATATAGAAGAGGAAACAACAACTTAAGGAGTCCATTTCTTCCAACCAACTTTTGAAGATAACTGAACTGCAAATCTTAGGACCCCTGAGTCTATCTACTGGTCCACCTGGTTGAAAGCACTAGGTGAGAGAATTGGTTTAGAAACCTATGCAACTCCACAGAGTAATCAACATTAATCTTTCTTCCTGTAGTAGTAAGAACTTAGCTCAAATCAGTTGCACTAGTTCAGTAATTCAACACTTTTTCACTCAAACACTTATGCCTGTCCCCTCCATCGAATTTCTTGTGCACCAAATTTCGCTCAGAACGTTCACAGGTAAAGAATGAGTATCCTCAATTGAATTCAATGGGAAGTTTTATCAGCATGCCTAGGTATTTTGGGTCAGTTTTCACTTAATGTGCCACCTGCTCTTGTTCCACTTTCTTGGGGAACATGACCACAAAAATAGGGAATTTTCCTCCTGCAACAGCTAGAAGTAGTTTGACGATGGTGCCAAATGTCAATATGCTCTCAACCTAGCCTATTCCACCAAGTGGCCAGTAAAACACTCATTTAATAGCCTCCTTAAGTTGTTGTCTCATCTTTCATTTATTAAATAATAAAATATTCTGCAATTAAATGCAATTATCCTTGACCCCATTTGGTCATTAGTTACAAAATTTATAATAAAATTAAAACATATTGTCTCCTAAAACATAAAATGTTTTTGCAATTTGGGGTATGTGACATACACACCCCCTTAAATATAACATCGTCCTCAATGCTATTTTATTCATTGTCCTTAGAGTTGCTATGGAACAGAATTGAATATGTTGCCCACATATGACTCTCCAATTCCTAAGTGTCTTCTTCTGGAATAAGGTGCTTCCATTGCACCTTCACCTTCCCAATGGTGTGATTCCGAATCAAGATCTCCATCCTTTCGAGGATACAATCCGGTTCCACCAGAAAATCTCCTCTGGGTTCCAACTGCACATCATTCCAATTTATAACATGAGTAGCATCATGTACATATTTTTATAATATAGAGATATGAAAAACATTATGAACCTTCAAATTTAGCGGTAAATCCAGTTGATATGCCATTTGTCCCAATCTAGACAGTATTTCAAAAGGCCCACAATATTGAGGTGCCAACTTAGCACAACTTCCTAAATTCAAAGAATTATTTTTAGGCCTTACCTTTATAAAAACATGTTCACCCAATTGGAATTCCTTCTGAGTTTGTTTAAGATATGATTGACTTTTCTGTCCGTCTTGCATAACTTTTAAGTTATCTTGCACCTGTTTTACAATTAACTCCATCTCCTTTAGTAGTTCAGGTCCTAATACTAACCTGCCAACTGGGTTACTGCATGAGATGGGGTTATTTCACTTTCTTCCATACAAATTTCAAATGGGTTGTATCTTGTTGAAGCTTGGTAGTGATTGTTATAAGAAAACTCCACCAAGTGTAAGTAATCTTCCCATTTACTTGGTTGTTCTCTAACATACATTCTGAGCATATCTTCCAACACTTGATTCAACCTTTCAGTCTGTCCATCCATATGGGGATGAATAGAAGTATTGAAATTTAAAGTAGTATTCATTACTTTAAATAAAGACTTCTATAAATTTCTCGTAAACTTAGGGTCTCTTTCTGAAATTATAAATTTCGGTATCCCTTGTAAACAAAATATTTATTTCATGAATATATCAGCAATATTAGCAGCCTTGTAGGTGGTATTTATAGGTATAAAATGAGATGATTTATAAATTTTATCAACGACTACCATTATCGAATCATTTTGATTCTGATTTCTAGGTAAACCTGTAATAAAATCAAGACTGATTTTTTCCCATTTCCAGCTAGGGATGGGTAACAGCTGTAATAAACTGGCTAGATGCTGGTGTTCAGTCTTAACTTGTTGACATTAAAAACACTTGGCAATGTATTCTTCCAGTTCATTCTTCATGTTTGGCAAAAAATAATCATTTCGTAACATGGTTACAGTCTTCTGATAACCAGGATGTCCTGAGTAAGGAGTCTTATGAATTTCATTTAAAATCAACAGCTTAATTTTAGGTACATTAGGTATATAAAACCTATTTTTATAAAGTATTAATCCTTTTTCATTTAAAATATACCCTGTACTTTAACTTTTAGTTAAATTTTCTACTACTTTAGCTTGTAATTTCTGATAATTTTCATCCAATTTTACTCCTTCCTCTAGCTATTCTTCTAAATCTGTTTCATAAGTGTTGATTGCTGCTACAAAATCCAGTCTTGCATTTCTACTTAGAGCATCAGGGACCTCATTTTGTTTTCCCTTAATATGTTGGATCTCGAAATTTTACTTGCTAAGGAAAGCTAGCCACCTAGCTTTCCTTGCATTTAAGTTAGGTTGATCCAACAAATATTTTAATTCTTTATTATTTGTCATTCACATAAATTTTCTTTCAATTAAGTAATGGCACCACATCTTCAAAGCATGTATTACGACAACCAACTCTAAATCGTAGGTTGCGTAGTTTTTCTCATGAATTTTAAGCTTCCTAGACTCATATGCAATTGTGTGTCCTTCCTGAGTTAAGAACCCACCTAGACCATCATTGCATGCGTTAGTGCATATGACAAAGTCCTTATTAGTATCAACAATTCTTAAGATTGGTGTGGTAGTTAATAATTTTTTTAACTTCTTAAAACTTTCTTCACACTTTTGACTCCACTCAAATTTATTCCCTTTCTTCTCTAAAGAAGTTATGGGATTTGCGATTCTTGAGAACCCCTCAATGAATCTTCAATAATAACTCGTAATCCCCATGAATCATCACACGTCAGTCATGTCCTTTGGGACTGGCCAATCTTCAATCGATTTTATCTTTTCTGGATCAACTAAGATCCCTTCTTTAGTTACTACATGGCCCAGGTTTGTATTTTATCCTTAAAGAAATCACACTTACTAAATTTAGCATAAAGCTAATGTTCTCTTAACTTTTGTAAAACAATTTTTAAGTGCTCCTCGTGTTCTTCTTTGGACTTAGAATAAATTAAAATGTCATCAATGAATACCACTATGAATTTATCGAGATACTTATGCAATACATTATTCATTAAGCACATGAAGATAGCTGGGGCATTAGTAAGCCCAAATGGCATGACAACAAATTCATAGTGACCATATATGGTCCTAAAAGTTGTTTTAAAAATGTCTTCATCTTTGATTTGGACTTGGTGATAACCAGATCGTAAGTCGATCTTTGAAAATACAGTTGCTCTGAGAAGCTGATCAAATTGATCATCTATGCAAAGCAATGGGTATCTATTCTTAATGGTCATTTTATTAAGTTGACGGTAGTCAATACATAAGTGTAGAGTACCGTCCTTCTTTTTAACAAAAATAACAGGTGCTCCCCAAAGAGACACGCTGGGCCTTATATAATATTTATCAATAAGTTCCTTTAACTATGATTTTAATTCATTTAGTTCCAATATATTCATCCGATAAGGGGATTTTAAGGTGGGCACTGCACCAAGTACCAACTCAATAGTGAAGTCTAACTCCCTTTTCGGAGGCAGTCCCAGAATTTCTTCCGGAAATACATCTGAACACCCCCTCAGGATTGGAATATATTCCACTTTTAGTTTATCTTCATTATTAATATGTTATTCATTAATTACAGTTAAAACAAAGGCTTTACAACCCTTCCGAACAGGTCTCTTTAATTGCAAAGCAAAGATTTGACTGATAGTTGTTTCCCTAGGAATTCCTGTTACGAAAACTGTTTCTCCTTCATTATATATGCAAGTAAAAGTTTTATCGAATCAGTTCAAAACTACTCTATGCTGCTCCAACCTATCCATATCAATTAACATGTCGTAAGAGCCTACAGTAAGTACATTTAGCTTCACAGAGGTTTCAAACCGATCCATACTTATAGTACAATCTTTTACAAAACTAATCACTTTTCTTTTTGCTCCAGTATCTAGTTGAACTAACCATGACTTTACAAAATTTTCTACTGATAAATTACATTTTTCTACTAAATCACGAGAAATATAACTTAGGCTAGCCCCTGGGTCAATTAAGATAGAAATGGGTGTTTGATTTAGCTTACCTTCTACTTCCACAATGGAAGTTTGATAATCATCCTACCTGTTTTCCAGCGCTACGTTGATCCTAAGCATCACCCTTGCTAAGGCACCAACAATCATCTCCTCCTGGACCATATGAATGTTGCTGGAAGTCTTCTTTCTATTAGGGAAGAATGATGCATAATGAGGTCCATTACAATCCCAACACTTTACTAGTTCTTTACGTTCATTATTCTTAATGTAGTTGCTGTGATTATTAGTAGGTTCTTTATTTCTAAGGCCATTAAGGTTTGACTGTGAATTACCTTTATTTCCTTGGAAATTCTTATTAGGAAAATTATGTGTTATTATTCCTAAAATTGCGGTTAGATATGAAACCCTTATTCTTCTATTCAAAATTATTAGACCTCTTTGTCCTCCAGTTTGGCATACTTTGCCTTTTTCAATTCTGCTCATAGAAAAAAATTGCCTTTCCCAT
The DNA here is from genome assembly GCA_001517045.1 of Pseudotsuga menziesii. Taxonomy (NCBI): domain Eukaryota; kingdom Viridiplantae; phylum Streptophyta; class Pinopsida; order Pinales; family Pinaceae; genus Pseudotsuga; species Pseudotsuga menziesii. Next base: position 310,313 of record LPNX010687861.1, read on the forward strand.
AACCTCCTCAAGGGTTTTTGGATTATCATAATCAATATTGTGTTTAATGTGAAAATGTCAACAACTTAGAAACCGTTGCACCTTAGGCTTCTCATCCATAATGTAAGGCACGTAATGTAGTAAAATTAAAAATTTACTGTTTAATTCTAGTTCCCAACTTCAGTTCATAGAATTCCTTAGCTCTCTTTTCATAGTACTATTCCGACATTAACTTATTTTTAAAGTATTTCTTAAAGGTACTCAAGTTAATGTTCTTTCCCTTAATACCTTTTACTCGTTTTAAATCCTACCACAAGGTATCTGCCTTTCCAGTTAAGTTGTAAATGGACATCCTTGCTTTTAGCTAGTTAGAGTAATTATAGATTTGGAAATACTTCTTCATTCAAGATAGCCATGATTCAGCTTCCTCTCATTTTTCATTTTCACCACTGAAAGTTTGGGGTTTTGTCTTCTTAAATTCTCCTAAAATTTCCTCATAAGGCTTAAATTTTATTTTTATAGAATGGTAATTATCCTCACTACTATCACTAGTGTACTGGCGATTCTTCATGTGTGAGTCACCATAAATCTCAAAGGATGAACTACTTTCAATTTTAAACTGTTTGGACTTTTTACTTTTGTGTTGGTAGGACATATTTTCAGATCCTATCTGTTTATATTTTTCTTCACTCTGAAAATTTTCCATTAGTATCTGGTTCAGCTCCTCTTAAGCTATTAGAATTCTTTCATTCTTTTTTTTAACTATTTCCTGCAGTTCTAGCTCATAATTTATTTTTTTTATTTTTTTTATTTTTTTGGAAATAACATTTCAAAAGAAAAATAATAATCAGTATGCACTCCCCCAGATGCGGGTGTGAGTTTGAAAAACATGGAGGCTAACGTGGCTCCTCTAGCGCGGTCTAAACCAACAACCATTAATGGCCTTTAATACCTAGACGGACGTGGCTATCCCACAGCTCGACGACAGGACGAAGCTGTCTCATCACAGCTTGGGAGCCATTACTTCTCCTCCTGGCTAACGTGCCCCACACAAGCACCATTCATTTGGGACAATGGCCCTCCTGCTTTATCCCGCTATTCCTCTCCTCTGGTTCATTTGCGCTCTCCAGGTCCTTTAAGCTCTCCCTGGTCACTCTGTGCAATAAGGTCACCACCCTCCGCTTCAAGCCACTCTCACCCGTATCTCTGCTGCTCTGTGCACCTGAACTGCTCTACAATATATGAGCTCGCCTACTAAGAGCCTTGCTCAATCCAGTCATCTCATCTCCCCACCATGCCTAGAAGACAGAGAGGCACTTCATGCAGGGGATGAGGATGCCACGCTCATTCAGAAGGCCACATTCCCCTCTCTTCTCAAGATAGCAACAATGGCTTTGACCTGAAAATACTAGAGGAAGTGCAAATAATTGTCTCAGAATGGGAGGAGGAATTGTATGGAGTGCTTGGTGTAGCCGAACGTACAGTGGAGCACCGACAGAACTACCGGGTCTTCAAAAAACTGCTCATGTGTCTGGTCCTCAGATTTAATCAACTGGTTCCACCATGCCCAACATCTCCTGTTCAGCCATCCTTGCCCCCCCAAGAGACCCTACCACTACGTTCTCAACCGGTCTTTCCTGATGCCTTGGCCGCCCCCCACCACTCCACCATAGTGATCCATTCCCCCTGCACATATCTGACCCTCCTTTAGCTCTATGTGTAAGTTCTCTTCCAACCCAAATATCTCGAAGAATACCTCTCCGTTAGCCACCAAAAACCCACCTGCAATCTCAGGGAAGGAAGCCTCCAGCTCCAGTGATGAGGATATGGTGACATCTGATGATAACTCGGTGACATCTTTAGGTGATCCTGTGCATCCAACATCTCCAGGTTACACATGTCCAATCACGGAAGAACCATGGCCTAGGCAGAAACCATGACCCGTGGTATTCATGGACATGTGTGTTTCTGTCGGCCTGCATGGGCTATGTTCAGGTTCTCCATTGGCCACGTGCCTCTTAATTTTGATCATGTTTGGTTTTCTTTGTTTATGTACTGTCCACATGATGGATTTTGCCACACCCTCCTTGAACTATGGGGGTTTTGTCTATGTTTAGTTGGAAGGCCTATTTTCCCTCAGAGAGGGAGGGTCATTTTGGATATGTTTTCCCTCTTGCAGGGAGGGCCTAGCTACCTTTTGATACTCCACACCTATTCCACTTGAGCAGGCCAGTCTGTATTTTTTCCTGTACTATTATTTTCTCTCTTATTTTTAATAGAATAGATCTCAACTTACAAAAAAAAAATCAGTATGCATGCATTTTATTTACTGTTTGTCTATGCAGGTTGAGCCGCATTTAGGCCTAGTGTCTGAACATGTGCTCTGATACCACATGTAATACTCCAAAATTTCATAAAAATAAAAAAAAATTCCTATGACAATAAATGTTTACAATCGTCGCTTAAGAGGGACATTCAACTGTTAACAGTTAACATGCTAAGGTCTAAGCTGGAACTAAAACTAATTCCTTTATTAATTTCTATATCTACATACCTCACTATCTGCTTTCAAAGTTTAGTATTAAAGATTGGTTTAGCAGGTTACGATCTGAAGTAATATGAGCTGAAACATATGTTTGTTTACTATGTACTAAAATTTGTTTTTCTGTTTGAAAATGAAGGAACTTCAGTTCATGTCCGAGGCTTACTTATCTTTTTAGCTAATGCAGTGAAGTAATGAATTCTTGTATAGGTCTAATTACAGGTAAGACGTTTTGTATCCCAGTTTCAGGATCGAGATTTAATTATCTCACTTGCAAAGTAAATGCTAGAATATTTGTTTAGTTCACATCTTTGAGAAAAAGAAGGTACCGTCAATTTTGTATATTTACTTTTTGTTTATTTGTTTATAAGCATAAATACTTGGAAATTTAATCACAACATAGAAGTAGATGTTCTGTATTTAGTTTTGACTATAACTTGTACATCATATTTTTATCCCAATATTATTATATGCAATCATACATACAACTAGCTCTTGCATAAATGTTGCAAACTAGATCTTGCATTATAATTTTATCTATTACTAAGGTAATTTGTATGTATTTGTATCGACATTAAGTCAAATGTCACATAGGCATAAATACCTAAATCTTAAGAGTTGTCATCGGGTATATAACAAATGTCATCTATAACCATAAAACTATCAAAATCAAGTAGAGTTTACATTCTTTATATGCCTATGTAATTACCAATTGAAAATGCAAAAAGAAAAACATGTTATCATTATATATGTAGTATTACTGCTTTATTTTAAGGGATGAAGAGTTCATTTCCTAATGAACCTAACTAACCCAAATCTTTGCATGACTTATTTCTCACATAGAGATGTTATATAAATATTATTACCCTATTTAAACAAATCTAAACTATAAAACCCTTACCCAAGAATCATGCTAAGCATCTCTATACTTGTAATCTTATACTTGTAATCTTATAAGCAAAGTTCTAACATAGGATTATGAATAGCCTTTTTGCATAACCTAAAACTCATAAAAAAGGTGTTTGTATAAGTCTCCAATGTTAACATGGTTATATAAAAATCTTTTGTAGGTTTCACTTCATACTCCCGAACTTTAGAGAAAAACCCATATTATTGAATTCATAGAGGACTCCACATGGTCGTTGGTTAGTGGTTGGGGTTTTGACTTTGGTAAACTTCACTACAAAATTCTCCAAAACCCTCAAATATCACATTTTACACTATCGTTTATTGTTGTGGAGAGTGTCGCAGGCTCATGGCCTCATGGCCTTGATACCATCGTTTTTGTTTATGAGAGTAATGGTCTTCAACTCCAATGGCTGGCTCGGTGAGTGGCCTTAAACCTTGCAACCACGAACTATATTCCTTGACTGCTAGCATAGTAGTATCTGGTTTTTATACTCATGGCTTACTTCATGTGAATCATTGACAGTGGGAGTTTTTGTTTCTCGTCGTAGCTTTACTACTTATTTTTTCCTTTCTTGCCAGTATCCTTAGTGGATTTATTCTTTTATACAGTTCATGCCATAGGGTTTTCTTTGTTGTTTCCCTTACCATCTTTCGACATGGTTGACAATATTGGTGGTTTCAAAGGGTTTTTATTCTTGACCGTAAACCCTAATACTGATATAGGTAATCCAATTTTTCCTTTTTATTTCTTATTTTTCATCTATTGAACTTGGGATGTCATCAATTAATCTTTTTAATATTAATGAGCTGTAAGTAAAGAATATTTACTGATGTTTCTAAATCTTGAATTGTGCATATTTTTTAAGAAAGGAAGTTTTGAAATAGCGACTCCAAGCTGAGCATGGATAAAAACGAGCTAGCAACAAAGCTGCGACTTGGGTTGCTTACCTCGCTTGGTTGAATGGTAAACCTTGGCTCCATGACTAGAGGTTTCCTTCTATGATGATGTATGGGGCTTGGATGATGTTGTTTCACCTTGATTCAAAACTTTTTGGTTGTGGCTACGTTGTATATTACTTGTTTGGAATGGTTGTGTGGCCGTGACTTGTTTTATTTATAGAAATTTTGGACAGCTAAGGGTTGTTCTGAAGAAATACTTATAGGCCATTGGCCATAACTCTGTTTTTGTTGGATTTTATTTATGTTTTAAAATAGGGTTTGAAATCCTTTATGTTTTGATTAATCTCTAAAATATTTACTATGTTGGAAGCCAGGTGTTTGGCACCAAGATGTTTCTGAAAAAAGTCGATGGTCGACTTAGACTGTGGGATTTTTTTCTGCGTTGGATAAATTCATTTTGTATAAGTTTTCAATTAATGGAAATACGTTACTATTAAAATACCTGTGTTTGATTAATGGATTGATAAAAGAATATGGAAGAGTTTTGCTGCTGTAAGTACATAACTTCGATTTTTATTAGAATTGAGGATATTCTTTAGGAAGTTTATAAGAAAACTGGTTTTGAGTTTTTCTTTTAGTAAAAATATTAGTTTATAAAAATAATTAAAAGAAAAGGGGTTTGTTAAAAACAACCCGATCTCTACTGTGTAATTGGAATAGGTTTATTAAATTGTCTTTTCTTATTTTATTTTAGCTTATTCTTGATAAACAATTTAATATTGTTTCTGTTTAACTTTTATTTAATACTGGCCATTTATAATATGGATATTATATTTATAGAAATGAATAGTTTGTTTTAAGAGAAAGAGGGTAAAACTGTAAAATCCCAATTCAGAATGAGGAAGAAAAAGAAATTTAGTTTTTCCCTAATTTAGGGTTTGTATTTTTATTTTTATTTAAAAGCCTACATTATTATTGTTTAACTATAATGTGTTTATTATTTGATGTTTACTTACAGTATTAATGAAAATTGCTTAGATGTTATTTTTCTGTTCCTATAATATTAAATATTTATGTGTATTTATAAAAAAACTAAGCTTATAGCTAGTAATTATTACTGTGTGAAAAGAACACAATTAAACAAATTGAGTACTGAATTTTTTAAAAGACCTTCCTTTATGATAGTTCTTGTTTATCTTTTTTATCAGATGTATTCTAACTAAGAAAACTTCTGAACATTCCTATAAGGAAACAATAGAAAGTAAATAAACATTATCCTACATTCTGGATTTGATTTAACCATCAAAATTTAATCTCACCTACTGTACTAGAGTACTACCTTCTTGAAGGTGTGGAAAAATACACTTAGGTATTTCATTCATCAGTAAATTTAAATTAACCCTAATCATTCGTTCTAATCCATATCTAATCCATAGTTCATCTATCTTTCAATAGTAGAATACATGGATGATTTTAAGGAACCATACTTTTTTAAAAGTGTATAAATGTTGGTGAATATTACCAATTCTTAAAACGCCAACTATAAAATGATTGGCGATATTTTTCAAAAAAATTGTAATTTCCAAGGATTTTATATCGTTTATATAATAATTTGGCAATTTTTAGGGTGAAAAAAATTTACCCCATCAATGTTGGGTGAAATAGGGCTTCAAAAAATGGAAAATGGCAAATGTTTTTTGGGAGAAAAACATGGAAAAATAGCCCACTGGGCTAAAATTCGCCCCTAGATTTTCTCCAAGTAATTTTAATATCACATGAAAAAGACATATAAATATATTATTTCCTACATTCATTCATCCTTGTTCCTAAGCTTGCATAGAGAAATTAGAAATACATGTAGAACCTGAAAATATAGCATAGGAGACAACAACTTAAGGAGCCCATTCCTCCCAACCAACTCCTGAAGATAGCTGAACTGCAAATCTTAGGACCCTTGAACCTGTCTACTGGTTCACCTGGTTGAAAGCACTGGGTGAGAGAATCGGTTTATAAAAATCTACAACTCCACATAGTAATTAGCAGTAATCTTTCTACCTATAGCAATAAGAGCTCAGCTCAAATCAGTTGCACTAGTTTAGTAATTCAACACTTTTTCACTCAAACACTTCTTCCTGTCCCCTCCATCGAATTTCTTGTGCACCAAATTTCACTAAAAAATCTCACAAGTAAAGAATGAGCAGCCTCACCTAAATTCAATGGGAAGTTTTATCAGCATGCCTAGGTCTTTTGGGTCAGTTTTCACTTAATGAGCCACCTACTCTTGTTCCACTTCTTGGGGAACATGACCACAAAAATAGGGAAGTTGCCTTCTGCAATAGCTAGAAGTAGTTTGAGGATGCTACCAAATGTCAATCTGCTCTCAACCCATCCCATTCCACCAAGTGGCCAGTAAAACACTCATTTAATAGGCTCCTTAAGTTGTTGTCTCATCTTTCATTTTTTAATTAATAAAATATTCAACAATTAAATGCAATTATCCTTGACCCAACTTGGTCATTAGTTACAAACTTTAGAATAAAATTAAAACATAATGTCTCCTAAAACATAAAATGTCTTTGCAATTTGGGGTATGTGACATCTCATGCCATTCAATCATTAGTTTTCATGACTTTGGCTTCAACATTGAAGGAGTTTTATATCATATTTGTATGATGGATTTACTATGATTTTGATGATGTTTGGAATTTTTTTTTATGGTGTATATGACAACTATATGTCATGTTACTCTCTGAACCATCTAGTCTACTTTTCATGTGTCAAATTTGAGCTAGTAATGCAATTTACTCTTAAGAAAATTCCATGAAAGTTACCATACAAATGTTGAACATCATAATCCATTTAAAAATATTAATAACCATGATCAATAATATCCATTTATGTCTTATATTCATCCCCATACTATTTTATGAAAGTTGGGAGGGTCTTACTTAAGTTGCAGAACCAAATTGGCCTTCACCCCTGGGGGGGATTTAACCTCAATTTCTTAGGAAATTTGCACTTTTTCTCCTTATCCCCAAACCAATTTGAAAAATATTAAAGCAATTACAAAGTGTTCATAGTTCACGGGGGAGTCACTTTGGGACCAATATGATATCACGTTCGTTCATATTGGGGGATTAAAAATAAAAAAATTATAAACCAATATATTGACCATATAATAAGGGTATAAAGGATTATATTATTTTTTATATAAATACCCCAATACATTGGGGCTTTTTTTATAGAAATCCATACCAGATGGTTTTCCCAACAGAGGGAGCACAGGAGTGGAGGGAGCATAGGGCACGCATCAGTCCTAGTTTTTTTGGCATGCATGGCTATCCATTGAGCATGAACAAAACACCATGTGATATCCCAAGTAGTTTTATTATAGGAAAATGAGGAGATCGGGAAAATTTGTTTCAGCAGCCAGAGACGACCATGGAAACCTTGTCCACCAGGTATGGTTGAATATCCTTTTTCATTTACAATGCATTTTGGACTAATCATCCTACTATGGATGCAGTGTGTAAGGGCATACTAGAACCGAGCATGCCTTACCAAACCCTGAAACTTCATCATTTTTTGAAGGGATACAAAACTCTGCCCTTCCCCTTTGAGCCGGTGCTAGAAAATGGTCAGAGTAGCGAGGGTAATCCCAATGTAACATAGATCTTCCTATTATGTTTTTATTTAGGGTTTAATGATGTAGCCTTGGGGAGATAGGACATAAAGGAACAACACCCTCAATAGGATATAGAATAATTTCTTATGAATGCCTTGGCCAACTCTCTTGACATTTGAGTGCAGTTGCATAGATTGGGGAATTTCATTCGACTTCACTATTGCAGAAGGATAGGGTATACAGAAGAAATGAAAGGGTGTAAATCATAGATGAATAGACATAAGATATTAATGGGTTCGAAGCGGACTGGTTGTTTGTAGGATGCTCCATTTACTCTATTACTATGATTAGAAACCAACGATCATTCACTCTATGAGAGAGAAACTGAGCGTCAATAACAAAGCTCCATCGAGATACAGACTAGCGAGGGTAATCCCATGGTAACAAAGATGAATATACATTATAGATAAAGTCTTTCGATTGCATGATTCTTCTTCTGTGATGGCCACTATGAGAGAGAAGGGAGTTGAGCTTCTGAATGGAGAGGTACTGAGAAAGCTTAGAGAGGCATGGGGGGTTGAAAACAAGATTTACACCTACAAGCTTAAAGTGTACATGGTTGTAGGAAAAATGGCCCTTTGAAGCCATTTTGGAGTGTTGGTTGTATGGGCCCTTATCGAGAAACCTGGATTTCACTATTAGGGTTATCTTTCTTTGACCTGTGTTTATAATCTGTGTCTTGGTAGTTTCCATTTAGTTGATGTCTTTTGAGGGCGTTTACTGATTACTCCTCTTTTCTTTCGAAAATACCCATGATCTTTCTTAAGGGCTCTGCTATTTTTCTTTGCTGGGGTTGCACAAAATTTATTCACCCTAATTCCCTTTGACTTGTATTCATATTGTGTAGCCTCACCCTTTTTGTGCAACATAAGCCTTGATAAGAGGTGTGCTGATTGAATTGACTTGCCTTGAAGCTAAATTTGAAACATATTGCTTCTTTGGAGAAGGCAACACTGGTGCAGTCACGCTCTATAGCTTTTGTTCTTCCATTTTTGGATCAGCCAATGATTCAGTAGACCTTTTAGCATGTGCACTCCTCTCATCCTTATCTCCAATCTGCCATGTATCCATATGCTTAGAGGACATTGAATCTTTAAACCATGGATCCATCTGCTTCTCCTCTACCCATTTATCAGGTTCTGAAGAAAACCTTATAAAGGATTGATATGAATCTGAAGACACCACATGTTTCTTACTACCTCCTGTTTCTATTGCTTCTTTTTGGATCAATGTGTCTACTTTGATACATTCCTCATTTCCCTTAACTGACTTCTTGTCATTATCAAAGCATTTAGTATACGATTTTTCATCTTCAGAAATATTGTATGCATCATCCTATCTAGTCACACCAGTTGCCACTGGCTTCACTTAAGTAGTTGAGGCCTCTGCAACACATGTAGACATAGCTTCCTAAGCCTCATGACTTCGTTTAAAGGGAGGTAGGACAACTTCATCACTCGATAGGATACTTCACAAATGATATTTATCAGCCTTTGGTGGAAAACACATAGGCCTTTCCATAAAAATTGAAGACATCTTCCCATGTGGAAAATCACCTTCAGTTTCAAGACTGTTAGAACTTAGATATACAACATTTTTCTTATATCATGAATGGGAAAGAGAATGGAAAATGGATGGCATGAGAGTACTAAAATCTAGAAACTGTCTCTAGTCAGCTGGGTATACATTTCCAGTTTCCAAAATGCCTTTGGATGTTGGAAACCATTTCTAGGACATTCTAGAACATGGGAAAAGCCTCCGCAGTTTTTGGCCATGTCTAGAAACCATCAAAGGCCTTTCTTGACAGCCCTTTGGAAATTGCTCGCAGTTTGCAGTCTTTTAATTTTTTACTAAATTTTTAGCTCAAAAGAATTTAAAAAAGCAACAGAAAAATGAATCCTTTTCTTGTGGAAATTGAACGCAGTGATAGAACAATTACACTCACAACAATTATCAATTGTACATGCAAAATCACTCACAAAAGAGACTGAATATGGAGCTGAACACTAAACTGTATTGAATAAGTGTACAATAGCCAACCCTGTGAAGTCATAGGCTGCCACAATCAATAGTTACATAAGGGATTCAAATGCATGAAGAGGCAATTCGAATCTAGTCAAAAGTAGGCTTACTAAATCTAAGCAAATCCCCCATAGGTGCATACAGCAGTTTCCCAAACTGTCAAGGAGCTCACGAATTGGTAAAATAAATTAGGAAAGCTAAAAGGTAATGGAAGGACAACTCATACATTCTTTTCATAGGAGAAAAGAGTGGAGGATGTGGAGGACAAAAAACTAGTTAACCTCACCTAGTCAAACTATCCCAATTGCCTTAAAGCACTGAAAAAGCAGGCAATAAAACAGAAAAAGTAGGAGGGCGCTAGGAAGGCCAGGAATAAAGTAGATTTGATTCCATGAGCTTTCCCAAGTGCTCCATGAGTCAAAATTAGCAAGTTTGACCACTATGGATGTGTAGATGACAACTTGCATAAGGTGGAACATGGAAACTAGGCAAATAAGACAAAAATGGATTAATTAATGTATAAGGTAGCTAACTATGGGTTGATTATTCTAACACCCCCCCTTAAGCCTAAATTTTGAGTAATATATCAAAAAATTATAAGGCCTAGCAACAAGGCTTAGTCACCCTTTACATACTGCATGTCCATTTAACCAAGGAAAGAAGCAAAAACCCAGTGGGAAAATCCTCCCTTAAACATGGACTGTAAAACAAAATTTGGAAATATTTTCATCACTCATGCTTCACAGCATGATCAGCAATCCCTAGCAGTGATTTGAGATTGCTGAAGTTCTTCTCACAAAATTCTTTGGTGAAGATATTAGCTACTTGTTCTGAAGATGAACAGAAGAGTAGGTGAATGGTGCCATCATGCACAAGCTCTCTGATGTAGTGCATATGGATCTCAATGTGTTTGGTTCTCTGTTTCTGAACTGGATCATTGCATATTCGAATGGTAATCTGATTATCACAGTAGATAGTAGTTGAGTATTCTAAATTGAAGCCACACTCTCCAGGTAACCCCTGCAACCATAAACATTGAGTTGATGCATTTACAACTCCTCTGTACTCTGCTTCTGTAGATGAGAGTGCAATGGCACTCTGTTTCTTGATTGACCAGTTTATTGGCCCTTCTACAAGCATGAACACATATCCTGATGTGGAATTTCTGTCTGTGCTATCACCTGCCCAATCACTGGCAGTAAACCCAATCAAATCAAGATCAGATTTTTCTTTATAGAAGATCCCATGTGTCATTGTTCCCTGAACAAAGTTAAGGATCCTTTTGGCTGCTTTCCAATGGATCTCATGAGGCTGATCCATGTATCTAGAAGCCACACTTACTGCATAAGAAATATCAGGTCTAGTATGTGTAAGATACAACAAACATCCAATCAATTGCCTATACAGTGTATTGTTTACCATAGGTGAAGAATCAGCTTCTTCAAGCTTCACTCCTGAAAGGAAAGGAGTCTTGCTTGGCTTGCAATCCTTCATTTTGAATTTGTTCAGAAAATCAAAGGCATACTTGGACTGGTGCACCTTGATTCCATCTTTGGTTTGAGAAATCTCAAGCCCCAAGAATTGGCTTAAGAGCCCCAAATCTGTCATGGAGAAGGCCTGGTTCATTGCACCCTTCAAGGAAGCAATTTTATCCTTTGAGCTTCCTATAATGATAAGGTCATCAACATATAACACAATGATCATTAATGAACCATTAATAAACTTCAAATATACATTTGTATCTGATTTGCATCGAACAAAATTCAGTGATAGCAGAAAGCTATCAATCTTGGCATACCAAACCCTGGGGGCTTGCTTTAGCCCATACAATGACTTTCTTAGCCTGCACACAAGAGATCGGTTAGTAGCAAATCCTTGAGTCTGCTGCATGTATATCTCTTCAGTGAGATATCCATTCAGGAAGGCACACTTTACATCCATGTGATGTACCTCCCATTGCTTTGAAGCTGCAATGGCTAAGGCTAGCCTGATGGAGTCCATCTTTGCCACTGGTGCAAAGGTCTCATTGTAATCTATGCCATAAAACTGTGATTATCCCTTGGATACCAATTTGGCCTTGTACTTCAGAGGTGAACCATCAGTATCAAATTTGGTCTTGTACACCCACTTACACTGAACTAGCTTCCTCCCTGGGGGAAGACCAACCAGCTCCCAAGTGTTGCTCTTCTGGAGTGAGCTAAACTCTTCCTTCATGGCTGTTTTCCATCTTGGATCTCCTGCTGCATCTTCATATGTCTTAGGATTTGATTCCACCATCATATAGCATTTCTCAGCAAACATAGGATCCTTCAGGCACAGAGCACTCTCAAATTGAGATCTAATCCTCCTAGGGTCATTAGGATTTCCAGCTAGCTCTCCTGCTGCATGAATGGTCTTGGCTGCCCATTTTGGCCTTGTAGGGTGGTTAGGATATGTAATAAATTCATCACTATCAGACATATCAGAATCAACATGTTCAACTATCTCTTCACTTACATTCAGAGGTTCTGGTGGTGAAGAGGCTTCTCCAACTTCCACTGTTGCTAGGGGTTCTTCTTGAAACTGAACACACCTTTCAATGAAGGATTTGTTTGTGCTCAAATTGATCAGCTTGTACCATTTTGAATCTTCAGAGTACCCAACAAATAGACACTCTTGGCTTTGGGGCTGCAAAGCCTTCCTCTTTTCTGTTGGAATTCTAGCCCAAGCCCTTGAGCCAAAAATCCTGAAATGGGTCACATCTGGCTTGTGCCCACTCCATGCTTCAAAAGGAGTCATATCATAAAGATGTTTATGAGGCACCCTATTCTGGATATAGGCTGCACAGTTTATAGCTTCGGCCTAGTACTTTGGTGGCAAAGTCTTAGCCTCCATCATGCATGTTGCCATCTCCTTCAGTGATATGTTCTTCCTCTCAGCAACACCATTCTGCTGTGGTGTGTAAGGGATAGAATGTTGCATATGAATACCTGCATCTGCACAATATTGAATAAACTCAGACTTGACATACTCACCACCATTGTCAGATCTAAGGACCTTGAGTTTCCTCCTAGACTGGTTTTCAACCAAAGCCTTAAAGACTTTGAAGAGGCCAAAAACTTCAGACTTGTGTTTCAGGAAGTAAACCCAGCAATACCTAGAAAAGTCATCTATGAAATTCAATGCATATTTGGCCTAACTCATGGACATATGAGGGAATGGGACAGAAACATCACCATGGATCAACTCAAGAGGTGCAGAGGTTCTCTCATGACTAGCTCTCTCAAATTTATGCTCTGGGTGTTTTCCTAGGATGCAACCTTGGCAGACTCCTTTGGAAAATTTTATCTTTGGTAACCCTATGACCATCTCTTTTTCACTAAGATTAGAAAGCTACTTGTAATTTAGGTGGCCAAATATTTCATGCCAAAGCTTGCTTGCCTCATTAGCATGAATCAGAAGAGCAGAGGGGTTTGAGTAGGGTAGGAAGTGTGAGAACATATATACCTTCGAAGTATGATTTGCAACTCCTTTTGCAATGACTTTACCACTTGAGATCTCTATGATCTCAACTTCATCAGGGGAGAATATGACCTTCTTTGGAGACCCTGTGTGGGTCATCTGATACACTGATAAGAGGTTAGAGGCAAGACCTGGAACATACAACACATTGCTGAACTTACCATGATCAAGGTCAATCCTCCCTTTGCCCAAACTTTCAGTGAGAGAGTCATATCCCAGTATTATTGGTGGGCCTTTCGACATGTCAAGTGAGGTGAATGACTCCTTGGTCGAAACCATATGTCTTGAAGCTCTGGAATTAATGATGAAACTGGGTGAGCTTGATGTGCCAACAACCAATGCATGAACTCTCTCTCTGTCTTCTGAACTTGATCATCCTTCCCTCTTCTTTGAGCTGTCTGGAAGGGAGATTCCATTCTTCTCTAGGAGTTGGGTCAGCATGTCTATTTTCTTATTCATGTAGGAGCTCTCAGAATGATTACCCTTACTGCAGTATGTGCACTTGCTCATTTCTCCTTTGTTCTTCTTCTTCTGGTAGTTCTTCTTGGAACCTTGAGGCTCCTCCGGAGACTCGTTCTTATCTCTCTTTTGCTCAAGTGGATTTTTAGCTTTCTTTTTGCTTTTTGAATCCACACTCAAATATCCAGTAACCAGAGCTTGGTCTTTGGATGGTTTGATGGTGCCCATCATCACCAGCTTATCTTGTTCTTGTGTGAGAGATTCCATGAAATCTGCAAGGCTAGGCTTCTTCCAAGTTCGAGATGTCAACTTTGTGGCATAGAAGGTCGAAACAAACACTGAATAGTCAGGGCCAAGCTTCGAGAGTATGGCCAAGACCAGCTGATCATCCTTCTTTTCGATCCCACATTGTTTTAGCTGCAAAACAAGTGCTTTGAACTTGGAGAAATAGAGTTGCAGGGATTCAAAGCTATTTGGACTTAGGGAGATCAGTTCATTTTTTATTTGATGTCCCCTCATCTCATATATATTTCCAAAAAGATCAACAAGATTCTCCCATACTTCATTCGGTGATGTTAATCCATCAAGATGGAAAAGGAGGTCTCCGGATATGCTCAGACACAGGAGACCATAGGCCTCATCCTTCCTATTGTGCCATTTTATCTTCTCTGCAGCTGCATTGGGATCTGCTTCTGTTGCCATAGTCACTCTGTAGAGACCTTTCACTCTCAACAGTATCTCCATCTCTGCTTTCCATTCAAAGAAGTTAAATGGAGTCAAGATGATCTTCTGAGATTGATCCATAGCTCAAAAATTGTCCCGGCTGTCAGTAGAAGGCTCCCAGTCACTGATGTAAAACCTGCAAAATAAATTGGAAGGAGAGAAATCGATATACAAAGGATTTGATACCATGTGGAAATTGAACCCAGTGATATAACAATTACACTCACAACAATTATCAATTGTACATGCAAAATCACTCACAAAAGAGACTGAATATGGAGCTAAACACTAAACTGTATTGAATAAGTGTACAATAGCCAACCTTGTGAATTCATATGCTGCCACAATAAATTGTTACATAATGGATTTGAATGCATGAAGAGGCAATTCGAATCTAGTCAAAAGCAGTCTTACTAAATCTAGGCAAATCCCCCATAGGTGTATAAAGCAGTTTCCAAAACTGTCAAGGAGATCACGAATTGGCAAAATCAATTAGGAAAGCTAAAAGGTAATGGAAGGACAACTCATACATGCTTTTCATAGGATAAAAGAGTGGAGGATGTGGAGGACAAAAAACTAGTTAACCTCACCTAGTCAAACTTTCCCAATTGCCTTAAAGCACTGAAAAAGCAGGCAATAAAGCAGAAAAAGAAGAAGGGCGCTAGGAAGGCTAGGAATAAAGTAGATTTGATTCCATGAGATTTTCCAGGTGCTCCATGAGTCAAAATTAGCAAGTTTGACCATTATGGATGTGTAGATGACGGCTTGCATAAGGTGGAACATGGAAACAAGGCAAATAAGACAAAAATCGATTAATTAATGTCTAAGGTAGCTAACTATGGGTTGATTATTCTAACATTTCTAAACCTACCCAACCCCAATAAACCCTGAAGCAATATATCTTACATATGAAAATTGAAAAAATAAACTAAAAAACACATTTTGTGATAGATGGCGGGAAAAACCAGCAATTAGAATATGACATATTCTACATAAAAGTCGTATCCATTACCAAAAACCCATTCCCTTCCATTTCCTTTTTCTTGTTTTGTATACTTGGGGACAAATGATATAGAGAAAAGAAGGAGACAAAAAAGAATTTCCTCCCCCTACATGCGTGGTGGAATTTCCTCTTGGTGCAAGAGGATAAGAAATTTTAAGCATGCAAGGAGGTCTAACCCCCTTGGATTTGGTTGATTGATGTTCGCTTTTCAGTTCGATAATACAAGAAGCATTGCTAGTTTAGATATTACCTAGTTAATGGTTTTCACCCAAGTTTAAGGAGGCATATTCACAATTCAAGTGATCCTTTTCTCTTGTTTGCTCACCAAAGGAATTTACAACAAACCATAATTGCTTACAAGTTTTTTTTCACTTCGTAAATGTAAAAACTGATTTTTGGTCATTATTCCTCATTTTAAAATTTCTGGTTTAAGTAGTCTAAGTGGGCACTTAAACTAAATGAGGAAATAAACCAATGCCTTTACTTTCCTTTACTTGCTTCACCTCTATATTTGCTCAATTTATTTTGAGGTTGATAAATTATTAATCAATATGAAAGAATTTGTGTATAACCATAGTAAACTAAGCTATAACCCTTATATGCTTAGTGTGCCTCATGTGCACCTTACCCTTTTCCTTGTTTTTTAGTTTGCCCAAAATCAAGTGGCCGCTCTACACCTATTTGGCCTAATTTCCCTATCTTAGTGAGCATTGCTTTGTAATGAGTTGGCTTGTTTCCTAGGGTTTGTCCTTTTAGATCCCTTCCCTCTTAAAGGTCATCTTGCCTCCTAGTTGGTGAGTGTAGTTCTCTTATTCCTCACTCCTAGGTCAAGGGAATGCCTTTTTCCTCCTTAGGTTAGTGGAATCCTTCAAAATTATAGAAACTCCATAGGAGAGTTCCCTTCAACCTTCTCCTTCATAGAAAAATGATGCTCTTGTTGTTTCATTCTAAACCTTTTTATTCCAAGGGAAGGTTGTTAAACCTTTCCCCTCTTGAGGAAATTTGATTCCTTTGTTTTTTTAACCTTTTCCCCTTAAACTTCTCTAAGCCAAACTGCCCATGATCTTTCTTAAGGCCTCTCCTATTTTTATTTGCTGGGGTCACAGAATATTTATTCACCCTGATGCCCTTTGACTTGTATTCATATTGCTAAACCTCACCCTTTTGTGCAACATAAGCCTTGATAGGAGGTGTTCTGATTGAAATGAATTGCCCTGAAGCTAAATTTGAAACATCTTGCTTCTTTGGAGAAGGTAGCACTAGTGCAGTCACACTCTGTAGCTTTTGTTCTTCCAATTTTGGATGAGCTAATGATTCAGTAGACATTTTAGCGTGTACACTCCTCTTATCCTTATCTCCAATATTCCATTTATCCATATGCTTATAGGTAGGTATCTGAACACTAACTCACATCACCATCCTGCACAAAAACTTCGGTGTCATAAGCACACTTGCTGTTGGAATTTAATTCATGATACATAGCTCTACAATCCTAGTGAGAAAAACCCTTACTAAAACTGACTAAATACCTCTCAAAATAGTGCACTATCAGTTAGACTCAGAGACCTACACTATACTCTCTAGTGCAAACACTGCATTAAATGGAAAATCTCCCAACAATGGATCATTATGTGTTAATCTGCATAAATATTAGAATTCTGGAAATGGTAACATCATGTAGATAGCAGCACTAGATCATACATAAATTTATTACTCAGATAAGAAGTTACAAAACCAACAGCTCAAAACTGAATGTCTCACACACTTGCCATGCCTTTCTTTTATAGAGTATGAAAGGCTATATGGTTTACAAAGATAACTTCTCCAATGGCGTGCCTAGATTAGTAGAAGAAACCCATAACCCATCTAGTGTTGTGCCTCAAATAAGAGAAGAAACCCTAACCCCAACCTAGCCCCCCCTGTATAGACAATGTTGCCTAAATTAGAGCACACACTAAAAAAGACTAGATGCATCTTCTTTCTTGGAGATAATGCCCTACCTAATTATGGATATTTCTTGATCCATGTGCCCCATGTAAACATACAATACCAACTAACTAAAGATCAGAAGGCATGTTCTAAATATGGAAAAAGCTAAAGATAATCCTGCTTATAAGGATAGCACATGCATGCTGTAATTTTTAAAGCATGCATGCGCCTCTAAAGGAGAATGACATTTGGAGCAAGAAGGTAAAGCCAACCTTGCTTTGGAAGAAAGGTGTTCACCAAACCAAGGTGCTCCCTTTTTCATCTTGATTTTCCAGAATCTTCAACATGTACAGCTTAAATTGATGGCTTCAGCAAGGTACCAACACTTGGCATTGTCTTAATTTGCCTTTTGTTTTATGCAAGTAGATGAAGAACTTATTGCTACAGGATGAGCTCACTTTACAAAAAGCCTTGGCCTTGAGAATGTAAATGTTCCTTTCTTAATGAGAAGTTGGTCTCTTTCTACTCTGTGTATGATAAAATTTGCAAGGCTATAAGATATAAATATTGGTCACAGCCATATGATTATTTGTGGGTGCTGCTTTCCATGCTAAAAACACCTCGGAGGATTGGATTTTTTATGAGATTCCATTTGTTTGTTGATTTATATTAATGTAGTTACTCAAAGAGTTTATGTCCCGGTTGATGAGCATATGCAAGTTATTGATGCAGATGGAAGTAAAATTAGTACAATTGATATCTTCCTTGACTTCTAAAGTTTCTATTTAAATATTCATCTTATGTACCATTTAATAGTAATAGGACATGCACTTGATTTATTTAGTATTCGGCGGATTTTTGTTTATGATCATATATTGGTAGAGTCCAACAATATTTGTTACATCCATCCTTGCTTTCAACTGATTATGGAGTTCTTTGTTCTAAATTGCATAGGTTCCTCATTTATATTGTATTGGAGATGCAAATGGGAAATTGATGCTTGTTCATACTGCTAGTGCACAAGGCATCTCAAGAAAGTAGCTGATTGTGTGTTTAAAACTGGTTTACATTCTAGGAGTCATGTAATGTTAGCTTCCTCTTGCAGATTTGGAAATTAATATCTAAGTTTATTTTAGTTTTAATACTTATGAAACTTTATATTGCAGTCATTGAGCATATTTCTGGGAGGGACAATGTCCCTAACCACTTGAGTATTCTAGCAGCTTGCTTCATGCATCCAGAGATTAGTATGGTTGGCTTGATAGAGGTAAAATGAAGAAGCTATGTTGTGATTTTTCATCCATGCTGATGCCTTGATTATTCGATTGAGGGAACACAACAAATGCATTAAAACAGTATATATTTATAAGATTGCAGTAACTGCAGTTATTCTGCATAATGAAAGAATACAAAATAATTAATGTTTTCCATTTAGGCCTTAATTCCTCATAGCATAGCTTGTGATTGGATATTGATTGCTCCATATTCTTTTTGGATGATCAATACCAGTGTTTATATGGTATGTTGTATTCCATATATTGAATTTCAAAAAGCATTATTGTCTTTTGTTTTTTTTCTATATGGAGCAGTTTGCACAATCTTAATTATTTTGAGCCTTTGCTTCAATTGTGAAATGAAATTTGGCCTTGTAATATGCTTTTCTTGCTTAACACATGTACTATATCCACATCAGCATGCTCTCTAGAGTCTATTCAGCATCACTAAGCCCAACAGGATCAAAACTCCAGCCGACAGCTCTTTTGAATCCATTTTTGGAACGTTGATAGTCTTCAATAGACTGAATTATCTCGTGTTCATTGTTCATAACAAAGGGACCATATTGAACCACTGGTTCATTCAGTGGGTGGCCCCCAATTAGGACAAACCTGAAGGGAATGTTTGACTTGTTCCAGATACTCAATCCATTGCCAGAGCCCAACTGAACAGTGTGGTGAGCACCAATAGTTGATGACGCAAGATTTCCAAAAATTGTGTCACCTTCTAAAACATAGACAAATGCATTCCAACCCTTTGGAACAGGTTGGTGAAGAACAACTCCTGGCTTCATTATGAAATCCAGGTACATTGTTGGAGTTCAGGTATATACAGGTGACTTGATACATAGTTGTGCGCCTCTTGTTGGAAATCAGGCATGTTGGTTTTGTGTGCCCATGGATCGACATGGATCTCATCCATTGGATCATCTCCAAGTTTCAAGAAGCAATAGGGCTATTCAAAACCAAACAGATCTACTAGGACAAGTTTGCAGTCAGATTTAGTGCTCTTCCTGCCCATATTTACTGCTGAAAACATCCTTGTTTTTCTGCCAATCTACTACCAGTTTACAGGCCTCTAGAAATCTAAGAATTCATGCTGTAGATAGGTATTTGTAGGCTTTGAGTCTTCCATAAATACAAGGAATAGAACACTTATAGACATGTTTGAAAAGGCATCATCAGTCTGATTTGTCACTTCTATTTTGCCCAAAATTTTATGGAGCAAAATATCCCTGTGTCTTTATTCTCCTGTGTCTTCTTGTGTCTTTTCTGTTCTTGCCTCAGTCTATTAGCACTTGATGAAAATATCCCTAAGCCTTGTAATGATGATATAGCCCTATGATAATGATAAAAATTGGCATTTAGGTCTTTCATGTTGATATAGCCCTGTGATAATGATAAAAATTAGTGTGGGCTTATGGGTGATAGAATTATTTTTTCCTGTTATGATATGGTCTTTAGTGATGGAATATTGTTTTTGTTACTCAAGGTTTCAGAGTTCCAACTGGGGGCATTGACTGAAATTAGTGAAGAGTTTGGTGTTGAGTCCCTGATGGTCTGGTGTGAGCAGATGAAGGATGCACTCAAGGACACGCCTCTGAGGAAGGATCATAAATTGGAATTACTCCATTCCAGTACTGTAACCTTTTTACAGAATTGCCCAACTTTCTCATCTGACTTGCCAATATACAGAAAATGTATATTCCTAATATATAGGAAGGAATACACAGCAATAAAGGCCTCCAATATTTAGTATTTTGGTTCCCAATCAATTTTTATAGGAATTGGTGAAACTTTAGCCTTAAATATTTGAAACACTTCCAACCACTTTGCTGGATTTCATTGGGAAGCACATTTATTTTGAACTTGCAACTTTCCAAGGGCTCCAGAATTACAGATGCTGATATAAATATCCTGTATGCAGTATGTGAAGCCCAAGGTTTACACACTGAACTATGGAATGGCCTTTGGCCAGGCAGTAATGATTCTGTCACTTGCAGCCAAGAGAAATCATGCTCTTATGCCTAGCTCAACAAGTAAGTGTACTATGTGAGTCTCTACTTCATTCAAGATTATGCAGTTTCTCAATAAGTTGAAGGGCACAGTCATAGCTTGTTGCAATATGGTCTGCTGGAACTTGAAATTAAGATATCCTATCAAAATCCAAGGGTTAGTCATACGCAAGTGTCAGAAGCATAGTTGAAAATGTTAATAATATTTGTGTTTTTTTTCTGGTAATTTATGCGATCTTAGTAGGTTCATATATCTAGTCATTCTTTGTTAAAAAACATGCTGATGATCTGTAATTTTTCTATCATAGCAAAACTACACCTTCTATTAGTGAATAAAACCAGTGGTTCTTCCATCGATATGTATATCAAGGTAATATTTTTCCCTTTTTTTAAGATGTTACCTAAGAAATCTTGAAAGTTGTTCTTAAGTAACAGGTAAATGCTCACTTAGCTCCTTTTAAAGGAATGCTTAATACTTATATATTCATCTTCTTCTATTTGTAAATGTATTCATCTTCTATTTGTGTTTAATGCATCAATTAAAGAGTTAAATGTAAGTGAAAACTGATTCAGATAATGGTGATTTTAATTTGTGTTGTAAAATGATGGTAATTGATTAGTTGTTAAACAAAAGTTTATAAAGGATGGAATTAATGGAATTTGACAATGCATGTAGGACCAAGGGAATCACATTTTTTAGCCTATTGATATGCCAAATTGAGTCCTGAAATCCCACATGTAACCTTCTCCATGACAAGAATGTAGGTCGTTACTTACAATTCGATGGCCTGATATTTTATATATATATGAGAGAACATACCTAAAGGAGAGTCTTAGAAACAATGAGCATATCAAGAGTTTTGATAGTCTTAGAAATAATGGGCTTAGCTAGGATGCCCGGAAACCCTTAGCAGGCTGCCCATGGCCCTGCTAGGGCTTTCTGCTATTTACCACAACTTTTACATTAAATTGTATATACTATTGGTGCATTATCCTACAATACTCCAACACCCCTTCTTAATGCTACAATAACAACAAAAACATAAAACTAAAATTTCTTTGTAAGTAACTTCACTTTCCAATTCCATAGTTCAAAATCAATAAGGAATTCCATCTAGCTGTCTCATCACCCTCACAAGGGTAGTATTCTGGAATTTCTGAACACCTCTAATTCCCTAACTCCCAAGTTAGTGCAATTCTTTGAATTCCCGGAAGTTCCTGATTCCAAAACTCTCAAATCTAGTTCTGAATTTGTGAATTACTTGGACAACAGTCCATGCTTTGTTAAATCTTCTCTGTTGTGTTCTTATGCTCGTAGGTACAATGACAATTAGTATGTTGCAGTTGAGTTATATCTGTCTAAGAACAATTTCATTCTCAAATCAAATGTTCTTGCTTGTCTTTGAATCACTATATAGGTTGTGTAGGGTTGTGTCCCTTTCTCTTCTTTCCTTCCACCTTGGTTTGAATACTTTGTTATTGTGTTCAAGTCCTATTGAAACATGCCCATAAATAATTTTGTTCCTCAAAAGAATCTGTTATGTTTAAAAATCTGTGAGAAATGATGTTGTAACTTGTTCTTCATGTGCATGAACACTTGCTACTCAAAATGTGTTTTTGTTTTCACAGGGCTTCCATTATCCTACCAAAGACATTTCATATGACAATGAGTTTGTTGTAGTTACCCCTTACTGTGTCTAGCATGCTTTGGTATTCATGTTACCCGACTCTCTCCATGCTGTCTGCACAAAGTTTCTGCAGACATATCTTTGTCTATAAAATCATGGCCTTTAGGGTTACTGTATACAAGTATTCATGATGCATTCAGCTCAGGGTATCTGCCTTCATCAATGATTGTCGAACTTTGAGTTAATTCCAATTGTATGCAAGATTTCTCTATTGTGCATAGATTGTAAGATGCTTCTTTGATGGCTGCTGTGGGAATTTCCTCTCCATCATTGTGTTGAACGAATGGCTTTGATATTTTCCTATTTTAATTTTCAATACAGGCTTACTAATGGCTTTGATATTTTCCTATTTTAATTTTCAATATAGGCTTACTAATGGCTTTCAATTCTATTTTTATTGAAAAATGCAATTTGAAGTTTAGGAAATTTGCAGTTGACAATTACAAGACTTTTAAATCTCCCCCTCTTTGAATTCTCGTAATAATATTAAACTTTGAACTTTTAGTTATTGCTGAACAGATGGATCTTTATTGACATGAAACACAAAATTAAAAATTAAAATTTTGTCAAGGACACTCACAAGGTCCTCTTTGGGTCTTTTGAGGTGCCATATCCTATTTTTAAATATCTTGAAAATCACAGAAAATGTATATTCCTATAAATATCTTGTATGCAGTATGTGAAGCCCAAGGTTTACACACTGAACTATGGAATGGACTTTGGCCAGGAAGCAAAGATTCTGTCACTTGAAGCCAAGGGAAATCGTGCTCTTATGCCTAGCTCAACAAGTAAGTGTACTATGTGAGTCTCTACTTCATTCAGGCTTATGCAGTTTCTCAATAAGTTCAAGGGCACACTCATAACTTGTTGCAATATGGTCTACTGGAACTTGAAATTAAGATATCCTATCAAAATCCAAGGGTCACTCATACGCAAGTGTGAGAAACACAATTGAAAATGTTAATAAGATTTGTGTTTTTTTTTTTCTGGTAATTTATGCAATCTTAGTAGGTTCATATATCTAGCCATTCTTTGTTAAAAAATATGCTGATGAGCTGTCTTTTTTCTATCATAGCAAAACTGCACCTTCCAGTAGTGAATAAATCCAATGGTTCTTCCATCGATATGTATATCAAGGTAATATTTTTCCCTTTTTTAAGATGTTACTTAAGAAATCTCGAAAGTCGTTCTTAAGTAACAGGTAAATGCTCACTTAGCTCCTTTTAAAGGAGTGCTTAATACTTATTATAGGCCAGCTGATGAAATTATGTATTCTTCAAGCAAAAGAGTTGGACGTAAATACACAGTATTACATTGAATTACTGGCAAAAGGAATTGGCAAAACACAAGAAGAGATTGCAAAGGATATTCAAAGATCAAGATACTTTTTCCCATAGGAAGCAATTGATTATGGTATTGCAGATAAGATCCTCCCAAAACAAGGTTTGGTCATGGAGAAAAGGGTAAGCATTAACCATTTTTAATTCATTTATACTAAATGTCTTACCTTAAAATTTAACCTAGGTTTGCAGGATTGTTGTTGAACATATTCTACACTTCCTTCTCATTATGTTCTTTTCTTTGATTCTACATTGATAAATCTTTTCATTATGTTTAATGACTTGCAGAACTATGATGAGATGCTTTCTCAATCAAAAGCTGCACAGATGAAATCTGGAAAGGCTGGCCCACTGGCTGCTCCAGCAGGCAGGCCCTAGGTATAGATCATTGATATGAGTTACCTTTTCCAGTTAGCATGAGTTGTTCAGAGATTGCTACAACTATCATTGTTGGAAGAATTTGTATAACCTGAAAGATGTATCTTAATACGGCCCTTATCAATCTATGTTATTTTCTAGCATGCATACAGTGCTTTGTATATTGTCAAAATTGCAATGAGCTTCTTGACAGGTTGTAAACAAACATTCAAGGAAATAGGATTAAATGCCTAATGAAAGAAAGCACTCTAGAAAATGTAAATCATGTATTTCATTGATCTTCTATGCATCTGTGATCTGTTGTTTATATTGTCAGATTTTACTTAATTACACATCTTGTTTGTGTGTTTTGAATTTTACTGCATAAATGATTTTAAGCCCTACATTTTATGTGAACTCTTCACCCATCATCAGGGAAACCAACTGTAAGATAGAAAGCAGTTTTGAGTGGGCTTGTATAAGGTAGGAGGGAAATTCAGGCTATATACAAGGTAGAAGGGAAAGAAGAGGAGGATACTGTCCTCCTCTCCTTTCCCTTCTACCTTATATATATTATATAGCCCTGTCCTACCTTACACATAGCATATGACTTTCCCTCCTACCTTATATTAATAAATAGGTGCACTCCTCATTTGCAGCATTGCTTTCCAACTGATTGGTTTCCCTGATTATGAGTGAAGAGTTCACATGAAACGTTGGGTTTAAAATCTCTTATGCAGTAAAATCCAATAATCACATAAGCAATATGTACACCTGTAGATATCTACATTCTAATATAATTATAGCCTATTGCAAGCCATTTTCCCTTTTTTCCATGAATCTTTTAGTTTGGAAACAATGTTCGTTGCTTGTTTATTCAGCAATCCTAACTCTTGAATAGAAAATCAATTTAGTTGATGCAAAAAACTCTTTTCATTGAACTTGATACACTTGAAAACTTATGTACATTCATGGGTTTGGGTTTCCTTTTCAATTATTAATGCTATTGGTGTAGAAAAGATAAAACTTAGCATTGTCTTGGGTATTTAGATCCACCCGACTGTCATGAATGAAACAAGGTTGTAAGATTTAATTTTGTTTGATCCTCTCATACACATTGGGCTTAATCAAACTTTGGTTTTGGATAAGATTAACCATATCACAAGATAAACTCCTTTTCTTTCCAAGAAAATCCTCATAGGATTCTCCCCCTCTTCCCTGGAATATCTTGATGGACGGCAGCTCAACAACTAGCTGTAATGGTGGTTGGTAACTTAGTCAGACTCAGCAGGACTTGAACCTCAGCCAGACTAGAACTAGAGACCTTACAGTGAACTCCACCTTGAAACATCCTATTTGAACTAATTGAGATAACCCATTGGGCTTCACAAGGTGAACCCTTTCCATATGGTCAAACCATATTGGGTTTCAGGTTCATTTACAAACTGAAAATGAAGCTGGTGAAGACGATTATGACTCTAATCCAACCACAAAAGTTTTAATGCCAAGTCTACAAGATAATTTCTGTACACTAGATTGGGTTATGTACCATAGTGCTTTTGAAAATATGTTGTTGGAGATATTTTTATTTAGTTTGGTTGGTTGCTTTGTTAGAGTCACACCTCCATAATTTGCCTTGAATCTATGTTGAAGAAAATTTGTCAGTTTGAAGACTAAATTTGAAATTGTTCATAATGTTACCGGTGTTTAGTTATTTGGCTCATATTTTTTAGCTGACTTTGCTTCTCCATCTTTTTGTTTATGTCTTCTGACCAACTTTCTTGTTTGTCACAACCCTCGATTTTTTTTTCTTTTCCCCGTAGATGATAAAGAATTTGTTTGAGTAAAACTTAGCTAGGAACTTGGTGATGAGGTAGACATCTGAACTGGAAATACAATCTTCAACTAAAAGGTGGCCTATTTTGACATCATGAATTTATGCTTTAAATGCTCACAAGTTCATTGGATAAATGGATGCCAACTCGACTCGTCCATTCCTCTTGTTAAATTCATATTGTTTTTAATCTAAAAAGATTAATAGTATGCATTGAAGATTCCAAATCAATTTTGTTTCTGAAGTTGTACAATCTCCTAGATACCAAAATGGTGCTTGGATTAAAAGTCCGTGATGGAAAGAAGCAGTTATAAATGGTGTAAGTTTCATTTTTGAACCCTTCTTGGGGAAAACACACTAATGTTTGAGATTGGTACAAATAAACCCTCTCTTATTTGTTTTGACATCATGTGATACATTTTAATTACTAATAAAGTGATTTTCCTAAGGGCGTCTATCAAGTGTCGCCCTTTCTTGTGTTTAGTTTTTTTTTCCTTAGGTATAAATATAAAGGGGTATAAAAAATGTAAATGAAAAAATGGATACATGCAATATATAGGGAAAATAGGGGTTTTTTAAAATTGGCAAGGCATATTGGGAGGGGGTTAAAAAATGATTTTGGGAGGTATTTTCCAATATTTTTTGAAAATAGAGATATTGTTTCATATGCCACGGACGAACGTGCTATGGCATGATTTCACTAAGTGAAGACTCATTTCATAGTTCATCTTGGGATGTTCTAAGACTCATAATACGCTTGCATTTCAAATTCTAGACCATTTGGAGTTAGTTGGAACCCCCTGCGATCTTGACTAGTAAAGCTCAAAAATTGCCAAATCGCACTTTTCTCCAAAATTCCAGTTAGGTACATTACAGTGGTATCAGAAAATGGTCCTTTCACTTGTGCATTGGATGAACAATTGAATAGAATAAATTTCAACCATTTCTTCTACTGATGATGAGGAAGAGTAATTTTCTACCTATGTGGAAGAGGAATGTGAATGGTATGAGGAAGAGGTCCCATCATACAATATTTCATATTACTTCACACTTAGGGATGATGGAAACTCATGTGAGAAAATATATGAAGAATATCCACCTATTTTCAGTTCATTATATGACCAAATGTACAGTGGGAAGAATCCAAAAGAATCTCTTGAGATTTCCTAAACTATTGTGCATTGAATGATGAATGCTTGAAGACTATATCTTTTTTATCATACTGCAATGCTCCAATAGGATGATTTTTCTTGACCCCTGGGAGAGGTCTAGTAAATAAAATATTGCACAAATGGTGAATGACATGTGTAATAATGTGGGGACTATATGTTTTCTGTTCGAGCTAAGATTGATGAGGAGAGTATGGATGTGCACCCTCAACTTTCCATAGTCAAAGAAAGGAGTCATGAGTGACCTAGTTATTCGAGTGGTAAAAAAGAATAAGAGTTCCATGAGTAGGTTCTAAAGTCTCCCCAACGTGACTCTGAAAGAAGCAAGCACTCAAATCTTACTGATGGGGGTTGTGCAAATCAAAGAGCATCTATTGATGGATGCTTGAATTGTGAAGGAGTACCTACTAATGGGTACTCACAACTCTATGTTGGTGACATAGAGTTCATATTTGAAAATGTTGTTGCAAGCCAAAGTTCTCATAAGCTTGAAGATTAAGACCTTGTAGTAGATAAATAATAAGTAATATCGACTTTCCCATCACCACTTGAGCTTCAAGAAGTTGATCAAATTAAGAATAAAGAAGAAGAGGAGGTCCACTCTCATGAACCATCCTTCATTGATGGGTATTTGAAGATGGGTGAACGGAATATCTATGAGGCCCTTAGCGTACTCCATGACACTCAAGCATTGGTGTCAAATTATTGTTGGAAAGTTTCTTCATCTGAGGAGAAATTCTTCCTTGAAGACATGGGAAAGATTCAAAGAGCAATGTGCAACATCGGAGGTAATTTCATTTCTTTTCTTTTTGATAGAAAAAAATTGGTTTAGCTCAATGAATGGTTACATGAAGCATACTTGAGTAACAATGGGGACATTCATAAGCTCAAAATAAAAAATGAGCAACTTCTTGAGAGGCTTCAAGATACTTGTTCTTCCACCTATGTTTCATATTGTCATAAGGTAGATTGCTTGGAGGATTCTCATGACATGATGGATCATGAGAAACATGGAAAATTGTAGGTTTTTATGTGTTTGAAGATTATCTTGATGAGATCCAATCACTTGTTGTGGTGGAAGAGGAACTTGAGATTCCTCTTGATAATAATTAGACACTTTTTACATAAACGCATGATTCCACTACCTTGTCTGGAACTAATCTATGAGGAAATTTTTAGGGAGGTGCATGATCCTACCCATATGAGGCCTTCACATGATGAAACTTTTGCATTCAAATCATTTGGGTGAGTTAGTTAATTATCCTACATCCTACACTTCCATATTTTGCAACAATAATCCTAATGAAGTATGGGTGAAATCTTTATTTTTGATGGTTCCACATGAGGAGTATGAAACTTATCTCTCTCCTTTTGATGATGACCTGACTAGAGCACCATATTCTTTACCTTTGTAGCATCATCATTTGTTACATTATGATGATACACATCTATATGGATGCACATATGATGTTCACTTGAGTCACTTGAAGACTCGTGATTTTCCTTACTCCTTGCTTACCCCTATAGAGCCTTCACATGATGAAATGTTTTCACTTTCTAACCATTTGGAGGAGTTAGTTTATTATCCTACATCCTACGCTTCCATATTTTGGCAGCATTCATCCTAATGGGGTATGGGTAAAATCTTTCTTTTTTATGGTGCCACGTGAGGACTATGGAACTTCTATATCTCCTTTTCATGAGGACATGAATCTATCATGATCCTACCCCTATGGATACTTCACATGATGAAATTTTCACTTTTTGATCATTTGGGTGAGTTGGTTCATTATCCTACATCCTACACTTCCATATTTTGCAACATTCACCCTAATGAAGAATGGGTGAAATATTTTTGTTTGATGGTGCCACATGAAAAGTATGAAACTTTCATCTCTCCTTTTGATCATGACATGACTAGAGCACCATCTTCTTTAGATTTGTAGCAACATCCTTTGTTACATTATGATGATACACATCTATATGGATGCACCTATCATGTTCACTTGAAGGCTCATGATTTTCCTTGCTCCTTGCTTAGTCCATTTAACGTTGGAGTAACTTCATCTAACACTTGGGTGAATATATATATAATGTTAGAAACATCCTTTTTTTTTAATTTCTTATTGATATACATATTCATGGGAAGGGATGATTTTAGGGGCGAACTATAGCCCATATGAGAATTTCTTTAAAATCCCTTGAAAAAAAAAGATACAATTAAGTATTTCTTTAAATCTTGACTTATTGTAAAATATTCATTGTATTTCTTCTTATATTTGAAATACTTTTAAACATCAATTGCATTATAAAAATCACCTTGTTTTAAACTTATTGCTTTGATAACCTAAAAAAATTAAACTTGTTACTCTCATAAAAATAAATATTTTAATAAAATATTTTTAAGAATTTTTAAAATTACACTAAAATATTAACTTGTTTTGACCTTGTTACTTTGATAAAATATTTTTAAGATTACAATGAAACCACATATCAAAGTGAGGTATAAGATTACCATGTTTTAAAATCTTAATACTTTCAAAATTTATCCAAAAAATGCATATTCTTAATTTATTTTTATTAAAAATTATGTAATAAAAATACATCATCAAAATCAATTTTCTATATTTAGTGCAACAACCTATCCAACTATTCTACAAATCAAATACGATTTAGTACTAATAATTTTTGGCTTTAAAAAATAGTGTGCTCGTATATATTTTGAACTGAATGTGGCACAAAAGCATGATTGTCACGTTACTTGTTCATTGCTGCAGAGCATTCCATTTTTGTGACCATCATACAGTTAGTTTGTTGTTCTATCCCGAACACATAATTTTGCTGGTCTAGTGTGGCTCACCAATTATCACTATACCAAGACCAGCCAACTAGTCCTGTGAGTTACCATACTATATTCGTGATCGCCATGGAGCTAAGCTATACTCTCATCATCTCATGTATCTGTTTTATAATGAATTTTTCGTATAAATATTTGAAGAAGGAAGTCTTCCAACAACAGAAGATTATTATGGAGACTCTTTAACCAATGGGTGATGGATTGCTATGAGAAATATGCTTTACTGATAATCACCACCTCAAGCATTGCAATGTGTGAGAAGTTTCTAATTGTAATTACCTCAAGCATTGCAATGTGTGAGAAGTTTCTAATTGTAATTGTTTGATGTAAACTTGAAATGGGTAGAATTGAAAATAAATGGATTTCACAATCATGTTTCTCAAGTCTTGATTGGTCTCTGAGTTCTCATTCTCAAATGCTCCATTCTATATCATTAGTATTCAGTGGACCTCAGTTATTGTATCCCATGTAGAATGGGGTATTCAGTGCAAAAGTTATTTCCAATCATGTCAATTGAGAAGACAATATCACATTTTTGGAGTAAAGTTTCCATGCCTTTTGTGGATGTAGATGAATTATTTCTCCTCTTTGCTATAATTGTGTTATGGTGTTACACCATCAGTGAGTTCAGTACTATGTTGGAGGTTGAAGTTTTGCATGTGTGGATGGAGAGGAGAGTGTTAATGTAAGGATCATTTTCCTTTTGAGTTGAGTTGTAATTGTGTTCTTTTATTTCCCAAAGACTTTGGGGAGTACTATTTTGGAGGTTGAATAGATTTTGGGGAACACTATATTGGATGTTGAATAGAAAATTTATTTATCAATTGTTAAAATAGTAAAAAAATGATTAATAATTGTTTAAAAAATTATTCTAAATTGAATGAAATTGTATATTTTAAATTAATCAATTAATTCAATGGTTTATTTCAAATAGAATTTTTATTATTCTTGTTTTACAATACTTTCTTGTTTGGCTTGACACTGAATTGCTAAGTTTTTTTAATAGATGTCTTATGAAAACTAAGTCCAAAGTTCAAACAGGACCTTAACCTCAAACCTTATTAGTGCACAACTTAAGTTGTGGAACAAAAGAGGAAATTTGAATATTGGAGCTTATCAAGTATATCAACCACTTTTTAAAATATGTTTGTAACAATGAATTTCTATGCTTACAATATTATAATTATAAAAATACTTTTAAAAATATGGTTATGATAATAATATTAATTTTTTTCTAATTAATTAATTTAGACAGATAGTTTCTATAAACAAGATTTGATGGTGGAGAATATTCATACTGGTGACTAGTGTTTAACTATGAAAGATCAATCATTTAATGCCATAACTTGCTTGCACTAAGTTATTAAGATATTAGCCGCAAGCCTGTGGCTAATTAGCAGTTCACTTGATATAAAGTCACATGTTGTAAATTGGAGATCATTTCTGAATGATAAGATTATATTACCCTTATCTCTACCCTTTAAAAGTGTATACACAGAAAATACCATTAAAGACATAGAATATATTCTTGATAACAGTTCTGTGTTTTCCTTCTTTCCGCAGAGGAAGGGGAAGGGTGTTTCAATATTCACCCACTCTCATCCTCCATGTTGTCTCAAGAGGCATCACTTTCCTGGACACTTCAGGCGTCTATGGCCCTTTCACCAACGAAGTCCTCGTTGGAAAGGTAGGACTTAAGTTGGATGCACATGCAGGCAAAATAAAGCGATAAGAGACAGAGAAAAGTTTCTATGAAAATAAGGGATTTTGATAGATTGTCAGAACTGAAAAGATTTATGTTAGGTTGTAAACAGAAGAATGCTCTTTCTACTTATCATCGCCAGGAAATTGAATAAGAATAAGAAATGTCCGTGCTAATCGATGCGAAGAAGTGGAATTAGAGAAATATTTGGACTGTTTTTTTCGGTTATTAGATGCAATAGAATTTGTGATAGTTGTGTGGATTTGAGGTTTGTTCCATCCGAGTACTATCTAAGTTCGCATCAATCTGGAACAACTCATTCATTACGAAATGTTTGATTTGTTGTGGTTTTTCTCTATTAATTTTTTTGGTATTGTTTTCTTTCTTTTCGGTTTTGTTTTCTTTTTTCTTTGAAAAATTCAGCTCCCGGATTTTACTTTACATTTCCTGGATTTTATTTTACATGTTGCAAACGTTTGTACACTTTCATTTAAAATTATATTTTTTTTTTCATCAGAAATGTAGAATCAAAATCAAATTAAAAAAATGCTAGTATATAAATTACTGTCCGAATAAATATATATGTAATGTCAATCCTTTAAAAGCCAAAAAAAAATCATAAAAACAAAAAAAAAATCATTTTACTTTGTAAGACAATGTGCCATGTGCTCATATGACAACATAAAGAAAAATTTCAATATGCAACATTGAAAATAATTATGAAAATTGGAACTGTGGAGAGGTATGAAGATAATTATGAAAATTGTAAACACAAAGAAAAACAAAAAATTACCATTTTACTTTGTCAAAACAATGTGCCATTTAGAGTGCTCATATGACAACATGATGAAAATTTCAATATGTAACTATGAAAATAATTATTAAAATTGTAACTGTGTGCAGATAGGAAGATAATTATGAAAATTGTAACTGTGTTGATAGAATAATGTAACTTTTAAATGAATCAAGGTTCATAAAATGTCTTATTATTTTAAATGTTTATAAAATTTTTAATTAATTATAAGATGAATATATATTTAATTAACTCATAGATTTTGAACATTTTTTATTTTTATATACATTCACAACAATTTTATATAAAAAAAATTGTTAAAAATAAAAATTTGCCTTACTATACTATCTTTTGCTTTAAAAGTTCAAATAAAGAACTAAAAACAAGAGCTACCACTGCTGGAATTTGGTTTTTATTTTATCTGTCAAAATATTTTTTTTAAAGTTTGACATTTTATATTATCCCTCATGAAAAGTTTTATTTAAAATTTTACCCTTCAAGAATGAATGTTTGCTAGAAATTTTATCCTTTATTAATGAAGGTTTGATAAAAAAATTTACCCTACAATAATCTCAATTCAAGGTGAAAATTTAAATAAATCATATATCTTAATAAATTGATCCCAAAAAACACAACTCCTGTGTTTCTCTTTACAGACTACACATACTATTGTTTTTACTAATGCTTGTTTATTTAAGAAGTGAGTAAATCGTGGGTGGAGTTATTCTTATTCTTGAATAAGTAAAGAGTTGGAAGACATATTTTGCATGTAGTTTGGGATTTAACCTTCCTAGTTATCAAGATGTTCTATGATTTGGACACTTTTGGAATATTAATTCTGCCCGTATATTGAAAAGAAAAAACAATGGCTTCATCGTCACAATGCAAAACTAGGCAAATCCCCTCTTTCCACGGGCTATCAACAACTAAAGAAAAAGATGGAAAAATCGCCTTAGGGTGAATAGTTCCTTTTTTTTATTATATTCCATCAACAGATTTAAAAGTTTAAAACGAATCTATTGAGAGATTGTTTGCCCCCATAACTGGTAGGTTAAGTCTATTCACACACAAAACTGAAAAGACAAGGTCATAGGTTAACTCTATTCACACACAGAACTGAAAAGACAAGGCCATAAGTTAACTCTATTCACACACAGAACTGAAAATACAAGGCCATAACCAAGAGTTAGATAGTTAAGAAAAATATGACTACAAGATCGAATTCAAATCTTTAAATATTACATTTTCAAAAACAAATTATCCAGAAATACTAGTTTTCCAAAAACTTAAAAAAAAAACCAGAATCCATCATTTTTGCAAACTATAAAAACGTGTCTATCCTTTTTTTTATGCGAAGTTCTTGAAGAAAAAAAATATGTAACTTGGTAAGTTTTTGATAATTACCTAGATAATAAGAGGTTTAAAACTACGCCCCCAATAGCAATGGTGGCAAAAAAAACCCTGTTCCAAAATAAATAATGGTGAGATTCTTAATCATTTTGATTTCTGTTAAGTGAGATAGGTTGATATAGGTTGTTAATATATGTATTTTGATTCTCAACAATGTACTACATTACAGAAAATATACACAAAATCACAATAGATTTTAAACAAACCACTATATTTTTAAATAAATTAATAGATTACCCTTCAGAAAAAATTATCTAAAATTTTTAACTGTATTTGACAGTCAAAATGCCCCATAACAGTCATTTTTCTTGTCAAATTCTAGCAATGACCCCTACCAAGCAATACCCTACTAGGTGTTTTTGGATTTGAAAAACCAAAAAAAATTGCGATTTTCACATTGCAAATGTAAATGAAATAATCTTATCATCAAGCACATAAAGATTGCACATCCTGGATTTAAACTAGATGTACTTGCATAGCCACAACCTATCCTAATTACTAGATGTCACTCCTGAACAATGGATAAAGAAACTCATGAAACAATGGCTCCACCATTGATGAGGGTTTCCTCGGATTCATTGAAGTTCAATGAAGGGTTTGTGGGGGGCATTTCAGAAAAGACAACACCCAATCCATTGTGTCTCTCTGATGGATTTAATTTTCTAACTGCAGTCTCATATTTGATGATAATTATGTTGTCGATGATTGAGTCATCGTTGTAGTACATGCCCAATATTTCTATGAATACAGACAGGTGTGTCCAGATAGGGACCCCATCCACCATTTGTCGGATAGACCCTCCCTCCACTTTCGTAACGAAATCTCTGGCTAACCCATGTGGTCGAGGTTTGGACGTGAATTAATGCAGAGTTGGTCCATCCAATTCGAATGGTGAGTTAATGCCTAGCTACCTCCTTGTTGTTCAAATCATTTACTCACTCAGACTCCTCTTCCAGACTCAAACAAGAAGATCGCCCAGATCCAACACTTGTACAGATTTCCAGTTTCAACAAATGACCAACAAGATCCAGTGAGTGGGAAAAGAGAGAAGTCGAGCAATATCATATCAGTATATCTTTCAACTTGATCTGAATCTAGGACTTAGCAATATTCGTGTAGGTTTTCTTTCTAGTTGTTGAAAAATAAATGATTTTATTAAGGGGTCTGTGCAAGAAGTTGAGGGTCTCTTTTGGCACATTAGATGCAATACAAAACTGAAAAAATAGACATCCATCAAATTGGATGGATATTTTGAGACACTTACACAATAAATCTTGCGATCAGTTAAAAATAAGAAATGTAGGAAATTGAATGACCTTTCCAAATATATAATTTTTTTCTATTGAAAATGTTGTTAACTATATAAAGTTAGATATTTTTTAACGAGAACTTTTTATTTTTGGGACAAATTATAAGGTATATGTTTTTGTGGGTGCGGTGTCTGAGTGTCTAATTGATGGAATAAACTTACGAAAACTGGTATACATATAGAGAACATATAGGACTAATGCACGACTATTTTTCCAATAATAAAAATAATATTTTTAAATTTGTTTTTAATTATCTAAGAGATCAAACCTCAAAAATGGTACGTCAATTGTGGGTGCAACGTTTGAATGTCTTAATGCAATTATTTGGAAGTGGGTTTTCTATAGCATGTATAGGTTGGTGTTCTTTAGTGCACCATATAATGTTTTTTTTAAATGGTTTAGAAATGAAAGAGATATGGACAAAACACCAACATTGTGTTTTTTGAGTTGAGTGATGACAGAAGATAAATAAGAAAAAAATAGAAAAAAATATGTATTCTTGTTAAAATTTACATATTTAGAATCTGCAAAAAAAACCATATTTGTTTCTAAAATATCATAAAAAATGGAGGTGTGCAGCATAATCAGATGAACCGCTAAACACGAGCATATTGGAAATTTGGATATAATGCTGAAATAGCCATGGTTTATCATACTCCAAGGCATAGGCATGTTGAATCCAAAGCAAAGTACAAAGCAAACACATAGGCATAGGAATTCCATGAAAGCATGGGTGGAGGCTCGACCTTGTCATTTGGTGGGAATTTTTTTTTGAATTTAACCAATACGTGAGTGCAATTTAGTAAATCCAAACGCGTGCGCAATTTAGTAAATCCAAACGCGTGCACAATTTATAAAATCCAAACACGTGCACGTTGTAGTTAACATCATTTTCATCATTATCATCAACACCATCGTCATCATCATCATCATCATAATCACCTTCATCATCACCTTCATCATCATCATCATCAACATCCTCATCCTCATCATCACCATGATCATTGGTCATCGCTTATCCTCATCATCATCATGATCATTGGTCATCACTCATCCTCATCGTCACCATGATCATTGGTCATCGATCATCATTACCATCATCATCCACATCGTCACCATGATCATTGATCATCGATCATCATCACCATCCTCATCCTCATCATCACCATGATCATTGATCATCGATCATCATCACCATCCTCATCCTCATCATCACCATGATCATTGATCATCGATCATCATCACCATCCTCATCCTCATCATCAGCATCACCTTCCTCCTCCTCATCATCATCATTATGAACGTCATCGTCACCATCGTCATCATCATGATCAACATCATCATCACCATCATCATCATCATCATCATCTTCATCCTCCTCCTCCTCCTCCTCCTCCTCCTCCTCCTCCTCATCATCATCATCATCAACATGATCATCATGATCATCATCAACATCATGAACATCATTATCACCATTGTCGCCATCATCATCAACATCAACATCATCATCATCATCATCATCATCATCCTCATCATCATCATCACCTTCATCATCATCATCATCACTATCCTCATCCTCATCATCACCATGATCATTGGTCATCGATCATCATCACCATCTTCATCCTCATCATCACCATGATCATTGATCATCGATCATCATCACCATCCTCATCCTCATCCTCATCATCACCATGATCATCGATCATCGATCATCATCACCATCCTCATCATCAGCATCACCTTCCTCGTCATCATCATCATGAACATCATCCTCACCATCGTCATCATCATGATCAACATCATCATCACCATCGTCATCATCATCATCATCTTTAACCTCCTCCTCCGCCTCCTCCTCCTCCTCCTCCTCCTCATCATCATCAACATGATCATCATCATCACCATCAACATCATGAACATCTTCATCACCATTGTCATCATCATCAACAACATCAACATCATTATTGTCGTCATCATCATCCTCATCATCATCATCACCTTCATCATCATCATCATCATCACCATCCTCATCCTCATCATCACCATGATCATTGGTCATCGATCATCATCACCATGATCATTGATCATTGATCATCATCACCATCCTCATCCTCATCATCACCATGATCATTGATCATCGATCATCATCACCATCCTCATCCTCATCAATACCATGATCATTGATCATCGATCATCATCACCATCCTCATCCTCATCATCAACATCACCTTCCTCATCATCATCATCATAATCATGAACATCATCCTCACCATCATCGTCATCATGATCAACATCATCATCACCATCGTCATCATCATCATCATCTTCATCCTCCTCCTCCTCCTCCTCCTCCTCCTCCTCCTCCTCATCATCAACAACATGATCATCATCGTCACCATCAACATCATGAACATCATCATCACCATCGCCGTTATCATCATCAACATCAACATCATCATCATCATCATCATCATCATCATCATCCTCATCATCATCATCACCTTCATCATCATCATCACCTTCATCATCATTATCATCACCATCCTCATCCTCATCATCAACATGATCATCGGTCATTGATCATCATCACCATCCTCATCCTCATCATCACCATGATCATCGGCCATCGATCATCATCACCATCCTCATCCTCATCATCACCATGATCATTGATCATCGATCATCATCATCAACATTGCCATGATGATGATCATCATCATCATCAACATCAACATCATTATCAACATCATCAGCATGATCATCAACGTCACCATCAACATCATCATCGCCAGCATCATCGTCATCATCATCATCATCATCATCATCATTATCATCCTCATCCTCATCATCATCATTGTCATCATCATCATCAACATGATCATCATTATCACCATGAACATCATGAACATCATCATCACCAGTGTCGTCATCATCATCATCATCAACATCATCCTCATCATCCTCATCATCATCATCCTCCTCCTCCTCCTCCTCATCTTCATTGTCATCATCACCATCAACATCATGAACATCATCATCACCGTCATCGTCGTCATCATCATCAACAACATCATCCTCATCATCATCATCATCATCATCATCATCCTCATCCTCCTCCTCCTCATCATCATAAACATCATCATCATCACCGTCATCACCATCATCATCATCATCTTCATCATCATCATCATCCTCATCATCATCATCATCCTCATCCTCATCATCATCATCACCATCAACATCATCACCATCATCTTCATCATCATCATCACCATCATCACCATGATCATTAGTCATTGATCATCATCATCATGATCATTAGTCATTGATCATCATCACCATGATCATTGATCATCTATCATCATCATCAACATCACCATGATCATCATCACCATCGTCATCATCATCATCAACATCAACATCATCATCAACATCATCATCATCATCACCATCAACATCATGAACATCATCATCACCAGCGTCGTCATCATCATCATCATCATCATCACCGTCGTCGTCATCATCATCATCAACATCATTGTCATCATCATCATCATCATCACCATCATCATCACCATCGTCACCATCCTCATCCTCCTCATCATCATCATCATAAACATCTTCATCATCATCATCATCATCATCACTCTCATCACCATCCTCATCCTCCTCATCATCATCCTCCTCCTAAAAACATTTGTTTTGTTGCTAGCCATAGAAAAAATTTGGGAAGTTATGATCTTATTTGTTGCCCTAGCCGTGCACCCACTCTATTAATTGTGCTTAACCATATCGCGTGCACGTTATACTTAAACAAATCACGTACGCGTTTTTACTCTATATAACACGTGGGCGTTTTGGGACTGTAAAAACAGTGAATTGTTTTTGTCCGAGAGCAACTTCACTCTGTTTTTATGAATTTATCCCATTACCATGCATTTTTTTTAGGAGCACGAGCCCGCCTGTGAAAATGCTCACAATTTACACATTCTCCATCATTCTTTTTGTTATGCAGGTGCAACATTGAGGATATATTTCATGGTTGAGGAGCACATAAGATAAGATATCAAGCTTCAATGTCATTTCATGGTGATGGTGGATATACACAATTGTACAAGAAAATCAGCTTGAGGAACAATTTATGATTTAACTTTCATTTGCTTATTATTCAAGAGAACCAAACGTAAATTTTCCCATTCATTATTGTTTTGATGGGAAATATGAACAATTGAGAAGGAAGATTGAAGCACTTTGAAG
The DNA here is from genome assembly GCA_001517045.1 of Pseudotsuga menziesii. Taxonomy (NCBI): domain Eukaryota; kingdom Viridiplantae; phylum Streptophyta; class Pinopsida; order Pinales; family Pinaceae; genus Pseudotsuga; species Pseudotsuga menziesii. The sequence goes on from LPNX010687861.1 coordinate 349,974, forward strand.
GATCAATAGTTATAAATCAAGTTAAAGGTTTCAAAGCTTGTAATTGAGGAGCAACAAAAACAAACTATATTGACATTGATCATTGTGGTGATGGGGAATGTACGTAACCAAGGAAGAAAATCATCAAGGAAGAAGAGACCTCAAGAAGTCATCGAAGAAGAGAAAGAAAAGAAAAGAATAGACATGATGAATCGAAGGATTTCTTTGGAAACTAATCCAAATCCAATTATAGAGGATACGACGGTTCATCCTATTAATCCAGCATAAGAAAAAAGGAAGCATTCACTAGAGGGACCTTCAATTTCCACAATAGTTGTTGAACAAGCACCCCATGGAAGTATTCAAGAAGCAAAACGTAGGTGCTCATTAGGGGATGTTTCAAATCCTACATCAAGTCAAAGTGATAAGTTACCATCTCAAGATGAAGCTCATGAAGAGGCATTGTACATGGAGCCTATTGTTGAAGAGGCGTTGGACATGGAGCCTGCTATTGAAGAAGAAAATATTATCTGGACCATCGATGAGGATGTTGGACTTCCACCATCCAACTACCAGGAAGAGATTAAAGGACAACAAGTTGCTACTGAAATGCTTGAGTGTATTGTTGATGCACTAGATGATAGAAATCCAACCCCCTTACCTCCATTAGAAAGCACACATCGAAGAACTCCGAAGCGTATACAAGTTGATGAAGGAATCCTCAATTCCATTGATGGTACACTATCTAAATGCATCATTTCTTATCAAACTCAACAGATAGTAAATAAATATTTTGTTTCTAAATGTGATGGAGATAAATGTAGATTATTTTTATCATTGTTAAAATCTAGGGGCATGAATATTGTTAGGAAATCGTTAGGGATAAAGATGATAAAGCCTTCTAGACCAAGTTCTCATATAGTTAAAAGCTTAGTAGATGCCTTTGGTAAAATTGGTAAGAACACACGGTCAAAGGACCGCAATGCGGCTCATCATGTGTTGTCACAAGAAATTGTAAATAAGAACACCAGGGTCCTTCATTTTCTCAAGCCTGCATCTAAACTAGTTAATTTGAATGTAAAAAACCTCCGTAGGTATTCTATTAGAAGAGAACATCTTGACAGAACTGCGTAGACAGGTTTTTGGGCCTTTATTGGTCGGTTTCCATGTCGTGACATGAAGCTAGTTGATGCAGTAAAGGGACTAGTGCAGAGTTTTTGGCATGATCACACAAGGCCTTCTTCAAACCGGAAGGATGTACTAAAACTAAGAAGGGGTTCAAAGGACTGTGGACCGCATATTAAGCATCTTCTTGATATAACACAGACAGAACTATATGAGAAATTTAGGAATGAACATAAACAATTGAATTTGGGGCAAAGATATTTTGAGAAATGTAAGCCCCGATATGTTAGAATAAATAGTCTTCGTAACACTTGTTGTTGTAGATACCATGTAGAATATGAATATTACTATGAAACTTTTTTGTACATTCGTCATGTGTTGCATACTAACCATGTGCAGGATTGCTCCTTGACAATACCACCGACCTCATCAAGAGAATTCATTCATAGTATCATGTGCAATAGGCCTGAGGGGAAAACTTACTATGCGAAATCCTGTTTGGATGGAACTTGCTCCAACTATGCTGGAATGGCATTATTGAGCCAATGTATGCATGAGACTGGAGACAATGAATTTGGGAATATGGTTACAGACATGAAAAGTTTCAAATATATTAGCTATGGAATAGTCCCAGGTAAAGAAAGCAAAAAAATACAATTGGTAACATCTCAGGTACATGCATTTATCTATAAATTTATGTTTGAACAGTTGCATTTCATTCCTTACTTACAAAAAAACCTGATATTGAGATCATTTTGTGTCAACAGGTACAAGTTAGTGTCTTCGTCAAGGAATTTATTGAAAAGACACGTAAATATGTTCAGCATGTCCACTTGGCACGATGGCAGGATGAGAAGTTTAGAATATGCAGAGATACATTTCCTCGTGGTACTATACTTTCAGTTGTTGATTTTTCCAAGAACTACACTCTGAAACCTCAAAATGAGACCCAAAGTCAGTATTATCACTCTGAGCAGGTTTCCTTGATGGTGCATATCACATATAGGCATGGCCCAAATAGCAGTGAAGAGCAAAGAGTTAAAGGAATATCACTTTTACATAAGTGATGATAGGTGCCATGACTTCCACTATGTATGTCATTGCTTCATCATGTTCTATGATCATTTGAAGGGAAGGAACATACAGATGGATCGACACTAGATTTGGTTTGATGGATGTGCTGGTTAGTTCAAAAATGCACGCATATTTCAATGGTTGTGTTCATTGCATAAAAAATACAAAGTTCCACATATGTGGAACTATTTTGAGACTGGGCATGGTAAAGGCGAGCATGATGGAGCCGGAGCATGTGTCAAAACAGCCCTATGAAGAGAGGAATTGAAATTATCTACAATATCTACTATTCGAAATGCTCAATCTATAGTCAGGTGGTGCATGTCAGTAATGGGAGAGGAATAAGCTATGCGAGTAGAATACACAAGAAAGAGACATGTGAAGAGATTTTTTGGGAGGTGGTAGACATCGATCGTTCACATGCATGGGAATTCAAGACTATTCCCGGGACTCATGGCTTTCATTCGGTTCGAAGCTCTAATAACCCAGTATTTGAAATTTGGACAAGAAAACTCGCTTGTTTTTGCCCGCCTTGTTGTAATGGTGACTGGGATGTGTGTGAATCATTAGATTGGGTTGATGGATGGGATCGCATATCACTTCCACTTGATCAGCGTGCAATTGTTGAGTTAACTCCGTTGGAAGAAGACAAATCGTCTATTTCTATAGATTTTGATCATGTTTCAAACCTTGTACAACCTGGTATGATGCATTTCCTTAACATTTTTTTGTAAAATTTACGTAGTCTTGAAACTCACATTAATGGCATTGTATCACATGAAAAATATTTTGATCATATACCTACAATCATACTATGCAGGACACATATACGTAGTGGTTTCCTCAAAAGATAGTGAATGGGGTGGTGATTACTGGTTGGCACGTTGTATAGAGGGAAAGAAAACCCTCATTATGTCCATGACTGATGATGAAAACAACCACTTCCCCATCGGGTCTATGGTTGTTAAAGGTGAATATCTTACACATGACAACAATGCAAGAAAGAAGGGTGGATATGTTTATAGGGATTACAAACCAGGTGCAAGTGTGTATCACTTTACTAACTTAATCATTGGTACAAACCTCTAGGTACGAACAATGCCTAGTCGGAATTCATCAAAGGTCTGCTACTTCTTACCGAATATAGAGCATGAGAGACTAATGGAGACCATCATTATAAAAGATGATCCAAAGGGCTTGGTTGTATGATAATGGGTGGGATCTAACATGATGAGGTATGTATCATAATTGTAATTTCCCCATGTATGTTTGTTATGAATATGTCAATTTTGTGTTCTTGTACGCTACCTCTTACCGGATACATAGCACGAGAGACTAATTGAGACCATCATTATAAGAGATGATCCGGAGGCCTTGGTTGTATGATATTAGGTGGGATCTAGCATGATGAGTTATGTATCATAATTTTAATTTTCCCATGTATGTTTCTTATGAATATGTCAATTTTGTGTTCTTGTACGCTGCTTCTTACCAGATACATAGCACGAGAGACTAATGGAGACCATCATTATAAGAGATGATCTGGAGGCCTTGGTTGTATGACATTAGGTGGGATCTAGCATGATGAGGTATGTATCATAATTTTAATTTTCCCATGTATGTTTCTTATGAATATGCCAATTTTGTGTTCTTGTACGCTACTTCTTACCAGATACATAGCACGAGAGACTAATGGAGACCATCATTATAAGAGATGATCCGGAGGCCTTGGTTGTATGATATTAGGTGGGATCTAGCATGATGAGGTATGTATCATAATTTTAATTTTCCCATGTATGTTTCTTATGAATATGTCAATTTTTTGTTCTTGATATGCGAAATTTTCAATAATGTTGTTTATAAATATGCCAAAAATTCTCTTGTATGTCAAGTTAATGAACATGCCAAATTTTATGTATGATCAATAAACCATATATATAAATCATATGAACATTTCAGGATCTCATTCATATGATATACATAACATTCGAATACATACATGTACCTCTATAGGTCATACCTATCAAAGTTCTTTGTAGGCTCTCTTACATGACTAAAACCCTAATTTTTTGAGTAGGTAATATTGTCAATGTTTTCAGCTGATATATACAACTAGGATGATGGAAACAAGATGCTGAAATGATAAACTTATGTTTTAAGGCTTGTATAATTCCCTTCTTGACAACTCACCTCTTATACCTGCATGTCCATTGCCAAAGGGGTAGTGCATAGTAGTGTTGGAATTTCATCTCATTTTTGTTTTATTTAAAAGTTTAATTTCTACTTAAAAGATAATAGAAGATAAGAAGAGATTTGGGCCAAAGCTGGAAAATGCATTTCATGCCAATGAAGGCCAAACTTGGAAAACCCTATCCCTAACTAGGGTTTATTGTTTAACATGCATGGACCATAACCATAACCCTACCTAGGAAACCCTAATCCTAACCCTAATCTTATCTTACTGTCACAACTCAATTCAAAATCAATCTAATGTCCAACTCAACGTTTTCAAATCTGGTGGAATTATGCTTCAAATCATGTTGATTCACGAAGTTGACGTTAGTGTGCATGTACTAAGATCATTGAAACCTTTAAATATAATAGTTTTTTCATGCACGGTTTCCATTCTATGCCTCGGGTAGGGATTCAACAGGTGTCCCTAAAAGCCTGTAGGAGGTGGGATTAAACATGCCATAGAATCATGACCGTTGCTCAGATCGATGAATCATCAACTCCATTAGATTCAGAACATCAGGATAGTGCTAGGGCGACCCTCTAATCTGGTTCCATGGAGAAGAGACCATTATTTTGGTCAATTTTGGAAACTAGGGTTTTGCTCAGTAAGTGAATGTGAAATTTTTGTACATGGGGGTCAAATTCGCATATTGCTTGACCATGAAGGTGTGGCTAGAGTTCCCACATAACAGGTGCCTAAACACACTTGTACAACCCACCAGAAGCCCTTTTTATGCACGGTTTCCATTCTATGCCTTGGGTAGGGATTCAATAAGTGTCCCTGAAGGCCTGTAGGAGGTGGGATTCAACGTGCCACAGAATCATGACTGTTGCTCGGATCGATGAATCATTGGCTCCATTGGATTCAAGACATTGGGATAGTTCTAAGGTGGCCCTCTAATCTGGTTCCATGGAGAAGAGTGGCATTATTTTGGTCAATTTTGGAAACTATGGTTTTGCTTAGTAAGTGAATGTGAAATTTTTGCACATGGCAGTCAAATTAGCATATTGCTTGACCGTGAAGGTGTGGCTAGAATTCCCACATAACAGGTGCCTAAACACGCTTGCACGACGCACTGAAAGCCCTTTTTATGCATGGTTTCCATTCTATGCCTCGGGTAGGGATTCAATAGGTGTCCATGAAAGCCTGTAGGAGGTGGGATTCAACGTGCAACATAATCATGGTCGTTACTCGGATCAACGAACCATCGGCTCTGTTGGATTCAGGACATAGGGATAGTGCTAGGGTGGACCTCTAATCTGGTTCCATGGAGAAGAGACCATTATTTTGGTCAATTTTGGAAACTAGGGTTTTGCTTAGTAAGTGAATGTGAAATTTTTGCACATGGGGGTAAAATTTGCATATTGCTCGACCGTGAAGGTATGGCTAATGTTCCCACAATACATATGCCTAAATACGCTTGCACGACCCACCAGAATCCCTTTTTATGCACGGTTTCCATTCTATGCCCTAGGTAGGGATTCAACAGGTGTCCCTGAAAGCCTGTAGGAGGTGGGATTCAACGTGCCAGAGAATCATGACCGTTGCTCGAATCGACGAACCGTCAGCTCCATTGGATTCAATACATCGGGATAGTGCTAGGGTGGCCCTCTAATATAGTTCCATGGAGAAGAGACCATTATTTTGGTCAATTTTGGAAACTAGGGTTTTGCTTAGTAAGTGAATGTGAATTTTTTGCACATAGGGGTCGAATTTGCATATTACTCGACCGTGAAGGTGTGGCTAGTGTTCCCACATAATACATGCCTAAAACCACTTGTATGAACCACTGAAAGTCCTTTTTGATGCACGGTTTCCATTATATGCCCCAGGTAGGGATTTAATAGGTGTCCCTGAAAGTCTGGAGGAGGTGGGATTCAACATGCCATAGAATTATGGCCATTGCTCAGATCGACAAACCGTCAGCTCCGTTGGATTTTGGACATCAAGATAGTGCTAGGGTGGCCATCTAATATACTTCCATGGAGAAGAGACCATTATTTTGGTCAATTTTGGAAACTAAGGTTTTGCTCAGTAAGTGAATGTCCAATTTCTGCACATATGGGTTAGCTTTGCAAATTCCTTGACCATGAACGTGTGGCTAGGATTCCCACATGGAACCTGCCTAAACACGCTTGCACGACCCATTGAAATCCCTTTTTGATGCATGGTTTCCACTCTATGTCCTAGTTAGGGATTCAACGGGTGTCCCTAAAAGCCTGTGGGAGGTGGGATTCAATGTTCCCTAGATTGATGACCGTTGCTCTAATCGATGAACCGTCAGCTCCGTTGGATTCAATACATCCCAATAGTGCTAGAGTGGCCCTCTACTCTGGGTCCATGAACAAGGGATCATTTTTTTTTGTCAATTTTGGAAACTAGGGTTTGGCTCAGTAAGTGAATGTGAAATTTTTGCACATAAAGGTCAGCTTGAAGGCGATTGTAGATCTTCCCCTCATATAAAAGATGTGAACATTTGTACGATGAAATGCAGGAGGAGACAATGCCATTACATCGGTAACCATGTAATGGAACATGTTTATGTTTAGAAACAAGTGGCCATTCTATTATGCCATTATTACAAAATATATATATCTTCACGCTATGAATGCTTCGAAAATGCCATGTACATTAATCACACATAACTTTGATCTCTTTCAAAGTTGTTACTCGAGGCCATTTATCAAATGCCATGTACATTAACAAAATGATAAAATAATGTGCAGGATATAGTCATAACCATTATTTTGAATCAACCTTATAATACTCAGATACTTTTAGGTTTGATGTGTATCCCATGTATTCATTAGATGAAAGACATCATGCGAAAAAAATAATTTTATTTATGTAGACCACATTGCTGCATCATTTAAGTGTGTCAACTTCGTGCATCCTTTAAATGTTTGTTAGGTTGTTATGTGGGTAAGGTGCTTTTGTATTCCACCAAATTGGATCAGTTGCTTAGCTGTGCTGGGTGCTTAAATGTGTATTAGACCTATGTTCCATATTTTTGAATACAATTTGACATTGTTAATATAACATTGTATATGCAATTGG